>VZRE01007165.1:84816-484488 GCA_013396775.1 Cephalopterus ornatus
CCCCCGGGTCGGGAGGGGCACGAGGCGGCGGCGTTTGGTTTTCTGCCGCGCTCCGCGGCGGTGGGTGGGAGCCCCGGGGCGCAGTGCAACAGCGCAGGGGCGCTGACGGGGGGGTTAAACGGTCCGTGGAGCGCTCGTCCCCTCGTCTGCCCCGAGGGGCGGTGATGGTGCTGCCAGCCCTCGTCTCGGTGTGCGTTTCAAGCAGCAGACGGCTCTGACTGATGATGGAGATGGGGTTGGCAGGATGAGAGGGGAGATGTGAGAAGTGCCACCCCTGATTGGGCGGCCCCGCCGGTGTGTTTCTGCGTGACGCTTCGCTTTATGTGGCACAGGGACTCCCTTCTTGCAGCTTGCAGAGAGCCGGTTATGGGGGTGGAAATCCCTCGGGGAGAAGAAACAGAGGGAGATCTTGCAGAGTCAGACCTGCTCTCCTTCTTCTCCCTCCTTCAGATAGTTCAGATCACTTCTGTGCCTCGTCTTTCTCCCCCCGTCCTACTCTGTCTATATTCAGCCCCCTACAGAGATTCAGTGAAGACATGAGGTAACCAATGCAGTGATGCTCATTTATGGAACACCCTCCCCTTCAACACCAGGGACAACTTTGTGTCCGAGATCAGCAGTTCTGAGATGCTCAAGTCAATGCTGCATAAAAGAAGGGAGAAGAATTAAGATGGAATATTGTGCTTCTGAATCTGTTCCAGAAATGCAGTGTAGGCTTTCTTGAGCAGCAGCTGCCTAGGAGAGATCTTCAGAAATAAACCAGCATGGTTTTGGGATGCTGTGAGATGTATGGAATATGTGGAGTGTGGTTTCCAGCAGACCTCTGGCTCACTTCTCTCATTTTGAGCTAAAGCACCTCTCCCTGTTAGACCGTGACTAAATTTTAGATAGATGTTCAGGATGAAGGAAAACAGATTTCTGTTTTACCTGTTTTAGCGCAGCAAGGTTAAAGAGAAGGATGATAATGTCTTTTTTTTTTTTTAATGATGTCAGTAATTTTATTTTTATTGGCTATCCAGGAAGAACATTAATGGGTCTTTTCTCTGAACGTGTGCTACATTTTTTGCCTTGCTTGTGGGAGACCAGCTTAATACTGTTATTTTCAAGCCAACTTTTTGAGGGGATACAAGAGACTTGAATTGAAACTAAGGTGAAGGATGCATTATAAAAGGCTGCTAAAGTTTGCATTGTGCCCAGATGCTTTTGGTTTAAAACCTTCACTGGAGATCTACAGTATATATTTCTTTCCTCTGTGTTTTTCTTATACGATGTGATCGCTTTTACAGGGGACAAAGCTGGCAAAGATGAGGAAAATTGGCTGTGCTCTCCTGGTACTCCAAGCTCTTCTGGCGCCTTTGGATCTTGTTCGTGGAGCAGAGAAAAATTATCCCATCCTGAACATTGCAGTGATTCTGGGAAGGACCAAGTACATAACAGAGAGAGATATCAGAGCTCTCTGGACCAGGGAAATGTCAGCAGACCTGACTGTTGATGTCAACGTAGTGACCCTTCTCGTGAACCAGACTGACCCTAAGAGCATCATAACACATGTTTGCGACTTGATGTCAGGCACCAAGATCCATGGAGTGGTTTTTGGAGATGACACTGATCAGGAGGCAGTAGCTCAGATTTTGGATTTTATTTCATCTCAGACTTCTATTCCAATTCTGGGAATTCATGGCGGAGCCTCCATGATAATGGCAGATAAGGTAGGAAAAGTTATTACAAGCTTTTACTAGTCTGATGTACTTGCTCTCAATCATGAGTTATCAGTACAAGCAGTTCAAAAAAGATGCTTCTAATTGTCTCTCTGTACTTTAAAAAAAGAAAAAAATATGCATAGCAGCGTCCTTGTTGATTGCTCATCAAATACTTAAAAATACTTCAGGGTTCATGCCTGAAACTCAACTTTTTGACACTATAAAAGCAGCCCTAATGAAATTTTAGTCTCCAGCACATTGAATGGCAGTCAGCCTAGACATTTTAAGAGCAAATATGGCACATGGATATAAAAACAACCTCAAAATAGTAGGTTCATGAAATAATTTTACATCTTATCCCCAAAATCATAAACAGATATTCTGTGGCGCTTACAAGAAATAGCAAGCGATAGATGTGAATGTGTTTGAGGACAACAATAGTAACAGGACAATAATATTAAGCCAGACTTTAGTGATCCACTACAGTCTGTAAATTAAGTCGTGCCCACTTGAACCAGCTCTTGTATTCCCTATATTTATTAAATCAAATTGTTGTTAACTAGGTACTTCTACCTTCCTACTGTAGTTCATGCAAACCCATAAAGGGGTTGCCTGAAATCTAGAGATAATGACAGATTGTTTTGTTGGAAAACATCTCTTTATGTAATCTCTTGTGAGACTGGAACGACAGAAGTGACTCATGTCTCAAGTTCTTTAATGCTGTAACAATTTTGTGGAAATCCTTGCTGCAGCATTGATGTTGTGCAGTGATCACTGCTGCTTCTCAAGCAGGTGTTTAGCACTAGGCAGAGCTGAGCTCTCTGGTGTGGATTGCTGAAAGTCAGAGGAGCTCCCACTGTGGTGTAAAAGAGGAGAGCTCAAAGAGGGAATTCAGGTGTGAGAAGTCACTGGTTTTCCAGCACGAGGCTTTTCAGTGTTAATTGTAATTTATTTCCTGGTATTTCCATCCTTTAGGGTTTCTTATTCATGGAATGTTATTGCTTCTCATGAATGACTTTTGAATAGTAAAGAGCTCTCTGAATACATCTGAAAAGGAAGTGGACCAGACATATTATTTTGTGACTTGAGAGAGAAAAAGAAGCAGGAAGGTGACAATGATTAGTTATGATTGAGAAATCAGCTTTGAACTTTGGAAACTCTTTACCTCTGGAAAAGACTTCCCACGGGGATAAGAGATCTGTTTCTCTGGGTATTTTGAGTGGTCTTACTTTTAAAACTTATGTCATACAAGGAGAGGACAGTAAGTGCTGAATTACGGCAGAGATTCTGTCACAATGGCTTTGACATCTTGATTTATATGGAAAGATCATAACAGTTAATGCTACTATCTTAGGTACAGTTGCAGTGACCAAGTTACAGTGGCAGTTATTTAATGTGCTGCTAAATTACTGTATAGATTTACTTGTCTTTGTAAAGTTGGCTTTATATGTATTTAGGATGGCTTTTATTGATATATATTTCACTCACCTGCTCTGCCAGTGTAAGAACACTTGCCAGTGCTGAATCAACTTCCCCACTTAGTAGCAGATGCAAGATGTTACTGATACAAATCTATTTTTTACTTTTATATAGAAAAGGAATAGACTATTTTTCTTGTCTCAGTGAGTTACTGCTATATTTATTGTAGGCTAATATTGTCACTATTATATTGCCGTCTTTGATTTTTAGGGGTTATCACAGTTTGCTGATCAAACTTTTGTGGTGAAATTTGGCTTCTAAGATTTCCACTTGGGAAATCAAAATCGTCGTTTGTGTGTTAAAACAATCTAACAGGGCTGTCTCCAGTAACTTGAATTGGCTGAAGGAATTGTTTGTTCCTGTAACTAGAATTGCCTTAATTTTTAACTTGGCCTGTGGAATGTGCAGTGTCTTGCGACTGGGTTTGGAACATCACGGTAATGAGACTTGCACGTGTCACTCCATTAACCACTCATTTAAGAATGAATTCCTGGGAGCTGAAGGTGAAATTCACAGTGCTGTCATAAAAGCAGGGGAGATGAAGTCTGAGGCAAAGGGACTGCAAATGCAAAATCTTCCAAGCCAGTGTCAGGATTTCAGCTGAAACAGATGGATGTTGGCCGAATTGTGAAGGTTATTAGTGTTTAAAGTGTTCTGTTTTGTCTCGTGCATTGAGATGGCTGGATGTGCAAAGAAAGGTGGTCCCACTCCTGCCTGTGAATGCAGTCCTCTGACACTCCGATAGGGCCATTTCATTTCTATCCTTATCATATGTATTCTGTGCCAGGTGACTGTTATATGATGCTTAACTGTCCTAAGCTGAACTAAACTGAGGGCACAGAAATGAGAACTCATCTCTAATGCTCTGTACTGCTGAAGTCTTTACTGAATGACTCAGAGGAGATAAGCTTGCCATATTCTCTATGGCTAATAAGTACTATGTCAGTGTGAATCTGGCATGATAAGCCATATCTTTAAAAAATAAGAAGTTGTTCTAGGTTTCTGAAGATGAGAGATTCCCACATGTGGAGTTTGCAGTGATTAATGCAGGACGTGCAGCTCTTGAAGCACCGAGTCCCTGTGCGAACATCTGCAGTGAGCACTGTGTAGTCTAGACTGCCTCCTTGGCTGGCCCAGCTGGCTCCTCTCTGCTTCAGTTTGCTCAGAGTTTGCCTGCACCATCTGAGGAGAGTCATTGCATGATTCAGACAATGAAAATAGGCATTTGAAGCCAACAAAACCAGAATGTTTTCTGAACCTGGCTGATCTGTTGTCACCTGACGTCAGTTGTGAAAGCCCTACCAACAAACCAATGTGACACTCGAGGATGTACAGCACCTACCTGATCCCAACTGTGCTGCAGAGATACCCTTTGGACAGTGCCACATGCTCTGCCTCCAGCTGACTTTATCACCTGCTGTTGGCAGGAACTCTCCTGCCGATGAACTGCTCCTTGGCTTTGGTCCCCAGTTCTGCCACAGACGTCAAACATATTCAGATGTGGGATAGTCTACTGGAACAAGATGAGAATTGTCTGGGGCATCTGTGCCAACCTGCTGTGCATCAGCATCCCTTGGAGGATGCTGAAAACAGGCTGGCTGTTTATTCATCTTGTATCTCTTGACATTTGAGAGATCCCAACACAAACATTACTTAGGAACTGTTTTCTGACTTGAGTGTTTGGTTTCAAACATAGTTACCTCTGTTTCACCACACACTATAATTATAATGATAGCATTTGTGATACTTTTTAAAAACAGTACATCATGGTTAGTTCTGTTTCAATAGGGGGGAAAAAAGCCCCTACGTATTTCTAATACATCCAGAAATACTTGGTGTCTCTGAACCCCACTGCTTTTGCCTATTGCAGAATTAAATCTTTCTAACTTCTCATTAGAAGTCTTTCTGAAAGACATAGCTTGAAGCATTTTATTGTTGTGGAAACACAGTTACAGTGCTAGTCAAAAAGCATTAAAGGTGGGGGTAATTTTCCAGAAGGGCTATTATGAAGTGATACTTCTTGAAACGGCTCTGGAAGTGTTATGCAGAATAAATAATTGCTTTTTGAAAAGGTAAGTACTATATATTATTATCATATAATTATATAAGAGCAATGGAGGTTAGAAGGGATTGCTGTAGGTTTTCTAACCCAGCCGTGGCTCAATGACGAGCTGACATGGAATTCAGATCTATTCAAATTTTGCATATCTCCATGGATGTATGTACACCACAGCCTCTCTGGGCAATCTGTTTCAGTACTTAACCTTTCACACCATGCAAATATTTTCATTTTATCTCATTAGAATTTCCCTTGATACCACAGGCTCTTGTTCTTTTGCTGTGAATCTGAGTCCAGCTCTCTCAGTGTAGCTGTAGGCTGCAATTACACCGCTCCTTACCTGTCGCTTTCCTGGGGGAAAAAGAGTTCCCTCAGCCCTTCCTTGCACCTCTAGACCTCTGGACTCACTCGGGTATATTGATGGCTTGTACGGGGGACCAAAACAGGACAAAGGACTGCAGATGTGGCCTCAGGGGTACGGGAAAGGGGAATAGTCCCTCCCCTGGAGCAGCTGTGCTCCTGCTAACGCAGCCTGGTTAGGCTTTGCTGCCGGAAGGGTGCACTGCTGACTCATGTTCAGCCCGTGTTGGGCCCCCCATGTCCTATTATATTTAATAAAAAAGGCATCTTGCTGTGAATAATCCGTGGGTGAAACTGTGCTTTTAAATCTTGTTCATTCCTTTGGTGGATACTTTTTAGGTACTTTACCGAAATACTTGCAGATGTTTGAATTACGTGGGGTTTTTTTCAGCTCATTATAGGTATGGTTGGGGTTGCTTTGTTTTTCCTCATTCCTGAGATGCGAAAACTTGTGCAAAGCAGAGCTCTAAGCCCAGCCTTGTAACTGTGATCAGAGCCCACTCGGACTCCTGGCTCTGGTACTAAGTATTTGTGCTCCCTTATCCCTGTGCGACTTTGTCCGCTGCTCTTGAAGTTCCTCCACACATCTTTTACCTTCTTTGCCAGATGTCCACATAGCACAGTGACCATCTAAAAAACCAAACAGGTTCAAACCCCACACTTTACTTTTGCACTCTGCATAGCTGTGCTTCAATTCTTATGCTTTCAAAATTGTTGTGATGAATGGCAGGGTGTGTGTGGGGGGGCGGGGGGCTGGATTTGTTTGTTATTGTAGAATCTTTTCTGGAGGTCCTACTTCATAGAATGTGCTCATCAATTCCCATGTCTTCCATATGTGTTGTGTAGATTTCTGTCCAGCTCGTTTAGTTGGCTTGTAAGAGCAGTGCTGTAGTTTTTCTTACAGAAAGTCTTAAATTTACAGTTTCCTATAATAACTTTTCATTCCTGCCCTTGTTGATAACCAATATTAGCACGTGTATGGCACTGTACTTCTGAGCATGATTTTGGCTTTGGCTTTGTTACTGCAAAAGACTGGAAGGTTAAACTGTAGGTTAATAAATACTTTATTGCCAAAATACCAGTATTCATATAACTGGTGTTTCAGGTCTAGAAATAGTAGCTTGCACTATTCTGTTGCACACAATACTTCTAGATTCTGACTCATTTAAAGAAGCAATTGAGTTTGATTTTCTTCCCCTCTAGCTGTACTAATGCCCCTATGAGAAGAATAACTTCCAGATATTCTAATTGTTATTTTGAGCTGCAGTAAAAATGTAGCATTGACCTCCTTGCAAATCTGTGTTTACTTTTCCATATCCATTAGAGTCAGCCTATATGTACTTTTAAAGAAGATTCTTGTACATCCTTAAAGATTTTTAGAACTTGAATGTAATCTGCAGTTGTACCTTTTACACACGCATGTAATAACCACTGGTATTAAACGGTTAAAAGTGTGCTTGAGATCGGTCTTGCCCAGGTGAATGAAGTGAGTAGATGTAATATCTTGTGGGTTTTTTTCATCAGAGGCAGTGCTGTGTGAGGTGTTGGGATGGAGCCTGCTGGTTAGACATTGCTTGTCCTGAACTGGCATCTCCAGGAGGAAGTAAAGCTCCAGCAGCTGCTGCATTTGCTGCTTTCAGTTGGGTCTTGGAGCTCAGAGGAGCATTATATTAATGATGTGAGCCTTGCTTTCCTGCTCTTTCTCCCGCTCCATTTCCTAAAGGATTTTCCTGACTACTTCTGAGAAGATTATATTATTCCTCATTCTCTTATCCACACAAATTTTTCCTTCTTAATTTAGCTCAGGACAGCATGCAGGACTTTCTGGAATACTGGGAGAGTTGACTTGAACTCTTATGGAGCTGAAGGAAGGGATATTTAGTTGAGTTTTCCAAAGTAGAAGGAGGATGATTTTGAAAAGATTGGGAATTTCTATAACTAATAAGCAGATTGTAGGAAATGGAAGTCTTCTGGAGTTTACTTGATTTTTCATGTAGTTTAGGTGTGGGGAAGTTCCTATTTTTTGCTGGATTTTACAGTTTCAGCTGAGCTCAGAGCGGGTTCCTATAAACCACTCTTATTTAAGAGAGAGGAGTGCTCGGCTTCACTTGGATTTTAGTTCTTTACAGTAAGCAATATATTTTCATCTCAAAGGTACTGTTTCTCTCCAAACTGTTCTTACAGTTCTTGAAAATAGAAATCCATAAGTGTCTTTGTTTTGAGCAACAACATTTTAAAACCACTAGCAAGTCACTGCTGTAGATCATCCATTCAGTCTCTCCAAACTATTGCCTGCCTATAGGTAATTATAACACAGCAGACTCCTGAGCTGTGAAAGTAGGACACCAGACCTTCAGCATAATTTTCTGCTTGCAGATATTCCTGGCGGCATCTTTGGAATTTGTTTTCCCAAGGACATTCTCAAATACAAAATTCAAAATTATTCCCTTTAAGCTACAAAATAATTATAGACTATTACAAAACACATAGGACATTTCTGGCAATCAGAATATATCCAGAGAACATACCTGAAAACATAGAATTATGCAGTGAGCAGAACAGAAGGGCCTTTATATAATGTCAAACACCTTTCATGTTTCATCTATTAATTATTTTTGAGAGGATGCTTAGATTATTTGATTAGACAGCTTATTAGTGTGTTATATTTGTCACTTATTTGAACTAACAGTTTAATTTGAAGTATTTCTCTATAACTTTTTTGGTCTTGCTTGGAAGAATCTAGGGTAGATCTGCCTACATTGGTGATGGTACAAAGGGCTTTGTACAGATGAAGAGAAACTTTGCAGTCTGTGGCTGTTTTTATTTTTTACAAATCTGTGGTCATCTGCTTTGCATGTACTCTTTTCTTCCCCTCTTCCCTCCTCCCTCTTCCTCCTCTGCCTTCACTCTTCCCTGGAGCTATGAAGTTGTGTGGATTTTACTGAGGGAGCCCAGCCTGGATTGTCACCGCGCCATCTGTCACCATATTGTTTGTTTAAATCCTTGAGATATTTTCTTCTGTGCTTCACTGCAATAAATACATAAAGCTGCAGCAGCATCATTGGCTATTTATATTAGATTTAGACTTAATGTCCTTAGGAGAAAACCCCTGTGCTTGCATTTGAGGTGCATAAGCTACAGGCAATGTGTAAAACTGGACACGGTTTAATGCTGAGTGCAGAGCTCTGGTTACACAGTGTGTCTTCACCCTCCACCCGAGGGCCCCTCTGGGGGTCTCATGGCCCTGGAGAGGCAATACTGCTCAGGGATTATGCTCTGGTTCTCTCCATTCTTTCTAGGGAAAGGTTTTGTGCTCTTTTGTAAATGCAGGATGCATCTTCCTCTGTCCTGAGACTTGATATACGGGGTCAGGAAAAAGTTGAGACTTGCAGGCTGTGTGAAACCAGAGCTGGAAATAAGATTGGTTAGAAGGGGAAATGTTTTGGAGAGAAATTGAAGAGTGCAGAAGATATATTATACTATATATGTAGTATAAAAGCCATAAATATATGTATTATATAATATACTATATATGTAGTATAAAAGCTGAACAACCAACAGGAAAACAATCTTGTTTCCTAATATGCAAACATGATATTCCAAGTTGCAGATGGGGGTTGCTTGGTGTCCAGCAGCTGTAAGTTTGTGGTATGCAGTTAATGTTATCTCCCCTTTCCCAACAGCGATTTCCCCTGTGTTTTCCACACGTGTGAAGCATAAGTGTCTGGAAGGAGGAGCTGGTTCCAGGTGTACGAGTTCTCTCTTATTTAGGGAAGAGCAAAATTCCCGATGAACCTTTGTGAATGATTTAATCCTCTTGAAAAGGCAACAGTTTCTGGTCCAAATTAGTGACTGAGGTTTTCTTTGAATGCTGACTCTTTCTAAGCTTCGCATGCTGATTAAAGAAATCATTCATAAATGTATATCACTAGATTGTGTAATCCCTTCCTCTCCTCAACAGCTATGGAAACTGAACTAAAACTGACCCAGGAAATCACATATCTGAGATCAGAAACTGGTCATAAATTTCTAGAGGATGGCAATGACTCCATTGGATTGTATATTTGTCAGTCTTGCTTAGCAAGATTAACCTGTATTTGGATGGGGCAAATTCCAAGCAGAAGTGCATTTCCTTTTGGCTGTAACACACTGAGAAGCACATCAAAGGGCTGTGGATGAGATTTCACCAAAACACTGTAATATTCTGCATACAGCTCCAAAATGCCCTCCGTTTCTTTTGGAGGTCATCATTTGTTTCATATTTGGGCACGAGCAAATCTGAGAAAGTGAGGTCTACTTTTTTTGGTGTATGGGCACGTTCTTCTCCCTGCTTTCTTCCAGACTCCCTTGATGAAGGTGGAGGGGTGAGAGAATAAAAGTTGTAATCTTCATGCTTTTAATATTTTTAAAATATGTTAATTTACCTATTCCTCCGGATGGATCATACAGGTAACAGTGGTTTGGTGTGCAGAATTAGCTGACAGTAGTGTGAATTCCCAGTGGGATTTGAGACAGCCTGGACAAAGCAGATTTTTTCAGATCTAGACCATACACCTTTCAACTTGAACATTATGTATCCCTTGATCTGGGTTTTGGGTGAGTTCTCTTGGAGGTGCTTCATTACCAGACAACTTCTCAGTCGGTGTTTCAGGCTTCCTGTCTCCATCATAGGTTTGGGAAAGTAATTTCCTTTTTGGCTTTGAATGAAGACGGGCTGGACTGTTTCCTTGTCACAAGTTACTTGCTGCAGCACGACTGAGAACACCGATGCTGGTCTTGCTCCATGGCCTCTGCTCAGTGTCTGTACCTATTTATAGCCTGCCTTTTGTGCATCTTGGAGCAAGATATTTCTATAAACACGTTTCTTTAAAGAGTTGCTGTGTGGGAAGCTGCCTATCTTTTCCTTTTGTTTCCTTTTCTTGACAATGGTGGGGGTTATTTAATGTCCTAACTTTTGGTTCAAGATTTCTGCCAGTAAGTTGACTGATACAGAGTGTTGTCTGTTTGTGCTGTCCAGCTTGCCTCTCCAAATGACTAGAACTAGCACTAGTACTGCTTTGTTTTCACTACATTGATTTTTGTGTCTAGTGGAGACACTGCATATTTGAACCACTATGAAAGAGCAGGGATTTCACAGCCACCTTTCATCTCAACACAATTTACAATACAACTAGGAACGACAGTTATAATTAAATAAACAGAAAATAGAATTAAGGTGATCTGTTCTAAGTTGCTTTTAGGAGTTAGAGAAATATATAATTACCAGACAAATTACATGTTATTTTTTGCGTGTGAGGCTAATTAAGAGTTCTGAGTAAGTTGTGTTGGGCAGAGGCGTCAAAGCTGTATGAAGTACCCAATTGGGATGAGAAGGCTTCTGAATTCGTCATAGGAAAACAGATGCAAAAACTTTGAGAACTGGCTGTGTTCTAGTCAAGTACCACTTAGGATGTTCTGGGTTATTTTCAGTAGTCACATTATCTTTGTTGTAAACAAGTTAACCCTGTCATTTGTTTTGTTTTGATCTGTTTGCCGTCCTCCTCTCTTGTCTGCAGGAAGGCTGACATTTCCTGTTGTGGGATCTGGGTTCTAGAGAAAGATGTTCGCTTAGGATGCAAAACTTTAGGCTCTATCCCTTAACAATGTAACAGTGAACTGGTACAGAAGCTGTAAAGAGAAAAATTTGCCTTCACCTGCTCCTAGACTGGTTTTTCCTTACCCAGTCCATTCTGTGGGCAAACCACCTCCACACAACAGCTGCTCCCAGACACCCTCCCTTGCTGTCCTCATCTGCATCCCATCTATTTGCTGTTCTGCTTTATACTTGACTGTCATTTTAGAGTTAGGGTGGCTTTTTTCCCCCCTTTTATTACCTTCACTTCTAGCAGAAGCAAGGGTGGATAGGAGAGAATACACCTCTCTGCCTAAAATTATGTACCTCTGAATATTAAAAGTACTGGGACTCTTTCAGTGTGCACAGAGCACAGATGAGACTGTGCTAAAATATGATTAATTGGGGCAAATTAAAATTCTCTGGATCCCAAGAATAATGTAAAAAACTATTACGAATTTAAGCCAAGCCTCTTTGTGTTTAATGAGCAGAAAATAGAGAAAGGTATAGAAATTGAACCAGGTGAGGTAGGGTAATGTTGTTAGAGAGCTGAAGTGGTAGTAAACCAGGAATAAAAATTGTTGATGAACTGATCTTTGTGAAGAAAGTAGCATGAGAAAATTATTCACAACTCTGAACAGTTTTTACAGATTTTGGGCAATTCTTCTTCAGTCCTAAGTCACTCCTTCTGCATTCACCGAGTAACTTTACACACTTGTAAAGGGGGACACTTGCTTTTCCTAGTGCAATGTAGAGAGTCTGGGCTGTTAAGTATCTGGAAACTGATGTATCAGAATGTTTACTTGTATCCATTCTAGTGCAATTTAAAATTTCCCCACTGCTTTTCCTTTTTCATATATAACCTCTGGGACAGGAACAGTCTATAGGCTTTCCTAAATATAAAATCCCCCCTTTATTTTGCTGTGCACTTGGCTGGCTACTGATGTCGTTCTATGTAAACATCAATTTCTATAGAAAAAGGAAAGATTTTTTTTTTAATAATTCTTTCATTTGTAGTAATAGATGTTCTCTTTTCTATCTTTGTACGTATGTTCACTCAGTTGAGGTGCTTTGGGCAGGTGCCTACTAACTTGCATTTCTTAGAAACTAGGATCTGAAGAAAGATTCATAACTCCCTTTTTATAACTTATTTTCAATTCAATTTCTCTGAATTTCACATCTCCCATTAAAGCCTTTAGAATATTTGGGGGCAGGACAGACTGACAGGTAAGATATGTGAAAGCCAATTCCCACAGAGTTAGTTGCTGATTCTGCAGTCTCCCCTGTATATGAATGTGTTTTGCTGTTGCTTTAAAAATACTATTCTGAGACTCATGTTCACTGGCACTTACTACTTAAATTGTAATTATGTGCACCGAACACAGTTCTGGATCGTGAATTACATAAATGCTGATGTTGTCTAAATGACTGGTTGTATCAGGAGGCTGAAAGTGAGCAGTGTCTTCAGAGAACAGAGCACAGGGAAGAGCCAGACAAGGATGGCTGCGGCTCTTTGCAGGGTAAGCTCACTCGTGGAAGGAAAAACACGAGTTTGCATGATCCCCTCCCCACTTCAGGTGGTTTAAAGTTAAAAAAAAAAATAAATCTTCATAGCCATTTCCAGATATACTCATCCTGTCATTGCTACCTGTCTTAAAAATTTTAAAAGCAGCACCACCCATTTTCTAACCTTTCTCAGGATACAGGCTTTAGGCTGTATCTCTTGCTTTCCTGTTGTTCTTAACTATCCACCACTATTTTATAGCATAAGTAGCTGGAATATTTCCATTTTTCGGTGAAAATGACACTAAATAGATGACTTAGGACAGGTGTAAATAATAAAAAAGTCTCATGTTATAACATCCTGAACAGTTGCTCAGTTTGTTCTCGCTATACACAGATATTTTCCAATTCCTAGTTTCTCATAAAAAAACTTTCTCTTAATACAGATTTAACTGAACCTGTGGGAAATTTATATGGACGCAGCTGTCACCTGCAGCATGTGTGCCTTAATGGTCACTGAAAGCCTTATTAATCATTTTTTGTATGATTGTTTAAATCGTTTTCTTTCTGGTTGCTTGTACGGAAGGACAGCTGGCTGGAGAGGAGCTGGTTTGCGATTTACCTTTTTCACAGGTAGAGATAGAGGTAGAGATCTTAAAACAGTGAAATGTTTCAGCCAGCAATAAAATGTAACAGCCCAGCTCAGTAATCCTTAGTTCAGTGTAGGACCTACTGATTTGTGAAGCTGCAGTAGAGACCTCAGTGGACACTGCCTGAGAGCAGTGGAAAACTTAAGCCCAAATAAGAACGAACTTTGCTCATTTCCCACATTCCGCTGCATTTTTTTTTACTGTATAAAGTAGGTTATAGTCATGCCAGACCTTAGTTTTAAATAAGTTATGCAGGGGAAAAAAACTCTCTAGGTCAGCAAAGCGTTTCTAGAAGCTGAGGAGCATACTTCTACTGGGAAAAGATAGCATCCAGCTCGTATACAAGTGCACATGGAAAGCAGAAATCCTGCTTGTGTGATCCTGGCTGCAGTGCGATTGATTTCATTGTGAAGTAAAGGACCAAGAGCAAGTGCAAAGTAAGCAAACACTTCAAATAATTAGTCCTTTAATGCTTGCTTAATTGCTTTTCCTGAAGATCTGAATGCTGTGATGAAAAGAGACAATGGAGGGTTTTTGCCTTTCTAATTAGGGGCTTAGTATGTTCTTTATATAACAGGGATAAAGATGCAGACGGTCTTTTAATATCTGAGGTGGAAAGGCCATGCAACACATTAGACTTAAGGCATCCTCTGTTTAGAAGAGCAATCTCTGGTTAAAGGAATGATTTGGTACATTAAGGGCTGTAATGGTACTTGGGGTGTCCTTTCAAATGATGTTCTCGATTGTTGGTGAAATGCCTTGTTGACAAGCTAGCTGGCTTTATTTAAACTTCCTTTTGATAGTTCGCTTTTTGTCTTACCAGGTCATTTCAAGGTTTCATTTGCATATTCCAGTCAGTTAAAAATTCTGTTATTAAAACAGCTTTTCTAACTTGACTCAGATGGTGGAATATTTTCCTTCTTAACAAGCATTCTAGTTTGTGTAAAAAAACCCCAACTTCTCCCTCCCTTAGTTTCTTTTTAAAATCAAGTATGTAAAGTAAGGCTGACTCCCTATTGAGCTGGTTTAATCATTTGTTTTTCCATCTGCAGAGAGCCAGTTCCCAAAGTAACTTCAAAGAGCCTTGCCTGAGTAAAAGCTTCCAGCTTTGGAGCAACAAAGATTACAGAAATATGCTTATGCAACAGCTTGAAACCTCTGGCTATCTTGACACGGAGAATACAACTGAATATTTCCCTCTGTTATTCTGTTACTGTAGGCTTTTAAATATTTGTAAGGGAGAGTTTTGCTGCCACTCCTGTGGTGATTTCCCAGTGTGATGGGTGACACGAGTGCGCAGACACGGCATTTGTGGGCTCAAGGGGAGCACTGGTGCTCTGGGTCTTGATCCCCTACGTAACTCCATCAAAAAACCAGCCATAAACTTCAGCCTTGATGTCAATTGTTCTATAGAGGAACCTGAAGACTTGCAGCAGCAAATACACACTATTTGTTATATTTTAGATTTGTGCAGGCTTTAATGAAATGATGAAGAAGCTTCACGTGAAATGGCTCCTGGGAGAGGGGGAACTTCACTTCTTCATTTTTAAAATTTTCCGTGTTGACATGTTATCTCTCCTCTTGCTAAAAATAAAACCAGTCCCCTGCCCAATACAGATAAAGAGATATGAGATGCACGTTTTTATATCTAATAGGTATGTCATGGTTTTGAGTGCAGTAACAAATAAAAAGTTAAAATTGCCATTGGGGCGTCTGTGAAAATCTGTTTCATAGAAAGGGCAATGTATGTAATTATCTGTCTTTCTATGGCCTTCCTAACTAGACACTGTACCTTATTCATGACATTCCAGTCCAGTGCTTGTCATTATAACTTGGAAAAAAGCTGATTTTTTTTTTAAACAAACCCCACCCCCATCTGAAAATCGATGTGTCTGGGATTTGTCCCAAATTAATTTTCAGTGGAGAGAAGTTATGAATTTGGTCTCAGTACAGTGACTCTTCTGGATTATAATATGTCAGTAGAAACGCACTACTTTGGTTTTAACTGAAGCTATTTCAGATCTTAATTTTTGGCTTAATCAAATCCCTACCACAGGCAAATCTAATTCTGGCATACTATTTCAATTGCACAGACTTTCATTTCTGACTAAGGATTGGAAGGATTAACCCAGATTTTAGCAGTTCTCTCCATGACTGGGTGGATAGGATTAAAATCTCTGTGCTGCTCACAGTAGCTGTTTATTCCAGGTTTTGATTATTAGTTATGTCTGTTGGCCAGAAAGGGAAATTTTCCAAGACTAAGAATACAGCTAAAATAACTATGGTTATAATTCATTGGATTGCATTTTATTTCAATTTAAAAAAACCCCCAAACATGGTTTTCCTGTTTACAGGACCACAGTATATAGGTTAGAATATTCTAGATTAATTTTGTAGTTTGCAGTATTAACAAATTTATCATATTTGAGACTGCAAAAATAGATGTTTTGGGAAGAATAATTGGGTAAAACAGGAATGGCATTAAGTTTAACAGGACCCAATTGTAGCATCTTGCTAAGAACTGGTTGCATGCAACAACTGTTTCTGCTCCAGAAGCTGGCAGGGTGCTCCTGTAGTTTGTTTCTGTGGATGCTGCTGTTAGAAATAGAGACAGTTTCACTTCACTAGAGGGGAAACGCAAACATTTCCGGAATATTGTCTGCAGTTACTCTCCCACGCTCTAAAAAACCCTGGCTAATCCTGTAATGGGCTTAGAAATTAGTTACTCCAGCGGGCAGGGAGTGAAAGTCTCACCTGCGGGAGATGAGGTGGGCTGGCATTGTTTAATCTGGTAAAAATGAGCCTGGGGGGGGATATGGGAGCTGGATGCAGGATGAAGAAAAGCTGATTAAACAACATCAAATGAGTCCACAGAGGATTCAAACTAAGGTGAGCATAATTTAGGTGAGAAATTGAAAGTAACCAGTAGTATTTAGAAGGAAAATTAAGAGGTTCAGGAATGGCAAGAAGGCAGCTAGAGTTATGATGGAAGCTGGTCAATGAAGAAGGATGAGGACTTGAAGCACGAAGTTCCTTCTAGTTCTGCATTCTTTACATTTCCAAAAACCTTCAGATAGGCATACAATGCTATAATAACATTGCCTGAAGATCTAGCCAGATTTATATAAATGTTACATTTGGCAAAGAGGAAGTGGGATGAGTAGAATCCTGATGTACTGCTTATCAGACATTCAAGGACTGAGATTATTAGCCTTGGAAAGACAGACTGGCCTTGGGATTCTTGTAGGAATGTAGAGAGGTATGTTCTTAGAGTTTTTAAAGCCTCATCTCCTAGTAAAGGATATACTTATATTTCCTGGGGAAATGTGAATTTTACCTTTTTATTTGAAGTAGGAGAGTTTGACTATTCTTTGGGTATTTCTACCTTTCTGTATTTTATTCTTTTGTGCCTCAGGCAGCATCAGAATTCTCAAGAGAGATGTGATGAAGACATGCTCTCCACTTGGAAAAATAGTTCCGTTTGCTTGTCATCCTGTTTTATTAGGGAAAAAGAGAATCCATTAACAGCCATGGAGCTCCATGGTTGGAAGGTTACAGTATCTGTAACATCAGGACCCCTGTGAGTTCTGTGCTCCAGCCTCACCGTGATCTGTGGGTGATGTGATCTGACTGTCTGATCTGCTGTACAGTGGCTTATGTGACACAAACTTGTGGGCAGTCTGGGTTGCAGTTGCAGCTGGACACCCAAAACATTACAGCCTTTTAATGTCTGTGCTGGCCATCCATTGCCATGCTCTGGTGGTACTTCTCTGTCTGTAAATAATCAGGTATTTTAGATCACCCAACTGGCTTTGACACTGAGAATTGACTTGGTGAATATTTTGATTCTCATTCAAAACTTTGGTTCATAGACTAAAATCCATTAGTTCTTTGTTGTGCTCTGGAGAAAGGGTTTCTAGTGAGTGCCAGGACACACAGGGTATGTAATGAGGTAATATGTACATAGTGACTGTAGCAAGGTAATGATAATCTAATTATTGTATGTAACCAGGTCAAGGAACTAGAAATTGCTGCATAAGTACAATGATATTTTCTTTTTAGCGAGGGAGAAAAGCTGATAGAATGGTGTCTGTGAAGAATCATGTTTCCTCATATCTGGAGAAGGATATATTTTAAAAAAACCCCACACTTAGATAAATGTACAGATAAGTGTTTCCCTGGATTTCAGGCACTAATAACTTCATTTCAGGGTCCTGGTCCCAGCCTCTTGTCTCTCCACATTTTGTTGGTCTTACTTCACTCCTGAGATTGTATCTGGAGCAAATTTTTTCCCTCCAGATGGAGACCTGAGCAGGAAAGGTAGGTCAGCTTGCTGTAGGGTGTGCTGCTTGCAGGTGGTGTGTGGAGCAGCACATCTGCTCCCGCGGGCACAAAGGGGACCACAGCCTGGACCTGGACCCCAGCAGCTGCCCTGCGCCTCAAAAGCAGCAGCAATGCAGATTGTGCCACTTTCTGTCTGTGGCTGATGTTTTAGCTGTGAGGAAGAGTTTCAAAAACTCAGTGAGACAGAGAATGAGACCAAGAGATATTAATAAATATCATTCTAAATGCTGAAAATCTCTCCCTGTGTACGGTGTTGTTCTTCACTGCTGTCGCGAGGAAGGGATGATTTCAGGTGTCTGCTCGCAGAGCTTGCAGAACCTTCAGCCATGAAGGATTCTTTAGAGCCAACATACTTCATCTGGCCTTGTTGAGCAATTGGAAGTGAATGTTACTATCACTGAGAACTTGATTTTATTATTGAATAGCTCTTAAAGGCTACAGAAGGTAATGCTTTTGGGAATCCATAATTATTGTGCAGATTCAAGCTGGGTAAGGATGTATTCTCAGTACCCAAGAGAGGCTCTGCTCCAAGTGCAGGATATGATATACAGCAGAACATTAGCAAAGAAGACTTTGGCTGTGTTTAAAAAAACAAAATGGTGTCCTTGCAGGAATGGAATATTCTTCCTAAAATGCTTTAATGAGACAGGCAAAATCTTTTTATTAATAATTTGCTGTGGCTGGACAGGAAGGTTCAAATGATGTGCTAAGTAATGCTACATATTCACTGCAACACCTGGTTAGTACTGTTTATAATATTTTTTTTCTCCAAAAAAGATTGAACTGCAAATTGGATAAAATTTTGTTTCAAAGTGACCAAGCCTCCTTCTTCCCTGAAGCAATTCAGACTTCTTCCAGACTTCATTAATACTGGAATTCTAATCTGTTTAGCTCTTACAGCTGTTTCATTTTCAAGGACCCGCAGAGGCCTATTATTTGGTTAAAAACTGCTTATTAATGACAATATGTGACCATGGACAAAGAAAAGGCCAGTGTAGATGTAAAAGTAAAATGCAAAAAGTCTAAGGCCCTCCTTAGAGGGCTGTGCTTTTGGGAAAGAAGAAAAAAGTCAGAGCAGCATCCTTGGTTTTAGTGTTTTGAGCGTTTGTGTGATGACCTCTGTTTTTGCAATGGGAGCGAGGTAAAAATGATACATCTCAGTTGGAAACTGAGTTGTTTTGTTTCTTTGTGCTAATGTCATTAAATAAGGAGGTGTGAAGTGCTGGGAAAAGGTAGTGTAGTTTTGTGAATCCCTTGCCAGGTGCCAGTTTCTTTTTGAAGTCCGTGGCTTAACCTCTGAGATAGCAAAGGATTATCACTGTTTTTGTTTTCACTGATTTGCTGAAGAGAGCATGTGCAGAGTCACACAACAAAGTTGTGTCACTAGCACAGCCCAAACTCCTGGAACTGCTTCTGTGTGCTTCAACAAAGTCTTGGTGTCTTTTTCTTCTCTTGTTTCTTTTATCAGCTGAGGTTTTGTTTTTTGATTTTGAGAGGACCACCATCTCTTCCAGCTTTATGCTCTTCATAATCATGTGCCTTGATTCCCCTCATCCCTCCCCATCCTGCAACTCTCTCTGTTCTAGTCCTACTTTGATGGGAGAGCTTTGGAAAGGTATTCTGAGTTAAAGTTGTCTCTTACATTCCTTTGTTCTTTTGCTGCATCTGATCTAGTCTGACTGGCACACAGAAGCCCTCAGGGCCTCAGATAAGTTGCCTGTGGTCTGCCTCTGCTAAAAGTGAGAGTTGGCCTCCTGCCTCATTTCATTCGAAGTGCCTTGGAATGGCATCTGTGCTTTGTCTGCTGTTTTGGACAGAAAACTTGCAGAATTCGCCCCGTGTTTTTTCCAAAATCAATGTCAACATGCTGCAAAGAAAACAAAACAGTAAGAAACATCTATCTAGCAAGTCAGCAAATGAGAAGTAACATTTAACTAGCAAGTCAGCAAATGAGCAGTGTGATCTCAATCAATGGTGCTTTTGAAAAAACCTCCATACAATCATAGTTGCTGGTTTTAGTCTGAGTTAAACATGAGCTCAGTGTCAGACCCTGATTTTCAAACCTGACTGTTCCCAGAGTAATCCTGGAAGTTTATAAATACCTAAGTGGCCGAATGCAGGTAAATTTGTAATCCTCAAAGGACTTAAGTACATTACAAAGGCAGATACTGGCGTGTAAATAGATGCTCAGCTATGAACAACCGATAAAAGTGTTGTCTTTGTGGTGTCATCCTCTGTTGATGTATTTATTTTCTGTTCTTTAAGAGGTAGTTAACAAGTCCTGTTAAGTGATAAATTTGCTCAAAAAGTGGTGCTGGTAATGAGGTATTTCTGTGAAGAGGAGGGATTTGAAAGGTCGCAGGCATGACTCTGAGAAGGGTATGAGGGGCAGGTTCCTTTGATCCTCGGGGTACCAACAGCTGAAGGTCCGGCTTGCACTTTGTCCAAGGGATGGTAAATCTGCTTTCCTAAACTTCATCTGTGGTTTGGGAATTGCAGCAGTTTTTCCTTTATTGTAATTTCAGGCATGAACTGTACTGCAGTGTGACCTTATTCCGTGTACTCTCTGCTCAGACACAATTGGTAATATTTTAGGGCTGAAACAGTTCACACTACCAAACACCCAGACTTGGAAGAAGAGACTTGCCAAAGTGTTATGACAGAATGAAGCAGAGGATCCTATTATTCATGCTGTCAGAAAACTGATTTCTGTCAATTGTATGATTTTAGTTTTTTTAGGGGATGGGGGAAAAAAAAAATCAATGACCCAACATACTTTCTCGTCTGGCTCTTACTAACTTTTCCTGTTTTCTCCAAGTTAGTCCAGTGAGCACAGTCTCTCATTGACCCTACCAGATATATGAAGATCTGTATTTTCCTCTGGTTTTTAGAACACCTGCCATGTTGATTAAAATCTCACTGCTCTGGTTCTTTTGGGAACTGCCTTGATGAAGTTTTAAGTGATGAACTATGAACTGCCTGCCACTGCAAAAAGACTGTCAGGTAAATAAGCTGGAAATCCCAACTGAGAACCAGTGCCCTAATAGGATACTGTGCTGGAATGTTAATTTTGCATTCCCAAGTATTCCCAGTAGATATGTTACCCATTGGCTGTTCCAAGTAACACGATTTTCATGTCTGAATCATCAGTATGGCAACAAGCACCTGTGAAATAATGTGCGGGTAATGAAGTGCTCTCCTTCTCTAATGTTTGGTTGGGCCTTTCATTGTGGACAAAACACCTTTGATTACTGGGAAGGACAAGCAAAACAATGACCCAAACTAGTGTTTGTTTCCCCTTAGCTTAACTGAGCATGTCCACAGTTGTGCCCTTCAATGGGAATCTTTATTCAGTTGATTCCCTGATTTATATCAGTTGTATGTGCTTTGAGAAGAAACCTAGAAAACTTGTTTTTTTTCCTTACTAGGGTAGATAAGTGAGCTGAGATATGTGCTGAAACATAGTGAAATGATACCAGTATTGGTGTAAGCTATTTAGCAAGTGTTAGAATGCTATTCTGTGAAAGAACTCCTCATGTGAGGCTGCATTAATCCACGGTGAGTTAAACTGTAGCTATGCATGTCATTCAATAAAAGCAGAAAACACCTGGAATCTTGAATGATGCTTTTTAATTTAAAGTATTTATTCCTTTTATATTTGTGAGAGTATTTATCTCTGTGCCACTGGCCTGTGAAAGACTAGAAATAAATCCCATTCCTGATTTTCAGTGATTATTCTTGCATAATACCAGTTTACTGAATTGATTAGGGGAAGTTATGACATATGTGACACAAAGTGACATGAATCAGAAAACTCGGTGTGTTAGTACCATAAGACTCCAACACAGTGACACAACAATCAGGTTTTGTATCTCATCACTGGATTTACTTTTTTTCTGCTCTTTACTTTGAGGAGGGTAAGCACAGCACAGGAGAACCACTGGGAAAAAACACAGTATGAGGGAAGATCACTGTGCTTTGAAATATGAAACAAAGTGAACAGCCTTGAAAGAAGGCTGAGCAAACTGAACTTGGCTGATGCAACGGTGGATGTGTGCAAAATTAAAAAGCAAGCAGAGCTGTTTGTGTGGTGGCCATGCCTTTCAAGGGGAGAAGATTTGTGTCTCATGTGCAATAATAACAGAGTGTGTCTGTAGAAGACAGACAAAAATGAGAATGTTTGCAGTGTGCGAAGTCAGTCCTGCAAGTGGGTGCCATTGAATGAGATGGTTTTGCCCAGAAATAATCTTGTTGCCTCTTTTTATTGTCTGTGTTTATACTTTCCCCTTCTTTCTCTCGCTTGTTCATTGTCAATGACAATTAACATTAGTTTGCTCTATAACATCAAAGTTAAAATGGCAACCCTGGTGAGACTACAGGAAAATATTTTGTTATGGGGAGAAAAATGAGTACGTGAGATATTGTTGTAGAGGGGGCAGAAGCACTGCCATTGTTATATGCATAAATGTATTTTCTGATTATCACCTGAATAGATGTTATAGTTGCTAAGAGGAATGTGTTTTATATGGTTGATGCTATGAAATCCAATTGTTTAATGTAGCTGCACTGTGTATGGAAATGCACTGTAACACCTGCAGTGCTTCCCATCTTAAAGATGTTTGCTCGTTTTATATTAAAAGGTGAGAACAAACAATATCTACATAAAAAGAGCAATCAACAACTACTTAACAAAGAAGTTTTTAAACAGGGATCTCAACTGATCCCTCCTTTCTGTGTGTTTGTGGCAGGAAATTTAGGGCTTTACAAAAAATTGGTCTTGTCTGGAATACCCTTGAAGTGGTAGTTACAGTTAAATGTCCCTTTCCTGGAATATAGAATAATTTTTTTTCTTAAGAGAAAGAAGAACAGTGCTTTGTTTAAAGATAACTGATAGCTTGCCTCCTTCAAATTGAGAATAATGTCAGGATCCCCATCTTGGCATGCAGTACTGAGCTATTTTCAGGGAAGTGCAAATAAAAGCTATAATTCCTCCTGGCACATCAGGGGTGCAATGGAGGTGTCTGGCAGCATTTCAGTAAAACAATTAGGTTTAGTGGAAAGGATTCCCTCTAGGCGTGACTGTCAGTCAAAGTATAAATGGAGGGTGAGAACCTGCTACCCAGCTTTGGTACCTTCTGGACAGCAAGTTTCAAGCTCTTGCCAGCCAGCACAGGGGACATGTAGTGCTTATGCCAACGTTTTGGGATTTATAGATTATGTACTGAGAAGCAAGATGCTTGAAAATTAGACATGTACAGTCCCAGAGATGGGGCAGAACCTCAGGTGTTTCAGTGTTCACAGTTTGTAACAGGGTATGTGGCAAGGGAAGGCAGCTGAGATGTGGCTAAATTTTGGAAAGACGTCTATAATGATTTATTAAAAATAAGTTTTAGGAAGATATCTGAAACAATAAACAACATTTGGCTCTGGCTGAGCATTATAGCCTGATGATTCCTATGCTTTTTATAAGTTGAAAAAGTGTAGGAGCACTTGCCAGTTGTCACCTGCACGTCCATAGCTAATTGTAGGGCATGTAACTGGTGTTAAAACGGTACTTGAATGCTTCCTTGAATAGGCATGACTAGGAACAAAATAGCACCTGCCCAGTGGTTATTTTGTTTTAAAAGTTTTATAACAAAGTTTTCTTCAGCAAACAGTGAAATTAGCTTTATTTAGCTTTCATATCTGGCAATTCAAGTTGGGGACATGTCAGTATCACTCGTTATAGTGACATTAATGGTGACAGTTCCTTCAGAGTGATTGTGTTTTATCAGAGAACACAGGCAGGGCTGATCTACATGGAGCTTGCCTTGAGGGCACAAGCTGCTGTTTTATACTGGGGATGGGTATCTGGAGGTCTAGTAACTTTCAGGGCTTAATTATTTAAAATATGCAACAAAAAATGGTGAGCATTATTATAGTTCTAATTGATCTTGTAAATCATTAGTCCATCCTTCTCTTATTTTGTGTGTGGGAGTTGGCTTTTTAGGCGGGGTGTATAGAATAGGGCATGAAAAAGTTGGATGACTATTTTCTCCTTTTCATGTTACAGTGAATTCCCTTAAAATATTTTTGCATTTCTTGTGGCAGCATTAGAAGTTTTCACTTTCCCTGCAAAATGGAGAGCCTCAAGGCTCTGTTCTTCACTGGATTCCTCTGCCAAGGTGCCTCAAAGTGGTGAAAATTCCGATATTATTTCCCTGTGGTTAGATTCCACCTTTATCTTGGACTCCAGTACTCTTTTTTTGCTGCTGTTTCTGGCTGTGCCCAACCTTCCCGTTACACCACAAGGCTGTGCCCTGAGGAGGTTATTCAGGCAAGAGGTTCTACTTCATTATGTCCTCCTGCTCTCCTACAGTTTACTCCCAACATGTTTTTACCCTTTTGCTTCCTCCTTCCAGGAGTTCGAGTCACATCTTCCTCTCTGGGGTAGAACTCCCGCAGCAACATCTCCAGAATTCAAGCTGATCTTCATGACTATATAAATAATCGGTGAAAGCTGCAAGCTCCCAAGTCCAGAATACAGCCTGCTGTTTCATTCCAGACAGTTCCCCATGGACTGTGGAATATTTAGCTGATGGCTTGGAGACAGATTTCGTGGGGAAAAAAAAGAAAAAAGGCAAAAAAAAAAAGCTCTTGCATCCTTTAGCTCTCTGCTGGAGATTACGGGCTGAGATTGCTCTGAGCACGTTGTATTCGAGGGTTTTACGTAACGCTGAGTGGAGGGAAGGCACGCAAGCGTCAGCAAAGTAAAACTTCTGGCTGTAGCTTTTCCTGGTTCCCCTTTCTTAAGAATTAAAAAATCTCTTCTTCAGGAGCCCATTTTGGAGCCGCGTGTCCGTGGTATATGGGATGATTTCTCTGGGCTGTCTTTTTCTCTATGTAAGATATGTAAAGGAGTCTTGCTTTTTTCCCTGTGTGCTACCCTGAAGATTAGCCAGACTTATTCTGTGGCAAGGTGTAGTGTTTCACTTTTGATTGTAATGTGAATTAAGAACTCAGGTAAAAATAGAGGGCTTTTTTTTCTCTTTTTTTTTTTTTTTTTTCCGTTCTTATAAATGTCCCTGTCTGCATTTTGTGCTATCAAAAGCCTGGTTTTGCCACTATTATCTGTTTCCAGATGTTGGTTAAATGCTGGCATAAAGCAAACACATGTAGTCAAGGCTGACTAAACAAAAGGCAATTTTTTTAAACTATGCAAGTTCAAGGTTTTGGGCAGTGTATGGAGATGTGCTGAAGTTTGCGCTCGGGGGAGAGAGCAGATTTCTGCAAAAAACTAACTTGTACTTTAGTTCAGAGAAGTACTTTTGATTTATAAAACATCTTTCTTTTGTCTGCTTTCCATTTCAATTGTTTAAGTATACAGGATGTATGGTAAATATAAGGTGTGGAAGAAAAACATTAAGAATAACTAAACATTATGGATTGATTTTAGCTTTATTTTAAACCAGGGGTTTTAAAATTGAAAATGGGTGTGACTTTATACTTGATGGCATGACTTCATTCCTTACCTCATATAAACTATTTTTATGTTAATAAATCCCATTTATTTGATGTTTTTAGTAACTTTGGTTGTCTTTGTGCCCTAATTAATTGTCATGCATAACTGCACCACTGAGGAGATGACTGTTGTAGCCTCCAGTTTCCCTTATGTGGGAGATGACTTAAGCTGTGGGATAAACATAATAGTTGGGTATATCTGCTAAAATGATCAGTAGTGGTTGGAAGCTACAATTTCAAAATGAGAGCTGCACTTCCTAATGATGCCTCTGAGATGAGCAATTTTGATTATCTGATCATCTGAATATTCAGGAGTATATTACTTTATCACTTTATATCTTCTTGAAGTATTGAAGGATGATTGTGCAGTGCGATGCTAATCAGAAAGCTTCTTACAAAAACCCAAATCTGGAACTTAGGTTCAGTGTTTTGCAGAAGATGAATTTTTCATGCAGAAGAGTTCCCTTTGTACTGTTTTGCATCTTTTTGCCTGCTGAAGGTGAATAAAAGGCATCCCCTGTTTTGTTGTTTTTTTTTTTTTTACAGTGAGGACCCACCTTACAGCTAATTTTCCAAAATTGCTTGAGATTTGCAGGTGTCTGAACATGGTGTCACGGGAGTTATATTTGTAGCTTGTGCTTCTGAAGGTGATGACTTGGGAGCCGTCACTTCTCCACTGTATCTTCAGTTGTTGCCTGTATGAGGCTTCCAGCTGCAAACTTCAGGGCCTGTCAGAACTGCTTGTCTCATGGAAAAATTAAAGTATGATCCAGTAGGAACATTTGAATCATTCTGTCTATATGAAGTTCTTCCTACTACAGCTGTAGGAGGTCTGTACACTTCGGAAACACTGTGAACTGACTCTGTGCAGTTGATCCAGTGTGTGGGTCTCATCCATGTGTATAAATAAGACCAGAATGGAAGTCTTCGGGTGTTGGACCTGTGCTGGAACTGGGAACAGGGACCAGGTTTCAGTGCTGAGTCCCAGTGATAGCCCTGGAGTGTGTTGGGGTAAGAACTCAGTCCCTGTCACAGTGGAATCAAAAGGGAAACTCTTGTTGATCTGTGTTTATACCAACTGCACGTACGGACTCTTGAGGGTCTTCTGGTTGTTTCTAAAACTGTGTGATTCATAACTACATCAGATCTGTACCCAGAGGAATTCTCTTGTGTGGGTGTTTGCAGAATAACCTTGGGAAGAATTGCAAAGGGTTTTCATTTCTGTCTGTTATGAGTAATGCAGTAAGAGAAGAAAGGCTTGTAATTGTGATGACAATGATGACTGCTGGTTTTCTTCACAACTTACAGCCAGTACAGTGCATTTCTGTTATATAGGATTATATGGGTTGTGAAATGCCAATGTGCTCCTTTGGTTGTTCTAGGTCAGCATTGATGTGCATTGGATTTCGGGATCTGTGAATGTCAGTCTGCCACATCATTTATATTTGGGTTTATTTTTAGTTTTGCTAGTTGAGTAAACTTAGAGTTTGTGGAGGTAGACTTCAAATGCCCAGGAGACAGGATTTCAGCAGTTGCAATCTTGTGCCTCACTAAAGGAGTAAATCTTCCTTGGCAGGGTGTCGTGACTGTATCAAATGCTCCTGCTCAGAATTTGTTGCTGATGAATATTTTTTTTGTCCTGACATCATGAACTCCTTCAGATTGTTAGAGCTGTTTGCTGTGGATTACATGCGGACATCCCACTGACAGAGTTACCAAGTACTGTTACTGATTGATGCCTGCAGGTCCAGGGGTTTGTTGAGCAGGGGTTAACTCAGAGTGTGCATCCCTGCTGGTTCAGTTGCTGGCTTGCCTGCCAGTGGAGGTCATGAATCTGAAAAAAGAAAGAGGTCAGATGTGTCCATCTCAGTGTAAATCACCAATACCATGAATCCAAGCTGGATTTTCTTTCCATAAACCTACCAAACCTGGGGACATACATGGTTCTCCAGTGTTGTCTCAATGTTTCCTACCACACAAGCTCAGCTGCACAGTCCCTTCTTAAAAACTTCCTGGCAACCTCGCAAGGAGCGTGACATTTTAGTTTGTGAAGGTGGGAGACAAGACAAGTTGAAGACAGTTGTGGGGGTTTTGGATTGGGTTTGTTTTGCAAGCTGTTTTGGTGTGGCTGACAGCCTGCCTGGGGTCAGCCCCTCATCCTCAGTTCTCCTCTGAGCTCAGGTAGGGAATGCACCGTGTGAGCTGCACTGAACCTGCAGTGGGCACCGGGACTGGGATAGGGAGCAGAAAGCCTCATTGCAAAGGGTTTGGGAGGCTTGCAGGAGACTGGGCAATGAAGAAGGAAGTGTTTGCTGATAATTGGGCCCGAGACTCTTTTGGGCTGGGGGAGAGGCAGAGGAGATGGTTATTTTTGCTGTGTATTACAGGAGAGTTGTTTGAAGCAGGACACATAGTGGAGATATACACAAATAAGATGAAAGGGAACAAGATGGGTAAGAAGAGGAATTAAATTGTTTTTAAATTTTGCTTCTGAACAAATGCTTTCCTTCCATCTTTCTCCTTTTTTCTTGAGTCAGATCCACTGCAGCTCATGCCTGGAATAGCTTTTTTCCCCCACCTCATCAGTAGCTCTTCTCCTCAGTGCACCTCTTCCCATGAGAGGAGGGAGAGCAGCTTGCTGCTGCAGGAGGAGAGCATCTGTGAATAACTTCTAGTCGTGTTCCATTCTGAAAAATCAATACAGCTGGGAGATTTCAATCTGAGGCAGTATGCTTGTTTTCATCTACAGCTCACATGGAACCGAAAATTTATGTGCATATTTCCCACAGAAGCTCCCATCTGTTACCTTAGAGTGCATTTTCATATGTATAAATAAGCCTAATTTGCAGTTGAGAGAACATAAACAATTACCTATAGGCTCTGTAGGTATCTCAGGAGTTGCCTTCTGCATTAATGTGATTGTCCAAGAGTTAGTGTTACAGTAACTCTTGGGATCAAGGATCAACTTAGATTGAGCATTTCCCTTTAGAGGTGTTTTCATTTCTCAGAGAAAAGTTAAATTTAATTCAGCTAGTTAAAAAGCCTGAAAACAAAGTACTTGAAAAGCAAAACTTTTTGTATTTATGTTTTTGATCATTTAGTACTATACATAACTACCTGAAGGTTCCAAAAGAGGAAAAATTGCAGCTTTACAGTTACCTACATAAAAAAAAGGTTATACCTTGTTTTGAGTGTAAGTTATTGGTCTTTACATACCTCACTGAAAGCTTAATTGCTGTCATATTTCTGGACCAGAAGGTAAACAAAGCAAGTCTGAATTAATTAAAATGAGCTGTCTATGAAAAGAATTGCCAGAGAGACTTTATTTTGCAGTTTTAATTAGGAAAGATACTTTAATAACATCTTAGTAACTTTTTGCTTTTGCTGAGAGTTTGGAACTAGTGCAAACTTACCTTCCTTGCCTCGGACCTGAGTTCTTAAACTTTCTCCCTGACCCCACAAATACCCAGATATGTATTCCATTACCACAGTGCTTTTCATGTGTAATTTAAATTGCAGGTGAAGAGGGTCCATATATTTAAAGGACCGACTATGTAATTTGTCATGGGATTTTCAAGTTTTACAGATTCCAAGTATCATCTCCTACAGGAGAAATCATCTCCCTTCAGCTGTCCTTCTCTCACAAAGCTTTCCTGCAGTTCCCTAAAAGACTATCACAGTGTTCTTTTAAATACCTGTGACTTTTGACCAATAATCAGAGGCCTGTAATACTCACCTGGAGCGCAGGAAAGTGAATTGGGAACTAACTCGTGTTTCAGAAATGGGCATCAACTCCAGGCCAGGGCCAGGAATGGGCGGGCTTGTAGAACTCTCTTAGTGCCACTCTGTGCTGTAGAAGTAAATACTGACTGGAAAGTTGGAGCCTTCCTGGAAAGAAGAAGTCTTAAATGGTAGATTGAAAGCCTTGTCTAGGATCAAGCAGGAACTGAATCCTGGTAGGACAGAGAAAGCGTGTCTGCTTCAACTCGGACAAAATTCCTAGAATTAACAGCAAGAGAAAGGTTTCAATCAATAACCTTTCCTGGTGAACTGTTTCACTGAAATCAGGTGTATTTTCTCTATCACTGAAGAGTTATGTGGTAAGAGTCTCCAAAGCCTCTTCTGTTCCATTTGGATCACTCAAACAAATCTTGTCTGTTTTAAAAAAAACCACCCTAGTCTTCTGTTATTTAACAACAGCAGGTAGTATTTTCTCAAGTAATGTCACGGGGAAGAGTCCCTCCTTTGCTTTACTGCTCTGACTTCAGCTGTGCTTGCAAAATGTATCAGCTGTAATCAGCAATACCCCAAATGCTGCAGTGCCAACACCCACACCTGAACTAGAAACCAGTTCATGTTGAAAACTTACTGGGCTTGAGAAATAGCGGCCCATTTTGCATGAGAGAGCAAATAATGAATGTTAATATGCAGTGAATTTGTCAAAAAGCATTAATAGAAAAAGAGTGTGTTAGTTGGGAAGCAATTAAACCTGAGCTGATGAGGGAAGCTCACTATACTGTGAGATTACCTGCCAAATATGCTTAGGCAAACAAAATGTACATTTTAGAGAAACTTTTCATGTCATAGCCATGACCTCAAGTGATGTTTTAAAGGGGTGTTTAATGATAAAACTAATGAATTTGTGCAAGTTATTTTTTATAAATCTGGTTGGCTTTGCAAGCATTGAGAACTAACAGAGAAGCAACACCAGTCAGGTTGAAAAGGTCTCTTTCCAATAATATCCCTGAAGATGTAGGGTTATGTTGTGTAATAAGTGATCTAGATTAAAGTTGCTGACATTCAGATAAAGGCACCCAGTGAGAAAATCCCATCAGTTCTCTTACTGGTTCTTCTCACACTTCTAGACTGTGTTTTACACTTTCTTGAACAGATGAGATTGAGCTCTCTCATAATGTCTTTACTCTATAAAGAAGTGTGAAGCTGATTCTGTAGAGAAATAGGCCAGAGTCACTAGAGGTTCTTTGACACATTCTCAGTCTTCTACATGTTCGTGACTCTACAGCAAGAACTCCCAAGGCCTATTTTAATAAATACAAGCTATGCATTTTAATTTTAAGTAATGGTTGCTTCTAGATGAAATACACAAGCAACTTCAATATACTTATAAAGGGTTAGTTAAGCATCCGTCAAAATTGCCACCTGGTCCTGCCTAGTTTCTTAGTTTAGGTAGGAAAAAAGCTCTGAAGACCGCTGGCCTTGAGGCTGCTACAATAGATATTGAACCCATGGTGATTCTGATTATTGTTCCTTAAGCTCTACAGATGTTTGTAGGATTCTGCAGTATAAACTGGATATTAGATCATAGTGAAATGGCCAGGGATGAAAAAGTCTATCCATTATCTCAAGGAATATTTAAAATTAATTTTAATTCCCAACTTTTGGAGACAGTGATCTGGATAGGAATTAGCTGCGTATTTGTCATATATAATTTTTTATAGAGTTCTTTGAATAACTTTATTTCTCTCTGCACTTCTGTCTAAAAATAGACAAGAAAGCAAGCCACAACTTTTATCTGAACTCAAATTCCCTATGTTTGGGTTTTCAGTGCATAACTTCAGCATGATGCTTTGAAGAGAGTGTTGGGCTACTGTACTTGTGCAATGCCTGAGAAAAAAGAATTGCTGACAAAGAAAGGCTCATATCTTTATAGCAAAGGAGCTTATGGAAGTCTATGTCAGAAATTAGTTTAGATCTTGCCTGTAAATAGAAGCTGAATTTTTCCAATGAACTTTTGTTTGGTTTTGCCCTTTGCTCTCTACTTTTGAATAAGACATGAGTCAACCATTAATCCACTTCTGAGTTGTGAAGATAGAAGAATGGGGGGATAATTTGAGTGCTGTAAGGAAAATTATTTATCTAGCTATTAAATCTGCTGCTAAAGGTAGTTTGTTGTATTAGATCACCTCAGCTGGTGCTCATGAAGCTCTAATTCCTATCTGCAAACCTCACCAGTGATACTTAGATGCATCTGTGCAACATCAGCTTGATCAGCTCAGTAAATGCGACATCCAGTCTGAAGTTTGCTGGATCCTGTGTGTGGGTACAAATACATTTGGGCACGTGTTGAATAAGTCTCACACTGGTCTGGTATTATTCTAAGGAACCTGAGTGTAGCCAGAGAAATAGAATTGCCCGGTATTTTGGTGTTTGTAATACCAGCCATTTTTTTGATAAATGCTGCTTGAAGAAAGGGTCTGTTCAGGCTTCTCAGAAGCCTTTCTTGTCTTTCTGTCTTGCCATGAGTGTTTATAATCCCTTCTAGTCTTTGTCCCCTAGGCTGGCTTTGAACTTGCCAATTCACATATCTGCACAATGGAGGAAAGAGATCTTGAAATCAAGTAAGCCTTCAGTACTAGGAAATCAATCTAATTAATATATAACACTTGCAGTTCCTTTAGTTATTTTGCTTGTGCTTAAATTAAGAATTCATGTCCCCTGAACAGGTATTGAAGAGCTGTAGATCCTTCAGTGGACATAAGTCAAACTTGGTGCAGTGTCCACATGAGAAATGTAACTACTTAAACTAGATGTTGGAAATGGTGATGTAAAAACCTTTATCTAATGACATGGGTCAGGAGAGAACGTGCATATGATTTCTACTTTGTATTGTGAGTTTAGCTTTTAATTCTGTAACTGCATTTAACTGCAATCCATTTCTTATCAAATTTGAGTCCTTAAATGATGTTTTTCCAATTCAAATATCATGGTAAAATATATTCCCCCAGAGGCTTGGTACAGTGTGAAAATGTGCGAGTAATGGATGCATGTGCAGTGTACATCTTCCTACCAGATGGTACTGCTCAAATTTATAGTGTTGCATAATCACTTCAGAAGGCTGAACGAATTTGGTTAATTTTAAAATTTCTTTTGTAAATGTTGAAGGATTTTTTTCCTGCAATGTGTGATCCAAGTTCCTCTCCCATTTTGCCACAGCACTGATCTAGTCCACAGACACCTGAGTTAGAAGTAAATACAATATGGTGTCTATTACCAGTTGGAGGGCAGATAGTTTTTGATTGTTGAAGGACTAGTTTAGGCATATCACTAAAATAAGACTTTTTGCCTTTGGATCTTCAATTCATATGAGAAGGCATTGGTATAAGGAATATATATATATATAAGGAAGATCTGTAAGCTGCTTTTTCTTGCTGCTTCCCTCACATTTGTTATCACATTTATTGAGTGTCCAAGCTGTGGCCTTGCATACTTGTAGTTGTCAGAATACAGCATTTAGCCACTTGTAATGTGTATGTATTTCCTAGTGAGTCAGAAATGACTGTGGAAACTGAGTGATGTTAGTGTTGGCTTAGGATGCTGTCTTAATGAAACATATACTCCTTCAAATGTGCTTAACAAATTTAGAAAAATTCTTATGTTGCTTAACATTATGTTAAATGTAAAGAAAGCCAGTAAAGCTGTCTGAGAAAAGATGCTTGCAAAAGTGTGCTGGGTGAGTCACTTTGTACAAGCAGATGTCTTCACTGCTTAAAATGAAGACCACTTGTAAAACATGAATTTTTAGAGATGAATTATCAGGCTTCTGCCAGACTTGACCTTGGACAGAATTCTGTAGATGACTAACAATCCATTTGCAAATATATCTGTGCATGATTTCAGCTTCAGGGCAGTTTACTTTGGAGGAGGAAGGAAGCAAACCTGAAAGGCTTTTATGGTACAAGCAAAATGTTTGTCTTGATTTTCTCTGCAGCTCAATCTGCTGTTTTCTATGGGAGTAGAATGGGATAAGGTCTTATAAGTTGGACAGAAACAGGTGATGAAATAACTTGATTTTGGTTTTGACAAGAATATCTGGATCCTTTTAAGTCTGTGGGACCCGATGGGATTCACCCAAGGGTACTCAAAGAACTGGTTGATGTCATCACAGGGCCTCTCTCAATGGTTTTTGTAAGATCTCAGGAATCTGGAGAGGTACCAGTTGACTGGCAGCTGGCTAATGCTGTCCCTCAAGAAGGGCAAGAGGGATGACCCAGGTGGCTACAGGCCTGACAATTTCACTTCAATGCCTGGTAGAATTCCAGAGAAAATCATTCTGGGAGTTACTGAAAAACATCTGAAAGACGGTGCAGGCATTTGTCCCAGTGAGCACAGGGTTCATGAGGGGGAAGTCCTGCTTGACATATTTAATTTCCTGTTTTATATCAAGGTAACCCCTCTAGTTGATCAAGGGAAGCCAGTTGATGTAATCTTTTTGAATTTCAGTAAAGCTTTTGATACTGTCTCTCACAGGATCCTTCCGGACAAACTGTCCAGCCCCCAGCTGGATGAACACATCGTGTGGTGGTTGGGCACGGAAGGGTGATGGTGAGGGGGGTGACATCAGACTGGTGACCTGTCACTAGTGGGGTTCTGCAGGGCTCCATCCTCAGCCCAGTTCTCTTCAGTGCCCTCATACATCACTTGGATGCAGGACTTGAAGGGATGCTAAGTAAGTTTGCCTGCAGGGCCGGAAGTTGGACTTAAATGATCCTTCTGGGTCACTTCCAATGCAGGATATGCTATGATTCTACCATAAGAACTTTCCTAAGCGTAGTGAAATACTGTCTTTAGATGAAAGCTCCCTGCCTTTTGTTTGTTTCAGGTTATTATGCAAAGTTTTAAAATTTTCAGCCTTGTGTTTAGTATGTCTTCCTCTCATTGAACTTGTAACGCATTTCTTTTGCTTTTCTGTAAAATCAGACAAGTGATACAAGTGATACTAGAAAATGATTCAGAGCTGAGATGATCTATTTCAGATGCAAATAGAAAATTCTAATATTTGAGCATTAGATAGTGTCCATCTGGTTTGCAATCTGAGTATAATAGCTCAGCACAGTGCTAGACTATCTGTCCTGTCATTCAGTCTGCTACTGAATGTTCAGAGAAGCTGACAGCATCTTTTCAGTTTTCCTCTTCAGATGAGAAAGAAATGTTTTGGTTGTCTTGGAAAACCTTTGCAATATGACCATACGCTCATGGTCAGCTATAACCTTGTTTCCAAGTGGGCTGTGACTTTCAGTCAAGTTAGCTCTTTTTTTTAACCTTGCTAGTTTTTATCAACAAATTTCCTTGTCCACTCAAAAACTCCACTCAGCTTCCATCTTGTGAACTGCATAAAAAAATCTCTTGTGAACTGTGCAAATATTTCAATAAATATTGCTTGGTGCACACAATATTTCTTCTTAAAAGGATGATGTGGCATAGCCTGTTGATTTTCGTGGTTAGACACCTCCCACTATTTTTGAACCCAGATTTATTCAGGGCTACCTCGTATACCCTGTGACTGTATAAGCAGCATTCTGAAGTTCAGCCAGCCCTTACACTTTGGGAATGCTCCTCTTGCATCCCCTTCACACAGCAGACAGCTCTGTCAGCCTTCACTTTGCTAAACCAGACTGTCTGATGGGTTCTTGATTTACCTTGTTTCTGTAACCTCTCTCAATACTTGTACATTTTGAAGTATCTTTCCTGAATGTGGATAACAAGAATTGTACAAAATAGCATTTTATTTCAGATGTGAGTTCACCGGTGCTTTGGCCACTCGCACTACATTTCTGTAGCCGTGCTGCATGTACTGCCTGATGCATCCTGAGGTGAACTTGCCTTTCTCAAGAGCTCTCACTTCATGATCAGTGATTAATTCATGCCAGGTTATACATTTTTTGGGGACGAAATACCCCACATATCACTGAACTCTAGTGTGCTGTCTTAATGTTGTTGAGCTTGTCTACAAATACACAGTATTTATCTCTGCAGTAAATATTTACCAAGAGTAGCTTTTATACCACTTAAAAAAGCATGATTTTTCAAGGTTAGATAGTGTTGAATGTACATATCTCTTTTGAATTCAACATATTTTACAGGCAAATGCTCATTGTAAGAGACTGTGAATTCTTCTATGTTCTAGGAGCAAACTGAGAGCCTGGTTCTACTTCAGACTGTCTTCCTTCTTCTCTACATTTACAATGCAATTCTCATCCTTAATCTGATCAACTCAACAAAGCAGTTTTCTGTGCATTTAGAGTGGTATCCAGAAGGCTCAGTAAAGGCAGCCTTAGGTAAAGACAGCCTCTTTCCCCAGTTATTAAAATACTGTAAATTTGTGGTACCTTCATGATTCCAGCTGAGCAGCTGGAATAAGATGATGGTTTAAAGAGCACTAAATGTAACCATTTAGTTTCATTTAGAACAATGAAAGTTTTGTTCATCTGTTTCTTATTATAACTTCTGAGAAAGTTCTGGGACATGCACTTTTCCATAAGATCTGTGGGTTTGTGCAAGGGGATTAGTCAGGGCTATAAAATTAGCAGTATTGTTTCTGTCCTCCCTTTTCTGGATGATGAGATGCACGCTCAGATTATAAAAAAAACCTTAGGTAAGATGTATCAAAAAGAGTGGACTACTTTGTTCTTTAAAGAAACAACAAACTATTTTTAAAGCAATTGAAAACCAATTTAAACCTTATCAGTTTTAACTGATCAAGAGGGAATTGTGCTGACCATTTTGCTTCTAAAATATTGACACAAAAATACTGACTACCACCAAGAGGGGCAAAATATGAATTACATTAAAAGCACAGTGGTGACAGCACTAATTGCTCCCCACTACCTTGCTGTAACTAATTTTATGGCTTTTTAATATAATAATTTTGTCTTTTGTAAGGTTTTCTAGAGAAATCTTGAGATTTAAAAACAAATACAAATCTTTAGAACTGTGTAAAGGTTACAAGAAAGAAATAATAAAAAATTTATGTATCCGCTTTAATAAGTTAGGGCTCATATTCTGGTCCAGACAAAATCTGTGAAATTAGACACTCAGTAACACCAAACTAACCCTTATGTTAAGCAATATCTCTTTTGGCCAAACTCTTGTGTCATTGGTGGTCAAAATGCTGAGAGTGGGTTATCTATGTTAGAACAATTCTGCAAGTGCCAAGACCAGCTTTCCTTGATCTTTCCTGCACTCTGACAGTTGCGTAACAACTGAAATTATACCTGTCATTCAATTTGTCTGTATTTTGGTAATTGCACAGCTTGCTGAACTTTGTTCTGAATCTGTAATTAGCTACTTCTCACAGAAAAATGAGTTACTATTCCAGTCCACTCAAGATTTGTAAGTGACTATATTTGGATCTTCCTGGAGTCAGTATGTCTGTCTGTATTTGAGGCTCATTTATAACTTCATGGAAGGCTGATCTTTGCTTTGTACTTCATGGCCCATTGTGCTCCCATAAGGTTAAACGTAGTTTAATCTGTATAACTGTTTTATAGATCTAAAATAATATTATAGGTCTAAAATAATGTATTTCCTTTAGTAATGGTTAACTTTTAAACATTTCAGTCATACTTGTTCCTGTACTTACAGCATATGGGATTTAGACGAAAAGGTTCATACTTAATTATATGGAATTTAATAAATCTAGCAATCAATCCATGCAAAGCAGAACTGATGTGTGGCAACGCAGCCAGACTGTCTAGAATACAAAGTGATTTAGGGAGAAAAGCAGGACCTTGGAGGGGGGAGGACTGTGCTATAACTTTTAAGCTTTCAGATGCAAGATTTTTTTTTTTTTTTTCCTTTTCAGTAGAGGGATAAAAGAATAGTGTTTTGTTAGTAGAGTAAGAGGCAATGGGTTTAGAAAAAATATTTTACAGCTGCGGAAGAGTAAGTTGCATGCATTAGTTCTAGTAGTAACAGGATGCTGGATTTATATATGGCCCTGGATATTTGTGATAATTTATGCCTAAATTTCCTATCTCTAGAACAAATATTGAGAAGGATAACTCTCTTCATGAATCTTTTGAGTCACTGTATGATCCTGTTAATCTTTTGTCTTCTCCGCTCAAGATTTTACATGGTGGATGGTTTTTCTGTATAGCAGAACCTTCACTGAGTTTTATCCTTTTGAACGTTACAAAACTCCCTTGTTACTTGGTACAGAAGTACTGTAGTCCAATCTAGAGGCAATAAAAACTGAAGTCACAGGGAAAATTATGTCCCAAGAATGACAGTTTCCAGGAGAAATAATTCACCAAGGTAGGGAAGCTGTGCACTGTTCTCAAACCGAAGAATGTCTTGAAGTAGTAGAAAAAGGGCATGGCACCATTTGTTCTCTCTTCCAGATGGTCCTGGTGACAATATAGGTTACATCTGTTTGTCTGGACATGTGATGCTGACTAGTGATGACTTTTTGAAGTCTGGCATATGCGTCAAAGCGAAGTGATGAAGTGCTGAACAAGCCAAACCATTTAATGACTTTGGTGCATCCTGGAACAAGTCCTGGACTATTTTGGTTCTTGGCCTGTGATGGATCTGTCGTGCAGGTCTGCACCTCAAGCAGCATTACCAAAGCGTGAGAGAGATCCTAAGAATAAGAGAGTGAGAAAGTGGTCTCTGTGAGAGGCTACAGGCAAAGCTATTTTGGTGGAGGAGCAGCTCCAACAGCTGTGATGAGCAGGGCAGTGTGGGGTGGGAGTGCAAGTCGTGCTGTGTACAGCACGGGGGGGCAGCTGCTTGTGAGGAGCCTCTCCCCTCCCTCTGCTGCAGCCTGACGTATGTGTTGGTGGCTCTGGATGCTGCAGTCCTTGTAGGAAAACTGGGATGAAGGCAGAATGAAGTGTTGCTGGAGAGTTGTGAGTAAAAATATATATACATATATACGTACATACACATGGCGGGGGAATAAAAAAGACAAGACAGGACTTTATGGCATGACATCAAGAAATGTGAGTATTATGTATTTGGAACTCCCCACTATGACTCTGCCAGCTTTACAGGGGGAATATCTAAGTCAACCTGAGGCAAAAAAATCAAGAGCAGTAAGTTTCCGGCTCAGTGGAGCATATTTCACCTCTTCCCCAAGGGGAAATGTAGAACATTTCCTTATAATTCAGGTGTGTAAATGAGAAGCACTCTGGGTGATTTATATCAGTCTTCTCTTGTGGCTGCAGCTAACTTACAGAATAATCTTTTCAATGGTGGTATTTAATCTGTGGTCACCCTTCTTATAAAAATAAGTTCGTTGTTCTGATTCATTTGCAGCTGATTTAGATGTCAAATAAGATGTTTAGGTTTAGCATGCTTATTTGCATAGTTTTACACATTGCAGGAGCATGACAATCAGCATGTAAAAGATACTTTTGGAAAGGAATATCCTGTGTTTGAGCGTACCAACTCTTTCTTTAGACTTCTGCACTGTTCAATTAAATTAATGAGGATGCCTTATTTATTAGATAACAAAATCCTGCTGATGCTTACATTTCTAAAGAATCAAGTAAGGTATATAAAAAGTGAGTTTTGATCCAAGCTGAAACGACAGCACTGTCCTACCCTTTTATTCATTAGATACTCTGAGGAAATAGCCTTTGACACATACATCTCAGAACAAATGTATTTTACCATATTATTGACAGACTAACAGCCCTGTGTAAGTCAGTGTTTCCTGCAGTTCAGCTCAGCCTAATTTCCTCTAACAATAAGGTGCCCATGGGCTGAGGTTGCTGTAGAGGACTTAGCCTTTTTTCTGTTCTTTTCACATCCTTTCATCAGTCATGGTTTCATTATTTCAGTAGTGGTGCACTGTTAACCAAGGAACATTCATGGAGATGCCCAGGGGTATTGGAAGGATCTCCTGGATGAGTGAAACAAAATCCCGGAATGGTTGATGTTGGAGGAAACCTCTGGAGGTCATCTGGCCCAAACCCGAGGCTCAGGCAGGGTCACCTCAAATGGGCTGCCCAGAACTGTGTCCAAACAGCTTCTGAATATCCCCAGGGACAGAGACTCCGCCACCTCCCTGGGTGACCTGTGCCACTGCTCGCTCACCCTCACAGTGAAAAAGTGTTTCCTGATGCTCAGAGGGAACCTCCTGCGTTTTGTTTGTGCCCATCTTTTCTGATCCTGTCACTGGGCACCGCTGGAAGGAGCCTGGCTCCATCTTCTTTGCACCTTCCCTTCAGGAATAGAAAACTGAGAAACATTAATAAGGATTGGAAACAGAAGTGGAAGGACAGAGGAAGTGTCATACCACTCGCAGCTAATTCAGAATTGGTGTGGGAAAGTGTTCAGCATTTCAAGTGATAAAAACATCGCCTGCCTTGAGATCTTTATCTGGATTTATCTTAGTAGTTGGTACAGATGGCAAACCTTCCTTAGACTGTAACATCAGAACTGAATGTATTTTTATCATTTTGCTATTCTGTTTGTATTGAGTTTATGATATGGGAATGATCAAGTGTTACAGCTGTCCTGGTTTTCTTGTCTGAGCATTCTCAAGGATGATGTGCTTTCAGTGAGGGACAGCACAAAATGAGGATTAAAATATTGTGAGTGCTGCAAATCTACATAAAGAAAAATCATTCCACTGGATGCAATATTATCCAAGTAATGAATCCCCCATGCCTGGAATAAGGTATTTGCATTCACTTGTTACCCTTGCCTGAACCAAGACTTTCTCTCCTTTGCCTTTGAAACAGAAATTTTCTTTGAAAATGGCTCTATACAGACCAGGATTGTAAATAGAGTGTAGTGCAGGTGACTTTGAATAAGATTGGTATGAGCCTTGAGGATATTTGCTTATTAATGTATTTAATTGTGAGAGGTTCCTAATACATTTCTTGCTTTTGAGTTGTGGAGCATCTTAAATTGTCTGGAAAACTTTTCTTAAATTCAGTGTGCAAGAGAGAAAGTTAGATATGCCTGTTTTGGACAGTGGTATAGATTGGGTCTCATTTGCATATCCTGTGCCAAAAAGTGGAGAACTGTAGTGCTACAGGGGATGAGTTCATAGCTTAAATGTTTAGATTCTAGAACATGAAGGCTGAAAAAAAATGTGCAAGACTATCCCCTGACTCTGATATTTTACTGATCACTTAATCTGAGTATATTTTTAAATTGTAATCTTATCAGTGCTTGAAACCAAAAGTTTTGGGTGAAGATGATACTTTTTTTCCCCCTTTAAAGATTGTAATATAATATTACCTTTTTAAAAGTAGCTTGGATCATCAAATTTCATTCAGGTCAGCTCACTATTCCAGCAGGCTCTGCAGCATACTTTAAGTAAAGACAGACTGCATATATGTGAGTACTTGTTAACAGAAACAGTACAGAAAATACTGCTTCCTTTGTTTGACTCCATGAAGAACTCAACCCCCCTTTTTTAGTACGGCACAAAGATGCTCCAATCTTGCTTCTGAGCTTTCTTCTTTTCCCTCTGTCCTCACGTGCAAAGTGATGTGGAAGTTCTCTAAGCTGTAAAAATCTGTGGGCTCTGGATATATCCAATATGTTCTTAATAATAGGGACTTTGTGAGAAGGTAAATCAAAATTCCAAGCAGAACTCTAAATTTTTGGAACAATTGCAGAGTATAACAGGAACTTGGCAACTGAAGTGTGTGCGAGTTTACTGGATTACTGAAGCACAAAGAAAATCCAATAATCTACTAGAATCTCAGTGTTGTAAAGTTTTATTATCTGCTAGTTTTAATATGATTTCAGTGGAATTAATAATGGAAGATTTATATTATCTTCTTTTCTCTGTTTATTTCTTCTTTTCATTGCTGAAATACTGCTTGCAATAATTATTCTTTGGGTAGCCAGGGTTGTTTTTCTTGGCAGAAGGTTTTATTTTGCAGCTTTGATAATGATCAGAAGACATTCAGGGAAGGTCCATTTGGTCCTGTAGTGTAATACCTGACCACACTGAGATGTGAAAAGCATTTAATCGAATTTTAGTTCCCCCTTAGCCTTTTTACTAACTACAGAAATATAAATGTATTTCTTCAATATATTCATCATAATTCAATTTCTTTAGCCATTTAAATAATTTTTTGTTCTTTAAGTGTCCTTCTTGTGTCTGACACTTCTACCAGGGTTTGAAACAGCAGACAGTTTTATAGGTGAAATCTTAGTGGTGCCTCAGAGAGACTGTCTTAAATGTCGATAAAAGCAGCACAAAACGATAACGGCTTTCTCTCACCTTTGGTACATTCTTTTATAGCTGATTGAAAAAATAGAAACCTACTGAAGTAAGAACTTCTTAACTGTCATTAATATTCAGATAATTCATTTTTTTACACTTTCAGTGATAGTTTTCTGATGGGCCACCACTTCAAATGGCTGTCAGCTGCTTACTATGACATTCCTATTGCCCACTGAGTTACTCCAAGTTTTATGTTTTAATTTTTAATGAAGTCTATAGCAAAGTTTCAGTGGCATGTCCCTGAACATCCCTTTGCTTGAAAAGGGCCACCTTCTAGCCCACAAGCTAAGTTGAAGCTTTTGTGACTGGAAACACATTAAAAAGGTCTTTGGTCAGAGATCAAGCTTGGAAAAAAGCTCCATTCTTAAAAATTCACTTATAGTCCTTAAAATATGTAAACAAATGCTGAGAAACTTGACTAAACTCACTGTACAAATATTACTTTTTTTTGGTAGGGCCACTGTAAAAAGCTTCTCCTAGCACTGAAAAAACATACGTGAATGAGCATTCTGGATGTAGTGTAGGATCTGCTTTTGTCACAAGCTGCAGAAATACTGGCTGATATAAATCCAAAGCTGACAGAAGCCAGATCTCTAGATGGTCTTCCAGGACATTGGAACTCAATAATCAGCTGTCAAAAAAACCTCCCAGTTCTAGTAACTCGAAAAGTTTGCAATTAATTTTAGGGAATTTATGCAAGTCTCTTTCCCAGTGCCGGTATTCCCACGACTCTTCGGTGTTCTCATTTAACTTACGAGTTTGCAACCTGCCAAAGACTAATCTCTCTGCACCAAAGGTAACCGCATCTGCCAACATTTACATTAAGAATTGGGAGGAAATTCTAAATGTAGAGGTGTAATAATTTCTCTGTTGCAGAAATGACAACTATCACTCATACCCAAGCACACCCATGTGCACAGTTCTGCACAAGTGGAGACTCCATTTATGAAGGCGACATTACCCAAAGCGCTTGACAATGCAATTTTGCTTAATCTTGGAGACTTCTCTTGGAATTAAAACATTTAACCTCTGAAGTTGCTTTTATGCTGAGCAGTCTCAATAGAGATTTACCTAATTGTTCACAGATGTTAATTGTTATGTTTAGTCGGGCTCTTTAAAGATGAGTAAAAGGATATGATTTATTCTGAAGGAGATATAGTTTTCCTACTATCCTTTTCTTCTGATAGCTTCTCACTTTTTCATTACTTTCTCTGCTGAGAACTTAGCTCTTACCAAAGAATTCTGGTAGGAAAGATTTTCCTCTTCCAGATGTACTCATTGATACTTATTTTTTTAAGTGCTATTCCTCTTTATGGTACCTGGGCAAGCCATGCCAATTTATGTCAAATGAGCACAATACCTGCTGTGGGCCTGAAGCACCTGCCGCACACTGAGGCATCCTGGGTGCACCTGGTGGGAGGCTGAATCATACACTTCATCACAGGCTTTAGAGAAATTTCTGATCCTTCCAGAGAGGGACATCACTGCAGCGTCTCCTGGTAAGGGTTCCAGATATTTTTTTACAGTTCCAAGGAAATTCACGAATACTTTAAGTAATGATAAACGAAATATGACATATAAAATATGAAATGGAATCAATTCCAGTTTGTATTTCAGTTGGAAGATCTGTGGGCTGTGGTCTGCTTATAGCACACAGGCAATGTGGTGAGAAAGGTGTGGTTCACGGTGAGAGAGGCATGGGAAACATTCACTGATCCTTTCTGGGTGGACGTGAGTGTGCTTTCTACTGCGATATGAATATTTTCAGATACATTGGTGGCTCATAATAACCTCGTTTATAAACCACAGGTGATAGGCTTTGTGCTGTGTGGTCATCCATAGAAAAACTTTTAGGGCAGAAGGGCATTTGCACAACCCTTGATTGCTGATGGAAAAAAGGAAACATCAGCAGTGAAGAGCCTGCTTCTGCCATGTGATAACCTTGTGAACCAAGTGCTGGACAGGCCTGAGGTTGAGGGGCTTGCAAGGGTTGTGGGGGTCACAGGCTCTTGTAGCAGTGTCTGCTGCACCATTCCTCGCTGAAGGGAAAAGAAGGGACCAGGGTTCTTTTTCTTCTTTCAAGTCCCATAAGACAGCAGGCAGCCATTCCTGTAAATAGATAAGCCTTTTTTGGAAGACTTTGGCTGCTTTCTGGTTCTGCTTTTCTTTCATATTTGTACTGCTCTTTCTGCCCTCATCCCTCATGCCTTTAAGCGTCCAGTATGGTTTGAGTTTTATGTGATAATGAATCACAAGCTTAGCATTCAACTAGCGGGGAAAAAAACAAAGATGTTTAAGACTGAAGGCTTTAGCAGATCTTCTACCTGGTTCAGGAATTCAGTGTCAGTGACACAGTTTTTGTATTTCGAGGCTGAGCAGTAGGAACAGCCTTGTCCTCATGTTATTCTGAGCCTGTTGCCTGCCTGGGCAGTGGAGGTGGCTGGTTGAGCCTCATCCACAGTGTGAACTTGTGGCGCTCTTCCACTGTGTTAATAGTCAGTGCACGCTCTCAGTGATGAAATATGAAAACATTTTGATGGTACTTAGGAGCAGGACATTGCAATAAAATTTGCTTTCTACAGTGCTGTCTTGCTGCTGTCTCCTGAGCAGCATATGCTGCTGCTTTGCTTGTTTGCTTCCTCACTGCCTGCGTTGTCGGGCAAACAGGTTGTCACAGGTAAATCTGCAGATGGTTTTCTTAGCTTTGATCCAATTTGTCTAATTTGTAGGTTCCCTGTGACTTCCTGCTTCTCCCTGAACTGTGAGACATAGCAATATTAGAGCCACCTGAAACCACTATGCAGCTCATTTTGAACTAAATTACCCCGAGCATGTAATTATAGCAATTAGTAAAGCTCCCTCTGTCTTTCAGCATTCTTCAAAAAACACCCTTCTCCTGCAAGTTAAGGAAAATGCCCCAGGCCAGTAGCTAGACAGTTAGACAAGTCATTTAAGAATTCTTTTGATGTGACTGGGATAGGGTTTATTGCATGCAATAAAACAATATATCAGCTTGGCAAAAGATGTGTAATGATACTGTTGTTTGGGATTCTCAACTGGAGAAAAATGAACTCTGTTTTACAGTTTTTATAGTTGCCTCTTTGCAGTGTCCTCGTCCATTTCAATAGTGGGGGAATTCATAAGCACCACTGGAGAGCGTTCTGGGTGCTACAGAAAATATCTTCCCAGAAGTTAGTCTCATTCCAGGGATATGGTTACTTGTCTGCTTCATGCTCTGGAATATAAATTTTTTTGTTTAGAATTAATTTGTTGGTAGTTTTTATGTGTGTGTTTTTGTTTTCCTTTTGTTTGTTTTTACATGTTTATTTCAGATTTAATTTAATGTCATTTATCTGCCCAAAGCAGAATACTTAAAATAGTTAAATATACAAACCACTGGTGTTTAAATTCTGTGAGGAAACAAGGCCTTTAAAGTGAAATCTGTATTATGGCTGATTCCATATTGAGGTGGGATCCTCCTTCCTTTTGGCTTAGCTAACAGTCCACATGGCTATGCTGGAGTTCAGCACTGTTGAGAGCTGGCTTTATCTAACATTTTTGAGGAAAAGACTATTCTGTGCCCCAGGAAAAATCTGCCCAGCAGTGTGGAAAAAGCTGAAAAGACCAAAAATTGCAGCCACGTAAATGGCTTCAGTTCAAAACTTTTGTTCAGTTCAAAACATTCCCATGGCTTGGTTTGACTGGTTTTACTGCTTTTAACTCTTCCCGACCAAATCTCTTGGTCGTGAGTTTTGTGGTGGGCTTGTGAATTCAAAGATTTGAAAGTGCTGCAAGAAGTTACTGGATGGAGAACTGTGACTGTCATACTTGTACCACTGCCCTCCAACTTACTTCAAAGGGATTTCGAGCAGAATTTAGTACTGCAGCAGATTTCTTGCGAACTCCTGGCTTTCCTTGTGTGTCTTCGCATGAGTTGATAGGGAGTGGGCAATTTTGTTCTGCAGGATATTTATATAGAAGTGAGCTCTTGCAGCATGTACGCTGCTATATATTAGTTCTTTCCTTTTATAGACTGGTGATCTGAAATAGAAGTGACTGGCAAAGAGGAATGTCTTAAGGCACTTGAGCATCTTAACAGAATACAAAATATTTTCCATGATATGTATTTACCTACCTAACCAAGAAACCACCTTCGTGATCCCTCTCTGAGGTTTAAGTGGAATTGTTAATGATTCACACTGGTCTTCTCTCCCCTGATTTATCTGATTTATCAACTCTGCTTATAAGTTTTCTCAAGACAATCAGTCTTGAGCTCAGTTCTTTTGGTATTTCAAGAAGTGTTCATGCAATCTGCCGAGTAGTGTGTCATTCTATGCACCTGGACTGGTATTTTTTTATGAATCCCACCTTTTCAACTTATTGTAAGAGCAAATGTGCTGGTCTATGGAGGTGCGGAGGTTCACTTCCCTCAGTGGTAGCAGAGGGGTTGTCTCTGTAGCCCACTTGCTGCTCTGGAATATAGTTTGGAACATGATCATGTGGGGTTTTTTCTGCAGGGTACTTAAAAAAACCAGAAAAGACTATCAGGAAGAAAATAGAAACAGCTACCAAGATCAAAAAAACCCCAAACTGTTTGCTTAGCAATTAGAAATAAAGTGTGCCATGCTAAGTCTATGCAAAAAACCAGTTGTGTGCAAGGAATTTACTAAATAAAACTTTCTAGTTCGTAGAATAGTGAAACTAAGATTCTGTGAGTATAGAACAAGCTTTTCTGCAGCAGTGCACTTGCTCCATGTTTCTTTGGCCATCTTCAGCCTATTCCAAAGTACAGGCCTGAACCTGGGGTTTGTTTACTTGACAGTTTTCTTGTGTGCTTTATTACTAGTTTTGTGAGCGTATTGTGTGTCCATAGATATTGGTTTTATTCCTTGTCTCCTTTGCATAATTTGATGTACACAGAATCTTTATCCATACACAAGTCCAGGACAGGATGGTGCATACAGAAGCCTGACAGGTAAAGGATAAATTAATAGTAATGATGGAATTTATATTATAATTTGGAAACATTCTTCAGTTTCTTTTTCTGACCAAATGAACCTATTTCTACCACTTTCTTCATCTCCTTCTCTTTGCCCCTTCTCCAGGGTTTGCTGTAGTTTCTCTTTTCTCCAAAGAGAAAGAAGCCACAGTTCTTAGTTTCCTCCTGACCTTTCCAGCTCAGCTCCTGAGGAACTCTGTGTTTTGACATGTTTATTCAAGCACATCTCTAATCAGCCCTATGCTGTAGAAGAAATATATTGCCTAATTACATTTGTGTGCCATAGGCAATTGGTTATACTTATTGGGGTGCATAACTGGCCAAAATATTTCTACAAGCTTCCCTTAATCTCTTCTGTGAACTTTCACTACAACATGAAAGAGAAGAAAGCTAAATGTCACCAGTAAGTCTGTAAATCCTTAACAAATAAAATCCCTTGCATTTATAAAAGAGATAACTTAGTTTGTGTCTGCTTTTGTAGCAAAGCAGGGCTTGCTGGACTGGTTGCATCACATACACAAGCCCTATGTGGTTTTCTTGCCACAAAAAGTAGGAACATTGTCTTTCCAAACCATGGGTTGTTTTATTTTTTCCCTATGATGCTGGTCTCTGAGGTGGCTGAATTCAACACAAGTGAAGCACAAACACTGAAGTAGAGCTGTTGTTTTATAAAACTTCTTGTTATGAAATGTTAAAGTAAGAACCATTTTGGAGGTGGAGTTAACCAAATTGATCCCTTGAATGAATGATGCATAGCAGGAGAGTGATGAACTACCCCAAACAAACTTTCTCAGCATCTAGAATACCAAGTAACATTTATTAATAACCAGCTCAGCTCCCTACCAGGCACATTGTAAATCTTGTTGCACCAGGTCCCCTTGTGAATCCTGCAGTGATGAGGCAGAGTTATGATGAAAATCTTGCCCTTACTTAAGAGATGTGATTCTAGTAAAATTAGATATGATAAGTAAAAGTCTGTTTCCATCTAGACCACATAATTCCATCTTTTGTATAGGAAATAGTGTATTTTTGCATTTCTCAAAATAACTGCTAAGTTGTTTTGTGAGTGATCAGAGCTGTATACAATTATGTCCTTGATGGATTTTTTCATTTTTAAAAACATTTGTTTCTGGTGCAAAGAATTTATATAACAATTATATAATAATTTTTGAGTCAGTACTTCAAATCCTACCAAGAACAATTTGCACTTTGCACCTGCACTTTGACTGCTGTTGTGGGGTGGCTTGAAGTTTCCATCACGGTTTATACTCAAAGGGGGGTGGATATCTTCCTGCAGTTTAGAGGGAGGTGCAGTACTGTTTATTTTGTAACTCTGATTTCCACATTCAAATATAGGGTAAGAAATGACATAAGTCCAGAAACAAGGCTTCTGTTTGTTTGTGGGGTTTTTTTTCCCCTGCTGTTTATGGAGTGTTGCAGTGGTCAGGATGTGCCAATTGTAGAATAGAATAGACTGTTTCAGTTAGAAGGGACGTGCAATGATCATCCAGTCCAGCTGCCTGACCAGTGCAGGGCTGACCAAAAGTTAAAGCACCTTATTAAGGGCATTGTCCAAATGCCTCCTGAACACTGTCAGGGTCGGAGCATTGACCACACCCTTCTAAAAATCCTGTTTGTATTCGACCACTCTCTCAGTAAAGAAATGTTTCCTGATGCCAAGTTTGAAGCTTCACTGGCAGGGCTCTGAACCATTCCCATGCATGCTGCTACTGGATACCAGGGAGGAGGGATCAGCACCTCCCTCTCCATGTCCCCTCCTCAGAAAGCTGTAGAGAGCAATGAGGTTGTGCTTCAGCCTCCTTTTCTCCAGACCAGACAAGCCAAAATTCCTTAGCTGCTCCTCACAGGACGTGCCTTCCACCGCTTTTGCCACTTCTATTGCCCTCCTCTGGGCACACTCAAGGACCTTCACATCTTTCTTCCCTGGTGGGGCCCAGAGCTGCCCACAGTGCTGCAGGTGAGCCCACACCTGTGCTGAATTGTCTCTCCTGACAGGCTGCTCATGCTGTGTTTGTGCCTCAGGATGTGTTTGCCCTCTTGGCTGCCAGGACACGCTGCTGACTCACATGGAATCTGCTGCTGACCAGCACCCCCATATCCCTTTTTCTTTTCAGTTGTGTGACTTCAGTGAAACCATATGGTTAATGTCTGACTGATCTACTGAGAACTGGCGGCTTCTCCTTTGTCCAGGTGTGGCCACTGACCCTGCATGTTCATGGCAGCTTTGTTTGCCTGTGGATCGTTTCCCTTGTTTCTTGACCTTGAATGAGAATTGTGGCTCTGCTGCCACCATGAAGAGTTTTGAGGGGGTGCACACAACCTTTTCATCAGCATACTTGACCACAGGCAGATGCTTCTTCAGCGTAAACCTTGGTGACCTCACCAGGTCTCTGTCATTTTGAATTCTGTTCACCGTGGTTGTTTTGGTCTCTTTTAGTGTCCTCTGTAGCAAAATAATTGTAGGATCGAATTATTCAGCAGCTCCACTATACTTTTTTTATACAAATAGATGAGAAATGCACAGAGCGCTGTGCAAAGTGTACATAGAATCTACTAGAAGTAATTATCAAGAGATTCTTTGTCCAAAGTCACCACAGTTATTATTTTATAACTTTCTATCAGGAGTTAAGCTGTCTGTATTGTGCTGAGCAGAAGGATTTTTTTATTTTTAAAGAAGGCCCTTAATAACAACATGAGTTAGTTTTTAATGTCACCACCTACTGTGCCAAGTCCTGCGGCTTCATTACATAAATATCAGCCATTGGGTTTTTTTGAGGGGAGGGCTTTTCCTTCTCCTAATGACAGAAAGATAGAAAACATGGTTATCTCAGAAAAAAAAATGATTAGACAAGCATGATCAGAGATGAGGGAACACTCAAGGGACAACTTCACAAGCCTTTGCTCAGTCAACTGTGTGTGAAGGGCAACCTTGTGGAAGTAAAGACACCCGAGAGGCAGAGGCAAGGCTTGTCCCGAACTTGAGAGTCTCTCACTCTTCTGTAGGTGCAGCTTCATGCTAAAATACTTCAAAATTACTCTAGATTCAAACTGTGGTTTGTTGCTGGACTTGCCAAAGCATATATATTCTGCATGAAATGAAATGAAATGCAATTTTATTAAAACACAAAGATGCAAATATATACAGTTAAGATTGTTGAGTTTTGTTGTTCTGGCAAATGAAGGACTGGTCACTAGTCTGAGCTTGTTAACTCTAACAGCATGCAGGGATCGCTTTGTAAGGTAAAAAATTAAAAGGTTGCTTACAGAAGATGTCACATTTTATTTGATATTTCCTTTATCTCTTAAAATGAGTCTAACTAATATTCAAGGAGTTGCAGACTAGATCAAGTAGTCATTTTTTTGTTAATGTATCACATAAACCCCCTCAAACTATTTTCTGATCAGAAATCCTATTTATACTCTGTGTATTTAAACAAATAAAGGGCATTGATACCATCTACCAAGAAAATGATTTGTTGAAACTTGACTGGATTCTAGCAAGTATATTTTTATATTCTTTCTGGAAGTGGGCAACATGAATGTGACAGTGACTTGGAGGAGTGATGGTTCAGTGAGTGCTGGTGGGATCAGACAGTGTGATGCAAGTGTTGGTTTGATGGATCTCGGGGGTGCAAAGGCTGCTCACTCACTGCAGAGAAACAAACGGGGCTGCGCTTGCCGTGTGGGCAGTGATCCCACAGTGAGTCTTTGCTCATGTGCCTGGATGTGCAGAGTTCTTCAGGGAGTTTGGAAAAAAGTGAGGAGGATTTGGTCCTACTGAAGTGGTGGGCAGGGATCCCACAGACAGCAGCAGAGCTGAGATGCATCCAGCTCCGAGGAAAAGCTCCAGCGAGTATCAAAGTGAGAGAGAAGGGAATCGTCGTCGTGCAGTGGTGTTGTAACAGAGAGTTGGTTATGACTGAGCAATTATAGGAGTTCTACACTGGATGTCACACTGAATCCAGCAGTCAGCCTTAAATGGCAGTAAGTAGCCAGCTTCCCACTAAAACAGTCATGATGTTACCCAGGGAGCTGCAGAGGCTGTTCCGCACCTGGCATCCCACGCGTGCCGAGGGGATGGAGCGCCTCGTGATGTTGGATGCTCATTGTGCATTGGTGCATTAGCCATTTCTGTGCAGACTTTATCTCTGCAGGCAGATGGTGGTTCAGCAGTGTCAGAGAATTCATTCATTAAATGGTGCTGATACTTAGTTTACCAAAAAAAAATGAGCATTTAAATTTATTTTCAAAAATAATTAAATGCAGGTTTTTACTACCTGCTTGAGATGTGGTGGGCTGTTTGCTGTTATGGATATTCCATATAGGTTTGGGATTTTGGAAAGGTTTAAGAATACATTTTCACTGAATTTTATGATGATTTTTGTTCCTGGATCCTGCATTGACTAGTGCACCCAAAAATTAATTGGAAATACAGTTAAAGCTCAGGAAGTGGATCAGAAGTAGTGCTGAGTCTAGACATGGATCTCCATAACTCTTTGGTGGTTCTGCTCCAGACTTTCAGCAAAAAGATCTGCTTTTGCTGCTTCTTTCACAGTTATAGTCTGATACACAGGTGGAGCAAAATGATTTGACTTTGTTGTTGCAATGCTGTTAGTAACTATTTAAATTCCTTCGCTCTGAGCCTTTTAAAGGTGAAGAACCATTGCACATCGTATTTCTGTGGAGGCATTGGTGTTTGCTCCTAGGGATGAACTGCCAAAGGGCATCCTTTGCAGTAAAATCGAACAAATGGGTATGAGAATGGCTGGCACACTTTTACAGTGGTTTGGATAGTTAGTTACCATTTTGTTGTTCCATTGTAGTTGAAGATAAGGGGAAAGTTGCTTTATATGTGGCTGAATACATAAAACAGTTCTTGAATGGCTTTCATTAGACATTCTCATTTTTAACATTTGTGCAGGGAAGCAAGTATGTAAAAACCCAAGGAAAAGTTGAGTGAAGGTCAACAACAAAGGTCAATATTTACCTAGGGATTTCCTCTAGCGAGGTCTGTTCTGTGTGCAACAATGTTTGGTTAAAGAATTAGAAACAAACTTGATTACTTGCCATGACCTTTTTAAAACACCTGCCCTTTTGATCCATTTTAACATTTCTGTTGAAAAGTTTTGGCAGTTTTTCTTCTTACATCATTTTTTAGACAGGTACTTGGTGCTACAGGTAAAAACTGGTAAAAACCTTCTAATTTAAAGTGTATCTTCTGTGCCGGTAATTTCAGAGCTGGCCTAGCCAGTTCTGCTTTCAACAGATTTTGTGTTTTCAGGCTTAAGGTAGGCTGCCTAAATCTTTGGCTTCTAGATAACTGTTGTCTTAAAAATAAAACTAAGTATTTGAAATTCATGTGAAGCTAGAATAGAAACAGCTTCTCTCCAAACTATGTTTTGTACAAAACTTCGTAGATAAAATTAAAGCAAATGCATGTTTGCCTGTTTGAGCTTGCTGACATGTTACCCACATGGTGCCTGATCTGTGCTCAAGGGAGAACATTTTCTGTGCTCCACTGTTGCTTGTGCTTCCATCGCATGGAATAGCAGGAATGCAGGGGCGTGAGCTAGGAATGGGGGTTGAAAGGGACTTTATCTTGTATTTCTTCCTTCAGGCTTTCTGTAAAGTGGTCAGATTGTTAAAATCTGTTTGGAGCCTGTTCAGTGTTGTGGTACAGTGAAAATACAGCCCTGCATGCCAGCTGGGTTGGGGTTTATTTGTGCTTGAGTGATGCTCTGCAGAAGCACCTCTCACACAGGCCCAGGTATGTGGTGCTACAGCCAAGTGGTAGAAGAGGTCAGCTGGTAGACATTGTAAGTTTTATTTTTGCTAGAAACGGTGGGAAGTTATCAATGGCCAGCATCATATTTTGGGTGTGTGTATGAACCTCAGGTCTCTGACCTACGCTAATGTCTCATTGCTGTACAAAAGTGACTGGAATATTGCTGTCCAGTGGCTGAAATTTGGGAATTACTGAGCACGAGCTTTGACACTATACAGCTGTTAATGCCACCCTTTTTTTAAATCAGGTTCTACTTTCAAATGTAATTTTCTGGAAATGCTGGCCACTGAGAGGGCAAGTGTGTGCCTGGAAAGCCCACTGTGGAGAGCACACACCTGCATTCTGGGTTCACTTTTGTGTATTTTAGATGCCTTGCTAATATTTTCATGAACTCTTTTAGTTTCTGAGGTATGTGTGCTCCCTGCAGCACCCTGCTGACTCCCCTCTTGGAACAGATTGATGCTCTATATGGAAAATCAGGGGCTTTACCATGTAGGCAATTAAACCTATTGATACACCTACAAGTGATGCTCCCTATTAGGTATCAGATAATTGTCTGCTTAAGATGCCAGTCAGCAGGAGAATATGAACTTGCTGGAACCAAAAACTACACTATGGGTGAGAAGCAGGCATGGTGCCCAGATCTCAGATGAAATTTTTGGCAGATCTGTATGATCCTGTGAGCAAGCATTGTGATGACCATTTTAGATCTTGAATACGAGTATCCCTCATGGTGGAAGAGTGGGAGGTGCTTGATCTGGGGAGGTCTGTGCACAGGGTGAAGGATTGAAAGAGGCAAGGCCCTTTTTTTTGGAGGGATGCCCTGGGCAGGAGTAGCTGTGGTGGAGAGGACAGAGCCAGGCGTGCTGATGGGGGTGCAGAAACTGTGGAAACAGCTCTGGCAGCACCAATCTCCTGTGGCTGTGCTCTCCCAGCAGCATTCAGAAATGTTCTTGCAAAGTCTTCATTTCCCTACCCGTTTTTTGACCTGCTCTGGCAATGTGTGCAGCCTGAATAGCCAAATCCACGTTATCAGGAATCTCACACACTGAAGAAAACGAGCCCTTCCTACATCCAGTTACCTTGTCTGTAATGGACTGGCAAGGGGCTGGAGCAGGGCCAGCTCTCTCTGCCAGAACAAACAGCATTTCTGGGGCTGTGGAGCTACCCTGGCACTGAATATTTAGCCAAAGGTTTAGTACTGGAAATTCATGAACAATTAAGACTTCATTTCCTAAGTGGAGTGCATTTTGTGATTACAGAAGAGAACACACCGATTGGGATTTAGTGCATTTGGGGCTGAACCATGGCCTTAGACAGTGAAACCTGCTCTTTACAGAAGAGCCCACTGAAGACAAGACAAAGCAAAGTTTTCCCAGTATTGTATTTTCTAGAGGGAGATTGATCTATACCAAAGAAAGCTGCCTGACTTTGCAACAAGTGTAATTCAGAACACTTGTTCAAATTATATAGGTTATTGTCTCATTTGTAAAGCAAGACAAAATGTTGCTGCAAAGAACATTTTATCTTTCATTTTTATCTATATATTTTTTTCATACTTTTCACTGAGCTTTTTCCATGTAGAGATTTGCTTGTACCTTGTAATGGTTTGGAATGGTGACATTAAGCAGTTGTAGTGGTAGATAAAATAGAGAATGTTAAATTTTGAGACAGAATGCATTTATCACAATGAATTATTTGTTTTAATCATATTTTTATTTACTTTTGTGTAGAAACAGAAGAAAGGTGAAAATATTTCTGGATACACTGAAGGCTTTTTTAGTTTTAGTTCAGCTCATTTATATGCAGATCTTTCACTGTTCTTTCTGGATTTTCACGTTCCCTGTAAAGTGCTGAAGTGAGTGGTGCATTACTGCAGGTGACGTTAGCCAGCATGAGCAGATGTGCCTGTCTCTGAGGCTGTTTGGAAGTCACTGCTACCCCCTGTCTGTTCTCCCCCTCCCGTAGACTGTAACTCTGTTTGGAGCTGCTGCAAGTAGAAGCTGAGGTGGTGTATGTTTGGTTTCCAAGCAGTTTATGATGCAAAATCTCAAAGTCTTAATTTAAAAACCCCCTGCAAGTGGTTTTGCTCCGGAGCAGCGCTCTGTAGATGGCAGCATTGATAGGCCTGACTTGCCTCTGCTCTCAAACGAAGAGCAAAGAGTGGGTAACTGCAGGCGTGTTCTGCTTCTGCATACAAATATAGAAGTAGCTCTTGGTATTTTCCTTACATAATAAATTGAAGTTGCTTCATAGCCCAGTGACTTATGGCTCATTTCAAGGCTCTACTACTGTACTTTGTTTTTTTTTTTGATAATTTACACTTCTACTTGGACACTTTTTTTTTTTCCCAACCTGTGCATGATAAGTTTTATTTGTGAGACTGAAAGGTATTAACTAGATCAGTTATTGGTCCTCTTATCTGGTTAGACATATAATATTTTCTGGCTTAAATTCTTTAAATAGCTTTAGATACTACATGAATGCAGGCATCATTATTGTTCTGTGTACTCCTGCTGAATTATTTTACATCTGGTGTTTTCTGGCACTCACATATCCTATTTTTTTTTTGTGAGCAACAGTGAAACTCACTCTAAAAGCCTGGACCTGCAAGATTCTGTTCCCCTACCTTGATTAAGATATTTTTTCTTGCTAAGGATCAAATAAGCTTTATTAGGAAAAGATTATTTATTTAGTAAGGTTTGTAAGAAACAGTTATATTCTTGCACGGTGTCATCTGTTTCTGTCTATAGGGTAGGGAATCATAGTTTGATGTTTTTAGAGTCATCTGAACACTACTCTGTTCTTAGTATTATTTCTAAACTTATGAAAAACTACGGCTGCTTCTGTCCCTTTGGATGCTTTTAACTCCAAAAAGTTGCACCCATAATTGTGTGTTGGAAAAAATGCAAATGATGTAAAGATTAAGCTAATTTTTTTGTTTCAAGCTTCCAATTTTGCATCTGCTTATAGTTACACAATTTTACTTTCAAGGGAGACTTAATTATTGTGCATTGGCAGTTATACTTGCTGTGAAATACCAGATTAAAAATGCAAATGAAGTAACACTTAATGGAGTTGGAAGTAGGAAAGTAGTCTGAATTTTATGATTAAAAAAGTCTCACTTGGCTGTATAAGCATTTGTAATTGTTTCCTTCAGTCATTTGTGATTTTCAGGGCATGAATTAAGACATATAGGTCTTGATATCCAGAAGTGTGGACTGTATGCAAATCCTAAAGCAGAGCTGGAAGTTAATTATTGTGTCAGTTCTCCAGGTCTGCAGTCTGGACGTTGGGTCAGTTGTGAACACGCTGCACGCTGCTGAATGCATTGCTTTCAGCCCTTGAAAAACAAAGATACCCCTGACCTTGCAGGGTATTGAGAATTAATTCATTTGTATCAGTAAATAGCTTTGAAGCTCTAGACAGAAGAGTCAGGCGGCTGTCAGACAACTGAAAAGTATTAATTGTTGCTGCAATATAAGCTTTAATACTTTAATCACTGATGAAAGTGCTTACAGCGTGTGAGATTCCCTGAGAACGAAGTAGGAATGTTTTTTGGCTCCCAGCATGTTAACATGCTAAACAGTCTGCTCCTACCTCCATTTACAAGTGAGGCAGATGAGGTATTTGCTTCAAATAAGCACAAACCTGTTTTGATGACTGCTCAATCAATGAGACAAAATAAAGATATGAAGGTAAAATCAATGTAGTAGCAGCTGCTGTGCCCCAGCACCACAGAATGGGCTGAGCAGCAGTGATGTACAGAGATTAAAAATGAAAAGCCTCTTCAGATATGTAGAAATCACTACTACAAAAGGTGTTAATGAAGTTGTATTAATAATAAAACAGGACTTAGGGCTTCATCCTAGTACTGCTTTGATGCCTACATGGGCTTTCTGACAGTAATTTTGAGGAAAGATTTAATTTAAAGTGACTTTTTTTTTTTTGGCAAATTAAATCTAACATGATTTGGTAAGTCATAATATCTTCCAGTTCAGAGCAGATATTGGATGGATACTTCATTTACTGTTCCATTTCTATCAGCTGCAATGAAGTCATGTTATAGACTCTGCTTAGTTTCTGCTGTTACTTTCTGCATTATGCAAACTACTAAAAAGCCATATGAATTAGGGAAGAACCTTTTATGCACAGTTGAAGTGACACAAATGCACAATCTAAAAATAAATGAACTTCAGTTGCCTATTGTCATGTTAACTTTTAATTTTTATGTGCTAAAGTCTGAAATGTTTTATTAATTGTAATAGGTACTATTTTTGTTGGTCTGCTGTTTTCATTTCAATTTGCATTTCTGACTTGGAAAGCAAAGGTCTTTTTAGATGATGGCTTATATGTTGGTGCAGAACACTTGTGCTCCTGGCCTTTTCCTCTGATGGTCCAATCCTTTCCTGAGCAAATTTTGGAACATAAGATGGGACCTGCATTTGTCAGCTTAAAAATGAGCTAGCATCACCCACTCTGCATTCTGAAATCCTCTTGGTATACTGCACAGGTACAGAAGACACAATAACAGGCCATATTTTCTCATCCAACCCTGTGTATTCTCCTGAAGTCCGACCTGCAGGCCCCTTTTCTAAAACTTCTGAGATAACAGTACCCCTGGGTCCATTCGGTTTTGGACCTTGCGTCTCCTAGCAAGTGCTGCTCAGCCCAAGGAATTAGGTTCTTGGAAGTGCATTGAGATCTTCAAAATTTTCCAGTGGAAAGTTCTGGTTTAATTGGTCATCAACAAAAATGTTTTATGTTTTGTCCAATGACCTTGTGATTGCCTTTTTCTAAGACAGTATATTAAATAAGGTTATAGGAGAAAAACAACAGTGAAGAGGAAGAGAATCAAAATGATTCTAGGAAGCACTGGCCCTGTTAAAATAAGAGTTGCTCCCTCTACATACTTTGCATGATTTTAAGGCAAAAGAAGAACTCACTAATATTAGCACAGCTAATTACTTAAATCAATTAGCATGGGATTTCCTAAAATAGCAGATGAGATCAGCATGATTAGTACTACTTTCTTTAGGCACTAACAGCTTTCTGCCATTGTTTCCTCGGTGCTATGTCAGTATTTAGCATGAAAATGCAAAGCTTTTCACTGTTGGTGTTGCTGCTCCTCTGTGGTGTGAGGAAGGTGCAGCGGGTGTAAATCACTCCTGGGGCAGGCTGGCTTTCACCGTGTCGTTGTTTATCTCTCCTGAGATGGACTTGAATTATCTCTTTTTTTCATATTTCCATTCTAATCTTTCTACTCTGACCACTTTCTACATCAAATGCTTCCTTATTAATGTAGGTATTTTACCATCACAGTGATTCAATGAACTGCAGCGGAGACCAAGACCAAGAGGCATCAGTCTCAGTGACAGACCATTAGAATTTGGATCTAGATTTTTAGCTCAATACTCAGTCTTTTGAGTCACTGCTTTATCTTGAAGTATGGCTTAAAATAACTATCAAATGGGGAACAAGACAGTTAATGTAGATATTTAAGGTACCTATGAAATGGAGATGGAGGAAAAAGGAAATTGGGGCTCTTTAATGGGGTGTCTCTCAGTGTGACACAATTTCCTTGGGTGAGAGTGACACAGAAGGGCTGCTGACGCCCCAGTGGCAGACTGGGCTGTCACAGGACACCTGAATGCCATGACAGAAGCAAAGGTTTTGTCCATCTGTTTGTTCCTGTCTCTGAAAAAAAACAAAAACAAAACAACCCCCCCCCCCCCAACAATTGGAAAACTGGATTTTTACGCTTCCTAGGGAAATTGGTGTGAGAAAAGCTAAATTTTCGTTTGTGGTGATATCACTCTTTGTCACAGCACAAAGGAGGACTTTTGTGCCAGAAGGAGCCAGACACTGCCATTTCTCAGACTGCACGGTTTTTCTCAATATAAAATGATGCATGAAAATGTTGTATCCTGATAATAGACTCTACTTAAATGTGAAATGTGTCCTTGGAGCTCAATTTTATAGTGTTGTACTCTTTCTTTGCAAGAAATCCTTTTGTAAAATAGCTCAGGCTTCCATTAATGCTTCTGAACCTTCCCTTCTGGAACAATTTTTGCTCCATATTAATCCCTACTTTCTGTGGGATACCTTAACTTTTAAGTACATGCCATAACACACTGTCTTGAGTTTAGCTGCTGGTTTGGGTTTAAGTTGTTTCATATCCTGCTTAATAGTTTTCCTGAGCACTACCTACTGGCATTTGTAGGAAAAAAAACCCCTGAAGTACTCACTCTTCCCTTTAAACAGCTAATTTAGGAAGGTAGCATTGCCATATTTATTCCACTATATCTTACAAGGAAGGGATAATTTAAAATGATTTAATAAGTTGATCATGGTAAGTATTTTTAGTTGTTAGTTTTCATCATCCCTTTCTATTTACTTGGACAGCAGTAATGCATAGAAAATACTAATTATGAGGCTGCTGAAGTTCATTAGGTTTTAAAGGTCTCATTTTTCTCTGCTTACTTTGGCATCATCCTTGATGTCCACACTCAAGACACTAAGACTCTTTAATTAGTTTGTCAAATTGGTGAGGTTCTCATTACTCATAGTAGTGCAAAGAAGTAGGTCAGGGTTTGCATGACCTGACAAATGTGTTAATTATGTCTTCATTAAAAGAACTAAACTTTGGTGGGTATTACTTGGCAAGAAAGGGGCAGTTGAGTTGATATGTGTGTTAGCTTGCAGATTGCATGAAGTACCTTGGAAAGAATAGAGGACCTCTGAGGACTGAAGGAGCTGAGGTTCTGATCTTGTTCTTGTTCTGGACCCTCAAAGTACACACAGGTGGTTTAGCCAGTTTTGTGTGCTTGCAACAAAAGCTTGTTTGAATACAGTGGTGGGAAGGGAACAGTGACAGGGTGGCTGCGTTATCTTTTGTTGGTGACTCCAGACCACTCTCCAGTGAACAGTAGCTGTGCAGATCTAGGTAACTACACACTTCGTGGTGTCACTGTTAGCCTTTCATATCAGTGAGTCCTGAAAGGACTCCTACAATGGAGCTGAGACTGCTGAATCGCTTCCAATTAGAGCTGGTATGATGTTAATTAGCCTGATGCTGCTTGGTAAGCTCTTTAGCACTTGTGTCTCACCTATAATATGTGCTAGGGAACTGTGGCTTTCCTTTGAGTGAGCCAGTGAGTTCCTGGGAAATAGTAGCACTGCCTTGAGACTTCGTCTGCTTACGTGAGGACTGATTTCAGATGGGTGAAATTTCTCCTCATTGGATATTTTGCTTGTGAAGCCCCGCGATGCATAGCAGAATGATCCATTGTTGATAATCTAATTGGAAATTTTCTGGGAAATGGTTCACAAAACACTAATGTGTTTACCTATGTGTTTAATCTAGAAAAAAATTAACATGGAACTCTGTGTGCAAAGCAGCTGAATTAACGATGTTTTCATTCCACATTTTCTTTGCTTTTAGCTATGTGATTTCAATATAGCTTTAATTGCTATGTATGTGTGTTTTGCATATATTCATTCTTGTGGAGATGGTGGGAATCTTGGACTTGGTGCTGACACTTAGGGTGTTACCTACTGAAGAAATGTCAAGTGCCTTAAGTGTTAATGACACCAGAGAAGCTTAAACACTAAAACTGGTTGAAAGCAAGTGGAGGGTTTTAAGGCAAATAAATGACTAAGTACTTGATGGCTGTTCTGTCAGTTTTAAAGTGCTATTGTTTGGCTCAAGCAAAATCCCAAGATGACCCCAAACACCTGCTCATTCACATAGGATCACATAGGATGGAGCAGGGAAAGTGTGTTTCTCATCCCATGTGAGCCTGCTCTCTGAAACTAGACTGATACATTGACACACATCCCCTCAGTGAGGAAAAGTAAGTAACTTGAATTCCAGCTGTGTCTATTAAAAAAAGGAAAGTTCCCCCATCTGCATCTATAATTTAATAAGTATATATTTTTATATTCTCTGTATGTAGCAGCCAATAGCTATTCTATGTCTTTAATATGCAGGATGGGTTTTTTTAGGCTTTTATATAGGTACTATTAATGAGGCAGCTTCAATAGTTCACCTGTTTGATTCATCTTCCTGGGAAAGTGTTTGACAGTCCTGTCTGCTCAACCTTCTGAAGTGCTGCTGGGGTTTTGCTCAGAAGTTCAGATAGAATTGCATATAGAGCAGAAACTTCATATGACGTGTCAGCCCCGGAATGGCAACTTTTTATCTGTATTTGCAGGTATTTTAGAAAGCTGTACATGTCAGAGGAAATGTGGTTTAAATATTGGAAAGCTCTTTGTGGTCATCAGCTAAATCAGTACTATTGAAGTTTTCATAGACAGATGTAGGAAATCAAGGGCTCCTGGCTGATTTGTTAATTCATATCAGTTTATATATTTGCATGTAATTTGAAAAAGCTTGGTAATAGAAGAGGCTCGGTAGCTAAGCATGGAAGCAGTATCCTCAGCTGAGCACAGTGCAATGAATGTGGTGGTTTTTATTTAATTAACTTTAAAAGGTCTGTACCTTGAGGGAGCTGTGCAAGAATCAATAAAAATAGGTACCTGATAGATTAATCGAGCTCATGAATTCAGATTGAAAATACATTGATCCTAGGGTGCCTTTTTTTTTATTCTTAGAGAGCTTTATTAAACACTCAGGAATGGCTTGGTAGCACTGGCAAAGTAATTTGGTCTGTTTATGCTTGATAGGTATTTCTGTTTGGCTTGGCATGTTCCTTAGTTTAGGTCTGTCGTAGTTGCCTAGTGAAAATGTGAACTGGCATTTCACAGGACCACACTGGTAACTGTGACTGTGATAAAACAAATATCTTGCCTTTCCCTCCTTTCAATAAAGTAAAAGTTAATAATAAAAAAACCCCACTCTAAAATCTGAGAGAAATATGCCCTGCTATTCAGCAGTTTATGATTAAAATTTATACAATCATTGATACTGGTGATTAAAATTTTTACATTGCAGGAATCCTGGAGAAAAAGCAGCTATAGTTGTTGCCTGTTATGGTGACACTGTTCATTTGAACCCTTTCTCCCATGCCTCTGAAAATGTCCAAACAGGATGATTGGGTTTTGCAAGAGCTAAATTTTACAACGTATCATGGTCTCTTTGGTTTTGAGAAGGTGGAACACTCCAGTTGATGATGGCGCACTCAAAACTTGCCCCTGAGCCCCAGCCCGGGTTCTTTTGGCCTGGCAGCTGCCACCAGCTGCTGGTGGTTCTTAGTACTAAAAACTTGCATCTAATGCATTTCTAGGTGGAGATCTGATCAGGAAAGAATCAGGTAATCAGGCTCTTAGATGTAATTTATGTAGGGACTGTTAATTTGCAGCTGTTAATGGGATGGGGAAAACTAAGAGAAGAAATAGGTGTTTTCCAGTCTAGGTCCAGCCAGCAGTCATCAAAGTGGTTGTCTCTTTTAGTCATAACTCTTTCTCGATCATCTTATTTTCTTAGCATATTGCTCCATTTGAAATCCTCTCTCTAAGTGATGTTTCTCCTGGGGAGCAGGAATAGGAGCAGAAAACTCATGAGCTTAGGAAAAAGAAACCCTGAGTTATTACCAACAATGCAAATACTGCAAAGTGGCTCCTTTCTCAGGGAGTCAGATCAGTTGCGTAGAAGATGAATAGTGCTGGGCTTCTAGTGCTGTTATAAAGTTTTGTATGGTTGTATTAGTCATTTAAACCCTTTATTCTTCAGATTAATACTCATTTATCCTTCCTGACTCTTAGGAGTTGTCTTTACATAATTTGTGGGATTATGTGCGATGCTGAAAAAAATCCTTCCAAGTTCCCTGAATGCTTCCTTTGTTTCATTTTCTGCTGAAAAATGCAACACAGTCATTTTGTTAGAACAGTCTAAAGGGCATTACCCTTGAATATTTGGGAGTTTGCAGGTAAAACTCAGACACTATAAATAAAATCAGTGGCGTGGCAACAACTATATATGCTGTGGGCCTGGTGTGCCTGTGGTCAGGATGGGCTCTCAGACTGGGAGCTTTATCAAAGGGCAAGCCTGTGTAACAGGGGACGCTGAGTTCTGGTGGCAGGTCTGATGGTGGCTGTAAGAGCCACCAGCATGGTAAAAAAATGTGGCTCCTCAGGGAACTATCATTATCAAGTACTCTTTGTTGTTGGCCAGACAATTCTGTAACAGGCATGGCAGTTTTTAGTAACAGAGTAGAAAGTGAGATTTGTATAATATCAAGTCACATCAGACTCTTCTCCTCTGACAAAGCTGGGGAAGACTCCAGCAATGACAGGTGTTGCAGAGATTTTATCAGGTTCTCAGTATAAGCAACTTGGCATTTGCTAGTAGGGAGAGACAAGCGATAAATAAGGATGGTGAATGCCCAGAAATGTTCTTATCAAATTTAAATGAAGTGAACAGTATTTGCTAACTGGAGACGCTGAGTGGCAAGGAAGGCAATGTGCTTTAATCGCCTCCTTTTAGTCAGGCCTGGTTCTGTGTACCTCCTGCTGTTGGGTACCAAACATCTGAGTGGAGCCTGAAGCCCATCAGCTGAGTCCTGTCTGGATGGGGCTCCCAGAGATGTCAGCTCTTCATCAGCCGCAATCACGGGGAGATGGGTGGCTGAGAGCGGGGCAAGTCTTAGTGCAGAAAGGGCACAGCAGGAAAGGGGAAATGAGATGAATGTAAAAGGCTCGTTCTAATAATTTGCACCAGAAATATTGCCTTCTTTTCATCTGTATTTGCAGCTAGAGCACACATCTCTTCAGAGTGTTGAGTGTCGGGCAGTTTTTGTGAGAACTTGTTAATAGATTACAAGTTGAGTAAAAGGGGGATTTTGGTATTTATTTTCATGTTTTCTTTGTTGAATTTTGTTTGTTTGCTTTGTTTGGTTTTTTTCCATTTGAGGCTTGAATGAGTTTGGATGTAATTCCTCCCATTATTCTTCCTTTATATATTAAAGAGTTTCAAATTCGGTGTCTGATTGTTGTATACTGGATGTTTGCCACAATAGATTCTTTTCAGTGTCTCCAAGACTTTTTAATTACAGTAACACTTTCAGATACCTTTTATTACAGTATGTAGCTGGAGACAATTAAATGTGTAATTAGCAGAACTTGGCTCACAGGCAGCAGTACAAGAACTGTGCAAGGCTCTGCACCAAAATGACTCGCTAGGATTAGAGAGGGTTTGGTCTGTTTTCTTCACTAGGGAAAAAAAAAGAAAGTGCTGCTTTTTCTTTGGGGAATTTCAACTGTGAATAGCAGTAGCTGAGGGTGGAAAACTCAAACACCTTATCCTGCCCCTCTTTAATAAGGTCATCCAGGAAGGGACTGTGTTTATTCCCCCTGCTTTCTGTAGCTGATTTTGATTTACTCTTACAATGGCTGTAGCGATTACAGTTAAAAAGGTACAGAATATTTTAAGTCTTCTATCATTAGGAATCAAACACATGGTTTTCAAGAGATGTTTATTCTCTTAGTGGCTATTTACTATTTACATATATTTTTGCATAAAATAGATAAGAAGTTAAACCCTGAAGCTTTCCTGGTATAAAGCTGTAGTCAGTCAACACAGTCAGGAAATCATCAATAGAGAATAAAATGTATTTTGTGTAAATAATGCATTTTATGCTTGAGAGTGCAGAATAATTAAATAAGGGCATGAAGTTTGTTAACTGAAAAAAAGCTTTCACTGTCTGAATCTATCAAAGGTCCAATTATATCTGACTAGCACCTGAAGCAAAGCAAAGCAATGAAAGTTTCCTTCCATTTGACAGTCCAAAAATCCTGGGCCATGTTCACATGAATACAGGAGTGTTTTTACGTAGTGAAATAGTTTACACAGGAGGTGGAACCCCAATCATGAGGATTTTGTTAATTTATATAAAGTACTTCTATAAGTGAACATCCTCCTTAGTTTTTCTTACGGCCAGTGGCTGTATTGGGTACAATCAGTTGTTTCTGGATAAAGGAGATCAAATGGTGGACTTTGCTTCTGAGAGATTCACTTGTATTTCATTTCCATATTTAAAGCTTGAGCAAAAATGAAAATAAAAGTACAACACTTTATATTTTATGTTAAGATGCAAGTATTTGTGCTGAACCTTCAGCTTGAGCTGATGCCTCTGTAGCTATTTTCTTTTATTTAGCTTGTCACTGTAGGCAGGCTGGATAAGTGAGTGTTCTTTGTTCCCCTCCGGAATATCTTTTCTCTCTTTGACTGAGCAGTCTGTGTATCAGTAATAATAAGTTTTAAGCCATAGCAGATTAACAGTATATTTACCATTATATCTGTATCCTTTTGAGGGAGTGGACTTAAATCAGCAGTGTGTTTTGATGCTGGTAAAATCCACAGCAGCCAAACCATTGCTTTTCAATGGCTTTCATCCACAGAAGCTTGTGTATGAGATGATTATACGTTGTGGTTAGCCCTACATTTGGAGTAGTGGAACTGAAGACTGATAAAATGTATCTCCTGTATAAATAAATCTCAGTGTAATCAAAATAATTAGGTTATAAGTAAAATTGTAGTATTTTCAAGTAAATTCAAGGAAGGAGCATGTCTGCCAGAGAAAGCCTGTACCAGTGGCCTTTTCTGAGCTTCAGACTTGTCTTTTACAAAACAGAGATATCACTTTGGTCCTCTGGTCCAACCTTAGACTAGAAGAGAACCCTGTTTAATGTCAGTATTATATAACAGAGTTGTATTCAAATCACTTCTTACGTGCAGTCCTGTCAAAATTTTTGGTATCATGCTTAGGGCAGTGCTTATCCTCCTGACTGTAGTGATAGGAGAGCATTTAGATTCCTTTTTTTTGTTTGTTGGTTTTTTTTGTAATGTAGCTTCTTTTGATTTGAGCTAAAATTTGGAATTTTCTTAATTATCAGTTTACTATATTTGAACCCTAGGCTTTACAGAAAATGGAAGATATTGGAGAACTTTTGTTTCTTTGTGTCTGTAAGATGCTGGAAATATTTCAAATGACTTCATCTTGGATTTGTTTGTATGTTGTCTTTTTAAAGAGGCTGTGGCTTCATGGTGGGTTGTTTTTGATAGCAATACAACATGAAGTTTGCCTGTTTCCTCACCTTCCCCCAGACATCTGTTGTGCCAGCACGTTTGTACGGCTGTGCCGTGAACCAGATCAAGGAGCTGATCTAGCTTTTAAAGCAGCTTTGTAAAGTCTATATGATTTATGGACTCTTTCCAAAATGTGAATGAATTTCAAAAGACAAGGACTATAGAAAAATGTGCCCATATAGGTATTTCCTGTGCACAGCATCAACTTGTGGCGTGATCAGAATGAAAGCACAAGATCTTCTCTTCCAGAAGCATTTCAGATTTCTGCCTTGACTGGCTGGGAGAATTGGTAAACGTTGGATGAGGATTCAAGTGTCAGGGAATCCATTTTACAAGAAGAGGTTTGATGATTTTGGGATGAGAACAGTAAGGATCACCCCACCGTTTTGAGAAAACTCCTTGGAACACTTTATGCTCACCAAAGTAAACGTTTATAAAACCCTGCAATGCCAAACCCCACTGTCACAGTGGTGTCACTGGTGTCACCAGTTCCTAAATTGTGTGTGTGCAAAAAGTAGTTTCATTTTAGGTCTTTGAGAGTACAGTTTTTCCCTGCTCCCAACTCCTAAACTAATTGAACTTCCACAGCTAAGATATGACTGGTGTCACCAGTTCCTAAATTGTGTGTGTGCAAAAAGTAGTTTCATTTTAGGTCTTTGAGAGTACAGTTTTTCCCTGCTCCCAACTCCTAAACTAATTGAACTTCCACAGCTAAGATATGACATAACCAAGAACCAGTTCTTGGTTCAAGTACCTTTGTGTGGGATATGACACATGGAGTTGGGTGTTTTGTTGTTTGGGTTTTGTTTGTTTTTTAATATATAGCTAATATGGGATTTGATCATAGACATAGTGTGCAGCCCTTAATTTATCAGCCCAGTTCTTACCAGTGCAGCCCTTAATTTATCAGAATGTGCCCCTTAATTTATCAGAACATGCTGGAGGCATTCCCTCACTTCCTCATCTATTTGATTAAGTTTTCACTCATTTTCCACTATAATGGATATTTCCTTTGTAAGAAACATATTAAAGTCCTTAGGTGTCCTCCCACGCACCTAAAGCTGCATTTGGCAGACTGAAAACACTTTGACAGCTGGCTTTTTGGGTCAATTAAAAATAATGCTACATTACTAATGGTAATTTTCTCTTTACCATGCCTGGTAGCATCCAGCAATCCTGGGGGAGCTCATGTCTGAATGCAAGGTTTGGTTTTCCATAGTAGGTTGATAGATGCCATCACAAGTCAAATTTACTGTGCGTTTGACCCAGTCCACATTTTATTTGGTTTAAAAATACTCTTTTCCTGCCATTTCTTTTTCTACCACTGATTCTCCTCAATGCTCTTAAAGCATTGCCCCTTTTTAGGTCCTTACCAGAGACTGTCTCCTTCTGCACTCCAAAAACACCTCCTTAGACTTTTAAAATGAGCCAGGCAGTGCTTCTTTCTGGTATCCACGACTGCTCTGCTCCTCACTGAAAAGGGTGTAAAAGCAGCAGTTGGAGACTTCTGTTTTCAGCTGCTGCTGTTTGGTTGACATCAATCCAAGGCACAGCCTGTGGCCAACCTCTTGGCTGCCCTGGTTCACTGGACTAGAACAGTTTAATCTTCTGAGCTGGAAGGGGTGAGGCCGAGTTTAAGGACCTGCCACTGAAACATTCACTCGCGTACAGCTCACGTGGGGAAAACCCTCTGAGACAGCATCAGATTTTTTGCTGCTTTGATTCTGCCTGTGTTTCCTTGCCTCTGTGTATGAATACTTTAAGAAAAGGCAATTCTTTTTGAGCATGATTGTCTGATACCGATACAACATAGTCAACAGTTATGGGCTATCTTTGCAGGTCTAAGACTGGTATGTTGATACATTTTGCATTCTCAGCTGAAGTGTTTTGATTTTTTGGTTGTTTTTCTTGGGTCTTATGACACCTATCTCAGGTACGGTTGTATTTTTCCTTCCAGTGATTTTTGGATGGGTGTTAGGCCATTTATGCAATCTGTTGATGAGTAGAATACTTTGGCCTCAATATCACTCAATAATTAGGAAGCATTTATACATTTCATTGCTGTCCTGATGAGTTCAGCAGTTCCTTCTATTATAATTTCTACACTTCTTAAGTAATTCTCCTGATCATGCCTCAAAAATAATTGTGACCAGGGTTGGAAGAACTAAGACCTTTGGAAAATATGGAGGCACATAGCTGTAAAACTGCATGAGGAATTCTATTATTTTTGAGCCAAATTTAATAGTTTTAGGCTATAGGGACTAATCATATTTGGGGCTTCATTGTGCGCTGGCACTGCAGGTGATTCTGTATCGCTGTGAAATGAGAGACAGGAGCACCAACCTTCTGAGTTGTGGAGGCTTGTGTGTCACCTCAGTGACAGGAACTTTCTGCAGAGAGTTTGCACACTGCTATAATTTTAATTGAAATTCCCATGTGCTGAAAAGGCTTCCACAAATCTAAGTTGACAAACTATCTCAACTATTAGGAACTACAGATGATGCACCACTTCTTGTTGATATGAGCTCCCTTTGTTAAAGTAATTAGAAATTCTGAAGTAACAGAACAACTGCTTGGGATTTTTGAAGCTGGTCATGAACTAACTGATTTTTGTGCCATCCTCTGAATGGTTCTGTGTAACCACACTGAACCCTCTTCAATGATGTAAATGTGAAACTGCAGGTCTCAAAGTAGTATTGTTATGTTTTGAAGCAGAGTACTGTGCTGGCTCAAGACATTTGGATAGAAACATCCAAATTTAACAAAGTTTTGTTAATCACAAAGGCTTCCTTAGTCATTGGGGAAGTTGATATGTAGATTGAACAATCAAAGAAAAACTCAGCTTCCAAAGGGCCTCTGGGTGCTCTGCTCAAAGCAGTGCTGACTCTGGAGATCAGGTGGTTTGCAGCATTACATGGCTTTACTCTTTTATCAGGTTCTCTTCCGTTTTCTCCATCTAGATGGTTACCAAGGCTGTACATCCCTTTAAAGATGTGATTCCCTGCAGTCTATCCATAGCTCTGACTGAAGTGATCTCAGTGTTGTGACATTTTTTCCTTTTTGCATAAACTAGAACATTGAAGCTAAATTGTTCACTGAGGGTTTAGAAGGAAAGGCAGGATATACTACTCTAAGCATCCAGCTGTTACAGACACTGGGCAAAGGAGATTGATTTTGTCAAACTCACAATATCAACTATTTATTCCACTGCAAAACGGTCGATTTAAGACTACAACCACAATTGCTCTATTTATGCACAGTTAATGAAGGTAATAATTCAATTTAATATCTTCAAATGTATATGAATAAAGGTAGATTTTGTACCTTGTGCAGTCAGCAAACATTTGTGCCCTGCGTGACAGTGAATCAGACGCATCATACTGTTTCTTTCTCTTTCTGGCAAGTTATGAGGAAACAGATCAAGTGTTGGCAGCTAGCACAGCCTTTTAGGTCTAGGTAGCTGGTAATATTCTGCCTGGTTTCTTCAGCTCTTGCCAGGGAAAAGAAGGAAGATTTGGAACTGTACTTGATTTGTGCTGTTTTGATTTAAGTTCTCTGGTTTCTGCTGAGGGAGGAGAATCTCCTCGTTGCTGTACGTGCTGCAGCCTGGTGGCAGCTGCGGCCTCAAGGATGTAGAAATCTGAGATTTTCATGTTTGGTCCTCCCAAGTAGCATCAAGTATTAACCTTCTTGTGAAAATACCAATTATCTAGATGAGACTAGCCATGTACCTCAGAACCTGTTGAATTTCTTCACTAATAAGAGTTAGAGATGAGGTGGCTGGGAAGTTTGTTCAGGCATTGTCCCACCATGCAGCTCGCAGGAGCTCCTGCATCTGACTCTTCAGACACAGGGCAGGAGTCCTGCTTAGGGCAGGAGCCCTTAAGTGGCAGGTTCAAAGTCGTTTCTCCCTCAGCCATATGCTTCTTTAATGGTGACAAGTGGGAGTGAGGAAATATGCCTCTGCTGCAGTTTTAAAAAATGCTTTAGTTTGTGTGTTATGGACTCTTACATCAAAATGTGCTTAGCAAAAAGAGTCAGAAAATCCAAGAAGCAGGACGCGTGGATGATACACTCTTTGGTATCTGCTTGCTCTTTTAGGCTTCAGGGAATTGGGACAGAATAATAAAAGCTTCAAGTTGNATGGATGATACACTCGTTGGTATCTGCTTGCTTGGGACAGAATAATAAAAGCTTCAAGTTGTTTATATTGATTCCAGAGGAGTTCTTTTGCCTGGCTGGAAAGGATATAATTTAAAGGTCTGCTTTGTGTTCCTGGCTATTAAACCAGTAATGTTTATTTTCTCTGCCTTCCAAAGAGTTTTTGCATATGCTCAGATATGTGTATCCAGTGTCTTGATTCACCTTTAAATCAAAAGGTAATCTTTCCATCTTGAAATTTACCTTTTAATTGATATTTCAAACATTTTCTTCCTTTGAACAAGAAATTTTTGTTTGTTTTCTTGCTAGAGAAATTACTGGCTTTTATTGGGAATTATTTTTATTAAAATATTAGTGAGAAATCAGTTTCTAGCATTTTGAATCCCATTTTTCTTTGCCTTGCCTTACCAAGTGGGTGTCTTTTCGTTCTAAAACCGTGCCAGATGAACAGACTGTGCACTACAATGTACTTGGTCTCTTTAGGGGCAGTAATGCTGAGGCCGTGGGGCAGGACCAGTGGTGGATTTGGCTGAGGATGAGAACTTCCGATATATGTCAGTGAAACCTGAGTAACCTCCAAGAAGGGTGTAGAAACCCAAAAAGAAGTTGTGGTAATCACCAAGTTAGTAATTCTGAACTTTTTTTAGGTTTATTCCAAGTCTTCCCTGGGGTTTAGTCAGCTCAGAGGGTGGGGGAAGAAGGATGAGGCTATAAATACAGATGTTAAGGACTGATTGATGGGATGGACTGTGAGAGAGGTGTCTCAGTATGTGTTTAAGATACAGATCTGTGGCAGTGGCAGCTGAGCAACTCTTCTCCAAAAGCGTGAACTGCTATTAAGGTTCAGAATCTTGTGATTTCTCTTTGTTGGCAAAATTTCCAAATGTTTAGATGGGTGTGGAGCTGTGCTTTGCTTAGAGAACTGCATTTAGTGACAGCAAATAGAGTAAGCTTGAAAACTTAGTGTTCCTATTGTCTCTTCTCTCTCTTCCTTTTTTTTTCACTCCCCCACAAACTCCTGTGTTTTTTGAACATGTTAGTGATTATTTTTCTATGCAATTTTTATGGTAATCTTTTGAAAGTTGCTTGGCAACTACTAATTCTCATTTATGAGGGGTTTGCATAAAACAATCCTGGGCTTTAAAGTGTTTATAACAACCTCAGAAGAGAGTTGTGTCCAGAAAGAATCCTGCTTTTCATACCTGGAAGCTTATGTAAAGGCTCTTCTGTGAGGATCCACTTCAGCACAACATCTGCTGACCAAGATAATTCTTGCACAGACTCAGATACGTTTTCAGTGTTTAAAATGATGATTACAATTAAATCAAAGGAGTCAGTGAGACGTCTTGCATAATAAGTGGAAGGCAGGATTTCTACTCTCTTGCTATTCAGCCCTGTGGCACAAGGAAATGATAGGGATTTGGCCAGAACAGCCATGACTCAATCTTTTATTCAGTAGGAGCTTTGCTGACTGCTGGGAAGAGACTATGCCCTGCCTCTGGCTTTATTCCAACCTTCTGCTGAGACATTCCTCCCCGTGAATGGCTCTTGTGCTTACTGTGTCCCCACAAGAGCAAGAAATGCTATTTCCCACTTGCTTTAATAGCGAAGGATTTAATATGAATTCAATCTTGACATCAAAAGAACATACTTTCAGTTTCCTTGGTGGAGGTAGGAGGTCTTGGTACCTCACTTGTCTGTCCTTATTTACATCCATCCCTCCTGGCAAGTGCTTTGACTTTGATCCAAGCCGGCAGTGGTGGACTGATGTGTTCCAGTCTTTGGTGGTACCTGCACAATGTTGTTTGCCCTCTGTACACACCAAAAAATTGTGCCAGCTTATGGTTTCTGTGATTCTGAAGCTTGTGCTTCCATATGTTTTAGCCAACTCTTGTCATATTTAAAACTGGTTTGAAAACTCCCTGGGGCAGTATGAAAACACCTAGAATCAGTCACGTCAAGCATCTAGCAAGGGTTCAGCAGAAGATAAATGGCAATGTGTGCTTTCCTTGGCACTCAGAGGGTCACCATGGTTGGTGAAGTTATGCTTATCAGAGAGTAAAGAATAGGGGGGATTTCCAAAGCAAAGTCTACAGATCATGGCTTTGCTCATGCCCATATTCCTCTTCTGAAGTTTCTCAGGATGTTGAGGGTCCACAGGTGTCACATGGCAACGTTCAGAAGTGTGATCTCCACTGCAAAAGCAGCCAGCTGTGGGATTTGCCTGTGATCTGCAGCCTTTATACACTTAATTCCCTGGCTGCTGCAATGGAATCCATAGGATACACAGGCTTTCACATTACTGTTTTTGTTGGTTCTACTGGAATTGTCCATGTAGATGATGTCAGATTACTGTGATAGTTCTCTCAGAGGAATACTCACAGTTATTAATCACAGAGTGCTGCCTGAAAAGACCATCTGTGCCTGGATCCCAAAGGAATTTGGGCTCTGATAACCCTTTGAACTTAATTGGGCACCTACCTAAATGTCATCAAGACTTTCAGCCTTAAGCCCATAGGACATTTTACTCCTGCAGTGCATGTGCCTCTGGGAACAGCATTCAGCTTTCAGAGGATCTTCTCTCCTATAGAGTGACTTAAACCCAATAATGTTTTGTTCTTGTAAGAGACTTTTTTTTTTTTCCTAAAGGATAAAGAATTTAAAGCCATTAGCAGTGCTAAGTACAGAGTTAAAGTATCAAAGGAGAAAGATAAGGGTAGATGGCTTCTTTGACAGTTTTGTCTCCCTGCTGTGCCAAGTGACAGCCAACATCTTATTTTAGAGGGAAGCTTTCCACGCTGAAAATGGTGGCACAGAAATTCTTTCATTTGGCCTCATTCAAATGCAGCTGATCTTGGTGAGGTTTCATGCTGATGGCAATTTAAAATACTGTGCATCCTAAGATAATAGGACTTATTCAGGGGCCATCATAACCAAGTGGGGCCAATGGGGAAAGTTAGATTCAGTTTTAGAAGAGCACAGCAAAAAGCACTCTTAATGAAATTAAATTTCTGGTCTTATCTGGCTGTGCATCTAGAAGAACTGCTAAATTCAGCATTTAGTCATGAGAGAGTAAATTATTCTAATTTTATTTATTGATTGAAGCAATGCTAGGTTAAACTAATATCATATTAAATTCTTGCACTGTTCAGCATTGATGTAGCATTTTGCAAAGGCACAAATAATTATGTAGGTGTCTTCTGAAAATCTGAGAGATCAATTTTTAGACTGTTTTACAGACCTTGCCAAATTAATTAGTGCAGTCATGAAAATGTTTGCAGAGGCACTTTTCACTAGGACTATCAGTGAAGGGTTTAGAGCTGTAAAAGGACACCACCTGTTTTTAAAACCTCTCCTCTGTCATTAGCATTTTTTTCCCAAACAATGTGATGTACATAGGGAAGGATTCTCTATGTATATACTGAATATATGTTTTGAAGTAGGCAATTTTTGCTGGTGGACAGTTTGAGAAGCCCATGGTTGAGTACTCTGATTGAGACCCTATGAGAGAAATGGAGGGTTTATGGAATAGCTTTTCCCACAGGTGAAAACCTCTTCAATGGGGTTGAAATAAAGAAACATCTGTATATGTTTCCATAATGAAAGTTTGATGAAAACTAATTGGCTTTCTGTGCTTGTTTCCACTTCATTTTTCAAGATGATGTAAAGAATCCTGAATGTTAAATGGAGAGAGCAGTTTGGTCACAGTTTTGAAGTGACAGGTACATTCTTGAAATCACGCTTTCGCTGTTGGATGTGCTTGGCTAAGCAGCAACGTTTCCTTATTTACTTGGATAACCATGTACAAATACATGGAAAACTGGGGAAAAACCCTGAAACGCAAAACCAACCATCAAATCCTAAAACTTTAGGGACTTTTTCTGCTTGTATTTTTTCCATGACAATGGAAAGCAGTGGGGAACTAAAGGGGGCAGTGACCAAAGAGCAGCTGCCAGCGTGAGGACAGAATTGCAAGCTGTTCTTAGCCACAGTTCCCTTCTATTCTGCCTGCAGTCCTGGAGACTTCTTAAGCATTGAGCATGCATTTCTTTTTGCTTGACTTGTCAGCTTGAACTGTTGTTATAATGAATTATTGGACAGCCAAATCAACGATGTGATGATGTAATAAGAACTATAGTTAAAAATCAGTGCAAAGCAACGGTAGTAAATCACGCTAATTGGTTGTGTTATTAGTAGTAATTTAATAGTAAATAAAGCATTATCATTACTTTTTATTTAGTTGGAAAGTACTAGATAATATATAAATAAATATTAATAACTTGCAAAAGTGAACAATCATTAAAGTAGTATATGTTTTCCTTGGTACGTTAGTGGTAAATCGGGCTGATGTTGAATTTGCTGAGAACTTTTTCTTGAATTCAAGGAGGACTTGGAGTTGAAAGCTAGCTAGTTCCTCTTTAGTTCCTCCTCTAAAAACTGAGAGTCAAGCTTTTAGATTTAGATCTGTGATTTAGATCTTCTAACATGTTTATTTTTAAATAATAATAATTTAAAAAAAATTAAAAAATGAATTAAAAGACTAGGCAGCAGCTGCTGAGTGCTGGTGTGCTTCACACTCCCTGTAGTACCCGTTTTGCAGTCAGAGCACTGCCCTGTGCAGCTTAGACATGTACATTCTGAATTTAAACACCTGCTTAATGAGCAGTTGGACGGGAGGGATACAGGACTTTCTCATCTTTAATTGTGAAACTGTTTTGCCTTGATCCGTTGGACGGCGCATCTGGAATAAATTCTGAGAGGAGAGAGCTCTCCGTGTATCTGCAGCAAACACGGCGTCTCTGGCTGAGCCACTTTGTAATCACTCCATCTAATCAGTGCTGCTTTTCTAATCTAAAAGTGAAGGTTTCCTGTTTGCTAAAAAATCAGCAATTCCAGTCAGATATTTTACCATAACCCACAAGGAATAGATTAACAGCATGTGAAGTTTTTTGGTCAAGCAGAAGCAATTGCCGAAGTTATTATGTGATGGGGATTCTGGTTCAAGCTGATCCAAAGGTGGATGTGCTTAGCTAGACCCTTCCCTGTGCAACGAGCTTCCCCCCAAAATTCAAATGGTTTTAAACTCTAGGCAAATATTTATTGTAATGAGTAGATGTTTTTTAAAAAATGTTAAGCGGCAAAAATTTGAAAAACTTCAAAAAGAGGACAGAAAGAGGAAAGGTTTATATGCTAATTTCCCAGGAATCACTTTTCTAAGATGTGATTACTCTGTCTGCTTTGCTTTCCTTCAACAGGATAATTACAGACAGACGTGTTGGGATAAACTCCTCTATGTTTAGGAATCATTGAAACACTGTAATGCTATGTTTATGGAAAGCCTGTAAATTAGCTGTGAGTGTTCCAGAAATCATTGCTGTGGCTCAGCACACGTGGGGTTCAACACCCACAAACGGGCTTTTCTTGCTGAAAATGACATTTTTGTTTGTCTCAAATGAGGATCCATGCACGATGGGTCACTTGGGAGCTATGTCTGTCTTCCACTTCTAATTAAAACAACTCATTTAAAGCAGGAGGAATTTAATTTTCTCTTCATTATTTGTAAAAAGCCCAAAAGTGATTTCTGTCGTAGCTTTTTAATGACAGAAGAAAATGCCTTCCACAAAACATCAAGGTTCTTCATCCAAGAAAGCATTATTCCAGGGGATTTTTATAAGAGTCCTCCACAGATCTGGAAATAAAGGGCTTTTTTAAAGTCCTATGAAAGAGGTTTGCACCCTTTTTGTCACAAGGACATGGCTGCTTGCTTTCCTTTAGAAAATCAAGTATTTTCTATTCCTGGGTATCAAGCACCTAAGCACTCAGGTGTACTGCAAGGCTTTAAATTTAAATTCAGAATGTCAGAATTTGCTAATCTGAGATTTGACATGTATGGAAAACAGGGCATGCCAGATGTGCATAGATGAAAAAGTGTTTGGTTTGCATTTGTTTATGTATACCACGTTGCAAGTTTTCATATGTGTTGGTAAAATCTGAGACAAAAATCGAGTCACACGTAGTTTAATTCCATAAATGAGCCATAACATGCCACTTCCTGGTCAAGAAACCTTAGAAAGTGGTTGGGTTATGCTTGGAAGTTGCTGTGAGCATGTGCCAGTTCGGGTGTAATCCTGCCATTAAATTCCAGTAGTGTCCCCCTCCATCCTCACAGCCTGTGACACGCTGTCTTTTGGATCAATTTTTTCCTGAGCCAAGTTTGAATAATTGAGCAGCTCTGAGATTGTCAGTGGTGATGAATGTGATATATCAATGAGGAACATACTCCTCACATGATAACAACTCTACTGGGATCCCTCATAGATCTAGAAATTAAAAAGTCATTTAGGTTAAAATGTCATGCACAAGGCTTGTGTAATTTGTCATAGAGAGTAAGGTGGGTATTTGTTTTACTTTTATTAGGAGTGTGGGTTTTACAGCCATAGATGTTGACCAGCTCTAGAACTATTTGAGAGTTTGTATCAGGCCTTTATGGTTTTGGGATTTTGCTTCTGAAAAACTGCTGGAAATATTATTCTGGAAAATGATGAAATCTTTAATTTTTTACCAGTGCTAAAGGAAAGAACATCCCTGCAATCTCTTTGCATGCTTGATCTGCATGATGTGTTATGAAATTTCCTACTCCTTTCTGTAGTATTTCATCAGTTGGCCTGTGTGCAAGCTGAGTAAAGCTGAGTTAAATTTCTGTGGGTACACAGAGTATTACTGACGTGAAAGACAGGGATGAAAGCGCTGGGGAAGAATTGTAGCCTGAAGAAAACTTCAGCCAGTCTACCTTCATTAACTTTAAGAGACCTTGGCAAGTCTGAGGTGTAATCCAGAGAGAAACTTGGAAGGCAGGACTGCAGAAAGGGAACTGGGATAAAAAGAGGAATTGTGGCCCACGTTGGAGAGAGAATATGTACAGCGCTCAGAACATGATGCGGCTTCTGAACAAAACAAGCAACAAAATGCTTTATCCCTGTTTTCCTTCAGTACAAGACTTCAAAACTTCTATTCTGATTAATATTGCTATTCTAGTGCTTGATTTGGCTGATGGGTAAATTATAAGTAATGTTCTTCTGGTAGTAAGTGAACTAGAAATCACTGTTCCCTCTCCTGGAAAATAACTGAAATAGTTTTGGCATTATAAAACTTGCTTGATTAAAATAGTCTGATACTTCAGCTTTTAATGACTAAAGTATTAATCTTTGGTTCTGTAGTGGTTTCATAGTTTCTTCAAGTTACTCCTCAACTCTTAAATCATCATTACGAATGGAGTCAGTATGACAGGAGGAATATGTTGTTGCTATGTATACATAAACATATAGGTATTCTGGGTTATCTGTGGGGGTTCTGTCTGTGCATTTTACATATTATACATGTTATTGTCCATATTTTTTGTATGCAGCATTTATATTATGTAACGGAGTCCACAACTTGGTCTAAAACAGATTTTGAATACATGGCCTTCAAATGTTGGATGCAGTGGTACCTAGGCATGTGTAATGATGTGCCTTGGAAAAGACAAAGTGTCCTGCAGGGAACTGAACAGCTGTATGACTGCTTAAAATGTAGAACTTGGTTGAGGAACAGATTATTCCAGAGGTTCTTGTAGCTGTAGTCCTTACTTTTAGTCCGGTAACTCCAGTCAGCTGGTGTCACTTGCTCACAACACTCCAATTAGCTGGATTCTGCTGAGCGTTCAGTTATGCAAGGGCAAGTCTCTAATCACACCTAATGAACTGTCATGACCTTACCTTTGGAAGGTGCATGCCTTTTGTCATCTGTTTTGATGCAAATTACATCTGTTATTCTTTTGGCTTATTCCCTTCATGTGGTTTACCCAGCATGTTCAGCTGATTGCACTGATTAATGGGTTGCATTATTAGTACTTGGTTTTAAATGTCCAGGTTTTCCTATTTCTCTGCAAAGACCTATTAAATAAAACCCAACAAAACAACCAAAGCACAATTGAAAAAAAAAAACCAACAACCCAGGAGGTACTTGTGATGCTGGTCTGTGTGCCCACATGAGAAATACCAAGGGATGGTCAGAGACCTGTGTTGTCTTCTAGTGTAGCAGCATTACTTGGACTGCCTGCTCAGAATGTGGAAAGAGGATGTCACATCTTCATGCTGGGCAGGAAAACCAAAAGAAAAATGAAATAATTATTTTGTTTCAAGGTCTAAATAAGAGTGCAAAGCAGAATGAAGCCAAGCAGTTGATGTGTAATACTTTACCTGCAATTCTTTACCTGCAGCAACTGCACTAAATAAACGCAAATCTTGATTGAATTTTTACGGTGTTAGTGTCTAATATTTTCATATAGTCCCTTAATACTGCAGCTCAGCAACAGGAAATACAAATCCTGAACATGAGTTTAAATAGGCAGACATGATTCTGAGGTATTCTCCCTCTTCTGTTTTTTTTAGAATTGGAATGTGATGTAATTTTTGCCTTGATTTGCTAGTAATTTATAACATTACAAATATCACTGAAATTCTAATCACTAGTGAATTTTTTCAGTGTCAGTTGAAATCCAACCTAAACTTTAGACATTTAATTAGTTTAATAAATTTCAATAATAGGAGGCTAAGTCTATGATCATATAATAATTTCAGAAATAAGCTATTTCATTCCCATCTGCATCCCTTGCTCCTGTCCCTGCAGTGTTTGTCTTACCCCTCTCCTTTGAGGTTACTGCTCTGGCAGCACTGAAACCCCTGCACACCCTTCAGCATCTGCAGAGCAGGGTTGGCCATTTTTAAGAAAAATGAGACACCAGAGCCTGTTTCAGACAACCTGACTGATTTTTGCACTGAAGCAACGCAGGGGTATTCACATGAATCTGATCCAGCTTTACCACAAGGGTGATGGCTGCCAGTGGGAGGAAACAAATTACAGGTGAATAAAAAGGGGGAGATGGGACACAGTGGGTTATTTATTTTAAACACAGGTGGCTGTAATATTGATTGTCATTCACGGGCCTGAGAGATCTGAGCAAACTCTGCCCAGCACTCTGTTCTCATGATTTACAAGGTTTCCCAGTGGGTAGATCTTGGAGTATAGAACTTGTGCAAGGGCAAGACTTGTTAATGAGAAGGCGTTAGGGCTCTGTGCTCACCCAAACTTTGATTACAAGTTAAAATACTTGTTCTGAAGGTCTTATAGTTGAATCCCATACCTTGCCAAGAAGGAAATGGGAGTTCGCATAATACAAAGACTAACATAATTTGTATAAAGTTCCTCTCAATTGAAATGTCCTACAGTTGGCTGTAAATTGGTAATGGTGAGACTGCAGTGCCTTCCCTCAGGATTGTGGTATATTTGTAATGATTTAGACCATCCCTCACAGTTTTTTTCCAGTACTCCAGTACACAGAAATTGGTCAACATGCACTTCTCAAAAATGTACATTAAGCTCTTGGTGAGTGTGGGACAACAACCTAATCTCTGTAGGGACAGGGCTCTGAAACCCAGGTGATGACCATAAAAGAACTTGACTTTCATTTGTGGGATTAAGAGAATAAATTCAGCTGGTTTATGAGTATGTAGCCGACTGAATCCCATTCACTAAATAAACTTTTGCTTCTCATCTAATATCCTGAATCCATCTGGTGAACTCTTGAGGAGTTAAAGTGCATGGGGAATTCATCCTAAGCATTGCAGTTGCTGCTTGGTGGGTTAGAAGAAGTCTGAGTGAAATACGTTAAGAAACTGTGGAAATATTTAAATAGTGTTGGAAATTACCTCAAATTCATGGGTAGGAATATGTAATGAGCCGTGGGCTGCCCAGCGCACCCCTGTGGGTTTAACAGTTTTCTGAAAGAAACTGTGAAGATGACAAATCTCAAATTCCCAGATAGTGGTGGGAATTGCAGTCAGGCCCCACTTGTAGCTCTGCAGCTTGCTTGTTGAAAATACCACAACCATTCTCAGCATTCTCTTCTGAAATTCTTCTGCTCATTGTATACCAATTTATACAAATGATTTGATGAGAATATCCCTTCTGCATCCATTTAATTTCCAAATGCACCAATGTGTGTACAAATATCATTGCTCAGCTGAGCGCTAATTTTGATTTGGTAGTCTCATTTTCAGGTAATAATTTGAGTCCTTCCTTATGAACAGACAATACTTCTCCATATATGCTAATTTCTGCTATAGCACCAAGCATCTTTATATTACTTTAATTATGTTATATTTATTTATACCTAATTCTGCGCTTTGTGTTGAATTTTGCTCATGAATACTCCATAAAATCTTTTCTTTCTCAGGGGCTTAGGTGAGGTAGTAAAAAACCCAATTTTTCATAGAAAAAACAAACGCAGTTTTGTAACTGATCACCGCAAGCTGTTTGATATTTTCATAGTGAGCAAGAAAATGTGACTGTATAATAATAAATTTAACTCCTTTATGAGTTGGGCAAAAAATTACAAGGAAAATGTGCTTCTTAATCTTCTGGAGGGGGATGAAACAGTGTGCGGGAGTCTTCCGATGTACATAACTCTCCACATGAGTGTATAATATAGTATGTAGAACACAGATTTTACAGGTTTAAATTGTTTATCAGACTTCAATAGAAGTTACAATTTTTTCACCTTTAATTTTTATTCCACAATCAGATGGTGTGTTATCATTCGATACACTGAGATAAATTAAGTCAAGCTATATCCTGTACTGTAAAGTTATATCCTGTATTATCGGCATGTACAGCAACACATTATCATCCGTATATAGTAGTAAAACCACTTTTTAGACCAAATTTATGATCACTTGAAAGAGGAGACCAGAAACTATTTCTGCATGGATGGTTTCAAGACATTTCATGAGGTGCGGCATTGTGACATGACTTGTGCTAAACTATTCTACCTATTCCTGGGGATAAGTAAATCTTCCAGGAGGAAAGATTTACAAGGATATAGATTATACTGTCTTGCTCTAAGGCTCAGTCTTTATTACAAAGCAAGCCTGTTATATCTTGGAAAACTGATAGCTGTTGAAATGCAGCTTTTGTGAAAATGCCTTTTTATGATACAGTCATTGTGCAAATGCATCTGAAGTGACAGACATTATTGCTGGCTAAGCTACATTATGAAGACTAATGGATAATTACTGCTGTAATTTGGTGAGTTAAACTTTTACTGGCCCTCACTAATTTTATTTAAAATCATGTTATTCTTAGTATTTGTTGAGTAACAAGGGTGATTAACTTGAAGAAATGGGCTTTTGTAAATGGCATCCCTTAACTGTTTGTGATTTGTGTCCGGTCACCTGTCACATTGCATTATTTCTGCTCTATGCTTTTCTATATTTCCTGAAAGAGAGGACAAATTCAAGTGACAGGATTTCATGTTTGTGTTTTCAAATGAAGATGGTTCATTTAAAATTGGGTAAAACTTTCATATTTAATATTTTGACCAAGAACCAGTGGTTGTACAAATTTTTACTAATAATACACGATACACAAATAGCGTAAGAAAATATTTGCTGCCACCCATGAGGGAGCTAATTTATTTTGCACTGTTCATCTGTTTCTAATGGTGTCTTCGACATACTGGATGTTTCTCTGGCTCTGTGTCAGCTCCAGACAGCAGAACATGGTCATTCGTTCTGTGCATGTTTTAGAGATGTTTTTGTTCTCAGTACCTGGTCCTGAACTGATCTTTAACAACAAGTTTACTCCCATAGAAGTGAGGCAGCATCAGGATGGAGCTTTTTTCTACATGAGCGTGTTTCTGCTTGTTTCTCCGAGGTTTCTAATGAGCTGTTGCTATGTAGCAACAAACGTCTATCCATCAGGAAGGACCATGGATCTCATGAACTTCCATCCATCCAGGTATCCATCTCCTTAAGAACTTCATGTAGCTGAGCAGTTCAGCTTCCTGTAGAATGGAGCATGTCAAGAAATACAGAGTAGATTTTACATCTCATTTTTCTTCTCTGTTCCAATTTTTAATACTTATTTAGTATCCCTGCCTTATTTAGTAGGGATCTGAAAAATCAGCACTCTTCTCCTTAAAATGAGCTGAATCTGCCCCTGAACAAAGGACAATCCCTGCTTTCCCCCCAGGACCATATTCCTTCCACAAAAGGTGGAGATTTGGTTCAGATTAATTATTTATCTTTTTTTAAATTATCTGTTAATGTAACATGAAGTATCATCGTCTAGCAAACTTGAAGTCACGTTGCTTATGTGGAAAGTAGTGCCAGAACTGCCTAGTGAGGGATGGGCAGTGAAGTCTTCTGTTCTTCCACACTTCACCCATATTCCAGGAGTTTTGGTGGAACATATTGCAAAGAATGAGGTCACGGCTTTATCTCTTCCTTTTTGGTGGTGCACCATATCACAGTCAAAAGTTTGAGGATCAATCCTAAAACACTTAATATTTAACCATAGTGAAATAATAACACCTGCTGTGAACAGCAAGTATCAGATGGAAATGGCTGGGCTGCTGCTTTCAACTCAATATTTTTCAAGCTGGATTTTGGACACCAGGAGGTCCGTGGATTATTTCTAAAGGACCTGCAAAAGAAGAGCGATTTTTTACTCTATAAACTTCACAGTGCTATTCTAGAGTATGGCACTGGGGGACACAGAGACAAATAAAGATACACTAGTAGCAAAGCACATTCCCTTGTGCCTGTTCCAGGGAAATCTAAACTGCAAATTTCTTAACAAGGTTTGTTAGGTAAGATCCCTGGAACGTAACAGCTTTTATGTGTGGAACCAAAAACACTTAACTTGTAAGAAAAGGTATTTTGTTTGTTAGCCACCTTCCACAAAAGGCTTTTTTCTTTTTCAAAGCAGCCCAAAGGATTGGCATCTAAATCTGCTGGATGCAAAGTTCTGTTAATGCAAATGAGCAAGTACCCCCCACTTCATATAAGTGGACAATCTGTGTCAATTAACTGAGTATGAAACTCTTTTCTGAGGACACATAGAGTAGCAAAAATAAAATGGGAATGGCCAAAATCTCACATTTGTGCAGATGCTCCTTTTTGCACAAACCTACCCACCTTTGGAGGCTGTTGAACAGCACCCCGAGCTCCCATTGAACTTAGATGAGGTGGCACAATTTAGTTGCATTATGGATAATTGAACAAATCTATTAACTGTTGTAGTCTATACCAAGATTAGTTAAAAATCTTGTGTGTTTCATACCTAGGTTAGAAAAGCTCTGAAGTTTAATTTCATATTTTCAGCGGAGTCTATGGAAGTAATTGGTCTGTGTGAGGCTGTACCTATGTAGGCAAACACTATTATATGCATTGTGTTGTCAAATGCAACTAACAAAAATGTCAGGCATTAAAAACATCAACCCATATAATAAGTTTTGTTACTTATTTGTGTTCAGTACAAGGATTACCATGTCTCTCTCTTCAAACTATAAAGGTTATGGAAGATGTCTTCCATTCTCTTCAGATTGTACTGAACATTGTACAAACACGGGGTTTTTTATAGCTGGAAATGAGATACTCAATTTGCTATAGCACTGCAGTATTTACTGTATCTCGTGTGACTGTCAAATCTGTAATAATTTCTAGAAAGAATTACTGTGCATTGTAAGGAGATAAACAGCATTTTGAACATTTCCTTTCTTGATGTTATGTTTTCTCTTTGATATTTACTGTAAATCAGAACCATGCTTAAAGATATTTTGCCTCTGTGTAACTAAGGAAAAGTAGCTTAAGCTGAGCTATTTCACAAGAAGAAATAGTTTTACTGCCCAAGTAAAATCTCAGTAATTTGAATATATGTTGGTAAAGCTTTTCTGCCTGGAATATTATTTGCTCATGGGAATAATGCTTGGCAAATCTCTTGATGTGTGATATTCTTGCAACTAAATAAGTCGATGCATCTTTAAAGAGATTGCCAAAAAGAAAATGCAGATATAAGTCAAAGGTGTGGAACAGTGTGGGTAGAGTCAGAATGAGTAGGTGCATCAGAGTTTTTTTGTCTGCACTTTGCTGTTATATTACTTTACCATCCATCCATCCATCCATCACAGAATGCAATGCTTATGTCCTTATCTGGATGGGGAAAACTTTTGCATCTGCCTGCAGCTGAATTCCACATTCTTCCTATGTTCCTTCTGGTGTGGATGCAGCAGCTCTGAGCACTGGAGTCTTTGTAGCCACTTTAACACAAGTGTGGTTTCTTTTGTGATTACTCAAAGCTCTGCAGTGAGTAACAGTGAAATATCATTCCCTGTTGTATTTTGCACCACCTTCTTATCAGTAGGATTAATTCTAAGATAAGCAGTCGCCCTCTTCTCTTGAGCAGAGTGATGTGTAAGTACTGATGTAGATCACATATCAGAAATTTTGTAACTGAATTTGCTTCTGACCTGCTGCTATTAAATGTACAATGGAAAAGGATATTCATTGATGGGCTGATCCCTCACTTTGAGAAAGCATGGAATTTTTATTAGCATAGCAGAAGAGCAGCTGTAACTTTGCCCAGAGGCCAAAGACGGTGCCTAAAGAGGAGAATATGAAGGATAAGCATAAATGGAATTGCCCTTGGTCAAGTTTCTTCCTCAGATCCACTGATTGTACATAAGAGCAGAGGAGCACACTGGACATGTTGAAACACTTCCTTCTAGAAGAATTTCAGAGCAGCATGTTTGCTTTGGGTAAGTTGTGAGGGTTTTGTGACTCTGCCTTCCCAAAGCAGGTGAGTCAGGTTTGCAGCTCTTCTTGTATACCACCCAAACTACCTGAGGAACCAAAACGTCTTCCTGAAAAGATCAAGAATATTGAATCTCTCATCTTATCATCAGCTTCCTCTGACACTTAAATATATCCCATAAATCTCTGTTGCCATGGAAAGCTGCTCTGAATGGCTCCTTGAACTCTGTTCAGCTTCCCTCTTAAAAAATTCCCTTCCCATCTGTCTGTTTGTCCTCCCCAGGTAGACTCTTGCTGTTGGAATTCTCCCTTCTGTCCAGTGCCACTGGAGCAGGCACAGAGAGGTGCCCGCCCAAGAGTTCTGGCTCATAAAAGAAAAGCATGTAGTTATAAGCACACAGTAGAAAATTAAATTGGCTTTATATTTCTTTTATTTGCTTAATGTTTTATACTCACCATTTGGTGAAAGGGGGTGGAGGAGGAGGTTGTTTGTTACCTTCATTTTTACTTGTTAAGTGGAGATGTATGGAAATGACTTAGTTAATGGTTTTCTGGCTTCTCATCCTCAACACAAATGAGAAGTGTTTTAGCATTCAATTGAGGCCAAATGTTTTCAGATAAGGAGATGATGTCTTAAGGCATTTTTATTGGTATTCAATTATGCTTATCTTTCTATATAGTGTATGGCATTTATGAACACATGCAATACATATTATAAGTAAACAAGCCTGTTTGGCTTGATTCAGCTGCTATTAAATCATAGATTGTTACCGATTTTGGATTTAATGCTGAATCCTTGGCCATAGCATATTTAAATGTTATTGTGGGTAAGTAAGAGTCTATTTACAGGATTAGCAAGATTGGATGGTGTTGGTTTTAAAGCTCCTAATGGCAAAAGCTGTATGAAAATCCTGTCATGAATTTTGTTGATGCGTGAGCTGTAAGTGGCTTGTTATTGCAGGATTTTCTTGTGCAATATGGGTACAAGATAAGATGGAAGATTTGAACAGAGAATTGTACTTATCCTCAACTACTCCAAATCCTCGCTCTAAGCAAATTTTCCAATAGGTTGGGGTATCCAGTATAGATCCAAATGACACTGTGACTTCATCCTATAATTAAAAGAAATGCGTGGTGTGTTAGATACCAAATAGCTGGAATGAAAATTTGTCCCAGGGATGAATTATTGCATAGCATTGATTCTTGAAAATTTCCATAAGCCATTCAAACAACTTACAGTTTCTGATTGCACAGCAATAATAATGTAAACACATCAAATTTTACTCAGCTAAAATATTGCTATTCAACTGAAAGAATATTAGCAAACCTATATATTTCAATTTAGCAGATACCCAAAAACATGTCAAGTAAATTGGATTCTAGCGCATTCTGTAGAGTGAAGTCGATTTGGGTGACTTATTTTGAAAAGAAAACAAATTAGGCTGGTGCTGTAAAAAGCTGGTAATCAGACAAGATGTGACCAGTGCACTTTTTAAAGACTAATGACATAACCCTTTGGGGCAGCAAAATATGTAAGACTCAACTATTAGAATGAAATTTTATTTACTCAAATTTTTAAAAATACAGATTAGCAAGCTTCACTTTTCATTGAAAGAAGAAGATAAAGCACTGTTGTTTTTTTGTTTTTGTTTTTTCTTTTTTTTTTAGTTGCTTGGAAATTTGAGAATCTTCCTTTGTGTCAGAGATCCATCTGCCTGTACCAAAACCTGGCTATCAGGGACTCATTTTGAAACTAGACAGCTAAGCCCCATATACAAGGTTGATTTGAGTTAGCATGGCTGCTACAGCAGGATTGTTTTCAAAATTTATAATTAGAACTAGCTGTCTGCTCCACGAAATGATATAACTCACTGTAACCTAAATGCTTGGCTTTTATATCCTTTGGAGTTCCACAAATTGCCCATGAATCAAGGGAAGCTCACCCTTGATGGACTCGTGGGAGCAGATGTGGTTCAAAGTAAATGAACTAATTGATTTGATAGATAATTCTCCATCGTCAGACTTAAATTTGAGGAAGGTGAGAAGTTCCCCATAGCCCAGCATGTTGTTTTGGTAGTAAAATACAGTGTTTCAATACTGAGATGAAACAAAGGGAACAAAGCCCCATTGGAATACAAGAGAAGTGGGAATAGTAGGGATAGATAGTTCTATATACCAAAAGTTTTATTTATTTTCCAGAAACCCATGTGGCTCATTTGGCTGGTGTCATTCATCCTTCCCGTGTTTTTGTGGCATTTTATTTCTAGAGGTGAATTATGTGGGTTACGATGAACTGCCAGTACTAGGAGGGGAAAGTTATCTAGACTTTTCCTTTCTTCAAATGTCTGTGTGTAACCCTGCTGGATTTCCCGAGTCTTGGCCTTTCACTGGGCTAATTCACAAGCTCACTGATGCTTTTTGTTTCTGTTACCCAGTGAACACTTTTTGATGAGTCGAAAAAATTATTTCTATTTTTTTTCCTGAAAATACACCTCGGCTTTCCTCCTTTCAACAAGAGCATTTGGATAGTTTTGCAGTACAAGGATGGTTTGGGTTTCTTTCTGTCTCATTTCATAGCATCATTTCATTGTTTATTTTTCTCCGCCAAGGAGGTGACCTGTTCAGAAGGTTTTTTCTAAACCTTCTCAGCTTGCCACAGGGAGAACAGGAACAGCACCCCATTTTTTCCTAATGCTGTCACCAAAACTTCGTTGTGGTGTCTCAAATGTGAATTGTTGGCAGATGGACGTTTCCACGCAGCAAAAAGCCAGTTCCTTTCACCAGTTGCCTGTCCTGTCTTTGGAAAGTCATTAATTTTCCTGATTGCTCTCCCATCATTCATAACAACTGCTTGAAGAAGTTTCACTGAAAGGACAGACTCAAGAGCTCTCCGTGTGTACTCAGGTGTTCTTTGAGGTGAAAGATGTGCTGCATGGCTAATTTAAAGTCATTTTCCTATGGAAAATGAGGTATTCTTGGGCTCTTGAAGAGACTATTTACTTACATCAGTTTAGTGCTGACTAATTACATGAATAAAGCAGGACACTGCTTGTACAAACCATGGAAAAAAAAAATCTAAATTTAAAAAATTGCAAGGCATTTATCTCAGTCATGACAAGGGGCAGAAGAGAAATGATACTCAGCTGTAATATATGGCATAAAATCTCTCCTTGGTACCTTATATATTAGGTCACATGCATTTTTCAATATTTATTTTTATGGTGAACTACTTAGAGGAAATGAAGCTTTCATACAAATCCCATAAAGGAAAAATATTTTAGGATAATAATGATTACACTGATGTAGGGAACCACATGACCCAGCAATTCTTGAAGAGTCAGTGTTTTATATTCAAGAAATATTTGAACATACAAAGCAAATACAATTTTTCTGAAAATACTCTTTATTTTCCCTTATATTCCTTGCAGACACCAGTATTCTACTTCATATGTTGGGATTCTTTTTGGCCCCAAAAGCTGCACAATAGCTGTAACCTGTCCAAATAGCTATGGTACAGCCAGCTCCATGCTAGCTTTTCATAGAACCACAATTTTTCCCTACCTCATTAAAATATTCACGGTGCAAGACATTTCTGTAACTGTGGAATCTGAAATCTATCTAGAAAAGAGGCATCTTGTCAATAAATCTTTCATCAAATGACTGCAGCAAAATCCTTGCTGAATCCTTCCAGGATTTTATCAAGTCTGGTCACAGGCTTGTTGGTGTCCTTTCAGCCTTTGAAAGCATTTTTCACTTGCCTGTCCTGGTTGAACAGGAGCTTGGACTCAGACACCACAATTTCCAGTGTTTGAACAATCTGTGAAAGAAAAACCAGATGTGTTGAAACCCCAGATGGTGAGTTCCAACCCAGGGAATAGTTCATGAGTTCTGTGCAAAACTAGTTGTCTTCCATAATTAAGTGTTTCAGTGTTTTGAAATGTTGAGTTTACTTCCATTAGATATGACAAGTATTATTGGAAGAATGTAAAGGATCAAAAACCAGGGAACTGTGCAATGATCTGTAGAAACCCCGTTCTCATTCCTTTGTAGTTGTTTTCTTGCCATTCTGGTACAGATTTAGTGACAGATTTCAGCTCTTGTAGCAGGTCAGTATAAGCCAAGGAATTAGTATAAAACTAAATGGATATATTAAAGAGAATAAAAAAACCATGAAACCTGTTATCTAGCAAAATTCTTAGGATAAAACCATGACCTGAAAATACAGAAGTCTTTGCAAAATGAATTCCTGCAGACTCCCTCTGGAAATGGGAAAGAACATGCTTGATTAAGCCAATGCTAACCTTTTGAAATCATGTTTCTCTGATATTTATTCCTTGAAATAATAAAAGGGGACATGTCAGATGTTGGAGAGCCATAATGTACTTCCTTGCTCGCTACTGCCCTTTTCTAACTTCAATGTTCCTCTCCTAGAGCAAACTTTGAAAATAAAAAGTAAAGCCTCGTTTTGTCCTTTTAGTTGACCTTTCTGCATTTGGTGGCTGTGCATTTGCACCAGTTAAATTAGAGAGGAAGGAAATTTCCATCCTTATTTCTGCTCTCTCAGGAAGCCCATGCCTTGGGAGGGCTGGCACTGGGGGTCCAGGTGTTGCTGGACAAGGACAGGGGAACAGTTCGGACACAGTTTTGCCACGTGTGAGGCCAGGGAGGTGACAGGTCCTCGGCAGGCAAGTGTTTTCTGCTTTTTTTGATAAAAATGGGTAAATTACTTCCACCCTCACATGTTGCTACGCTTTGTACGAGAGTACAAAATTGTGTATAATTTCCCCCAAATTACTCCCATGGAGATAATGGAGGAGTTTTCTCCCTGGGCACCTCAGCGAGATGTTTGTGTTGGGAATTGCGTGTTCTATGCTGTTAATGAATAGAGGCGGAATTTAATAACTTCAGAATTCAGAAATGTGCAGGGTGTCTTGGGAGGAAAGGTTTCCCTTTCAGTTCCTCCACTTCAGTGTTTGCATTTATTGGAAGTTTGGCAGGAGTCTGTGCCCTTCCACAAAGGAAGATCCTATGGCTGAAGCCTGGGTGTTCCTGGCAGAGAGGCACATTCCACTTCATGTTTACCAGGGGATCAATGCATCACTTCAAGTAATCCAACAAAAATGGTACCACGTTAACACATTGCAAGATACGTTTTTGGGGTTTTTTTACCTATATTTGAGATCAGTACAAATAATTTTCTTCAGGATATTTTTGCTGTGATGCTAAATTATTCAGTTAAATTCATGACTAATCTCTGGCTTTCATTTTTCCCAGTCTTTATAAAAATGCCAAATAACTACTATAATTCATTAAACAGGAAACAGCTTGTACTGTGTATGTAGACCTGGCACCATACGCCTTAAATCTTTATAAGAATGGAATGTGGTGTAAAATAGGAGAAAAATGATTTTTGCTGGATCTCTGTGGAAAATAGAGAGTAAGAAAGAATGAAACAATTGAGATAACTTTAAAGTCCTACCTGTATACCTGTCATAATAATATTGTTGCTAGCTGAATAAAATCATCCTCTGGATTGCTTTTAAAGGGGTTTCATATTGGTTTTTGCTCCTGTCATAATATTGTCCTGACAGAGAAATAACTGTCCTTGGTAAGTCTGCCAAGTGGAAAATTGGCTTGGTCTTATGTTGACCCCTGTTTTGTTCTGGTTTAGCATTTAATTTTCATTTAACAAAAGGTATGCTACTTAACAAATGTTTCTTTGCTTAACTGACCAACTCTTGCAGCTTTTTCCCTAGTAGGCACAAACTCCTGTCAGGGCTTAGCTCAGCTGTTACAACAGCTGTGAATATACCCCGCTGATCTCATGGAAAAGCCAGAGCCTGGAAACTAAGATGTCATGAAAATAGCTGAGGATGAGGTTTTGAGAGAAATATTCCTGTAATTTGTTGGAACTGGGGAAGAGAAATGTGCAATTCTGACAACAATAGCAGATTTATAGACTCAGTACACTAATTAAAAAGCAACTTACTCTAATATATTAATCTATAAAATGACAGCAGCAGGGAGAGCTGCTCTGTTTTGTGCACAAGTGTGAGAACATTGAAGTGCCCTTCTGTAATGCCAGAATTTTATGTTGTGTACAAAATTCAAGGATAACACTAAGCAAGAAGCAATTGAAGGATTACATCCTTCTGGTGTAAAACATATGGGGAGATGTTTTGCCATAAACTGTGCGTTCGTGTGCAAGACAGAAAGAAACAAAAAGTTTACTTTTGTTCTTTCCTTCTCCTTCTCATTGCTGTTTTTTATTCACATGGCCATGGTAGAATCCAGCTAAGAAGTTAAAGCAGAAAAATCAAATAAAGCCTTAATCATTTCCACAACTTCCGTAACTAAATTTTTGCTTATATCAGTGTAACTATTTTCATGCTTTGATATTTATCTGTGGAATTCATCTGTAACATGTTTCTTGCCCTTAGTAAGTGGTACCACTTCCTTGCATCCTCCACCAATAATCTCAAGAGCTGGGAACACTGAGGAAAGAAAAGGAACATATTTCTGGTGTGCATTTCAAACACCTCTGATATTACATCTGTATTCCTACTTCAGCAATGATTTAGATGGATGTTTGAATAGATGACAAGATGACAGTTAAATGAAAATAACTGAATAATTTTGGTTTTCTACAAACATCACTCTGGTTTGCATTTGAATATAGAGAAGTAGAACTTAGTATTTTGTTACACATATGTAATTTAAGTCTGTATAAAGCAGAGGAATAATAATGTTTTTTGAGAAGAACGTGGAGCTTAAAAAAACCCAAAATGAACAGTTCTGTAGATTTTTAAGGATACAATAGTTGAATTTGTTACAGTTTTATTTACTTATTTGCTGTTTCTTCACAAAACTTGCCCGTTCCCTACCTCCAGTTTAATGGATACGTCCTTGAATATTCTCCTTATAGGCATTTAAATATCTGCTGAAGTTCCTAAGGCTGCAATTTGCTTGTAATCTTCCATCTGTTTCAGGTTCATTGTAAACACACACAGTCAGGTCTTCAGCTCTATAAAAGCATCAAATGAAGTCAGTGCAGTTACATGGGATTTCTTCAGATGAGAATCTCACTTGTGATATTTGTGTCTCCACTTTTCTTGAACCCAAACAGGTTTTCAGCATATATAATTACAGCGGTTATTTTTCACCACTCTGATCACAAATTGATCTTAATTGCCTGGTTTTGACTGGCCTTCACATTCACAATTATATGAAAAGGATTCTTGAAATATGAGTGTGACCTTTACAGAAATGTTTAGTCAAAGCTCCTCTCATAAACTATTTTTTCTAACAAAATGTTTACAAAAGGAAAGGATTTATTTTTAGTACTTTTCTTTTGTTGTCAGATTGCTGCAATGGTGACACCAGGTGTCGTGCACAGGACAGTTGTTCATTGCCAGGGAAGATGTCAAGGACTGCTCTAGGTTAAAAATCTGTCTTTACTTGTTAGAAAGGTCACACTTGGAGATGTCCATGTTCATTGTTTTTTGCCCTCAAATACTTCATCTTCAGTTGCCTCATTGGAGAAGTTCCTTTTCGTGCATGGAGGACCAAGGTGTATGTACTGTTTGAAAGAATTATTCCACTGCATTAGTAGCCATAAACCACATATAGAAATGGGGGAGAGTTAAAGGATATGGTGTATCTAATCTATTTAATTTACTGTAAATCGTTTTACAGGATATTTCACAGATAGAAACCTGGATTAGGTAAGAGCTGAAGAAGAAAGCTTAAGTGGTTGGCTTTGCATTACAGTATTTTTTATGTTCAGTTAGGAGGCTGCAGCAAAGTTGGATTCATGGCATTGTCTCTAGATATCTAATTTACTTTGTAATAGTAAATCAGTAATTAAATCACTAAATGCTGACTCTGAGCAGATTTTCTATGTGCTGGGTTCCTTTAGCTGTAAATGTCCCCAGATAAAAAGCTTGTTTACTTATTTTTAAGTATCAAGTGCCGGTCACCAGGAAACAGCTCCTAAAATCATAAAGAAACCAAATCTTCCTCATTGAATTCTTCTCGAAAATAAGTTTTATTTGTATTTAACATTTGTATGTAACCCAAACCCACTTCAAATCTGGCACTGGCATTCAGAATGTCATCTCTGAGGTACCAAGGAAGCCGTGGCAGATGATTTCATTCCCACCAGCAGTGTGTATTTTGTACCTTCAATATCAATCTTCATGGTCTGACACAAGTTGTAAGACTTTTATTGCTGTCAAGCTATATAAAATCCAGGTGTCAGCTTCTTAACACTCAGAAAGTAATAACACTCTTCATCTTCTATTAAAAAAACATAGACAGTTTGCTTGGAATAGATTTACAGAGCTTGCAGAGCTGAGTTACCACTCTCACTAATATTTGTGTGTTTAACACCACCTTGCCATGAAACTTAGTCAATTAATCTGTTTCTGTTCCCTGCAAGTGTAAAATAGGATAGCAGCTTGCAAGCATGTTCATAAAACTCTTTAAATTAAATGCACTGTATGTGTCTTTCCTCTGAAGCCTGCAGAAGAAACCTTGAATGATTCATATCTTACTTTTAAATCATAAGCTTTTGTTTCACCAGGAGTTCATGCTTTCTGTATCTGAAAATGATGCACGTAACTTGTCACTAGTGGTCAGGAATAAATACTGAAGTAGAATAAAAATAAAGAGTCATACAGCTTCTTGTGTATATTTGGCACTCTAATAATTGTATCTCAGTGAAGAATGTAAAATTCAAAAATAAATGTAGATCTCACAGCAATTTAGTAAAAATAGACCAATGGAAATGTTTGTAAATTTAGTGCCAGCAAAATATATTATGCTGCCTATTTCTGATAGATGTTAGAATAAGCAGCACCTCTGTCCTTATGCTCTAAGGAAGAATATGTAGTACTTATGATCGGTGTGGCTTAGTAGTGACACAAATAAGGTAAGTCACAGAAAGTTACTGGAATGCAATGGAAGTTTGGTAGCCATGGCAGAACAAGAGAGCAGAAGAATCAGAGATTCTTTTCCCTTCAGCCTTGTGCCAAATTACTCATCTTTTGCTGTGTTTGGTGTTCTAGGATGTGATGTCCACGTTCTTCCAGTTTGGGGCTTCCATCCAGCAAGAAGCCATTATCATGCTGAAGATCATGCAGGATTATGACTGGCACGTGTTCTCTCTGGTGACCACCACTTTCCCTGGATACCGAGATTTCATCAATGTCATTAAGACCACTGTGGAAAATAGTTTTGTGGGCTGGGACATGCAGAACATCATCACCCTTGATACTGCCTTTGGAGATGCCAAGACTCAAATTCAGCTGAAGAAAATCCATTCCTCTGTCATCCTGCTCTACTGCTCCAAGGATGAAGCCGTCTACATTCTGGACGAGGCCCGGTCCCTGGGCCTTACTGGCTATGATTTCTTTTGGATAGTTCCCAGCCTGGTTAGTGGTAACACAGAAATCACTCCCAAGGAGTTTCCTTCAGGACTCATCTCAGCAGCTTACGATGAGTGGGACTACAGTTTAGAAGCTCGGGTGCGGGATGGCCTTGGGGTTATTGCCACTGCTGCATCGGCCATGCTGGAAAAATACTCCTTCATTCCTGAGGCAAGAACGAGCTGCTATGGACAGCTGGAGAAAAACGACAGGCCCTCTCAAACCTTGCACAAGTAAGGCTTGTTGGTTTGGGGTTTCTTACCTACATAGCCTTGGTAGTTTTCTGTTCTGTATGTTTCTTGAAGGAGAATATTGTTTTTTGCTAATCCCACCGTGCCCCTTTTAAGCAGTGATTTTCAGATGTTCCAGGAGAATGCGGAAGAGGACTTGCTGCACTGATAACTGTGCTCCTGGAGATGCTGTTATGTGCTGTGGAGAATAAATACTGCTCTGAATCTAATGTAGAAGATGACAGAAATTGGTCTTAGAGGGTATAAAGCTGAGTTAACAAAATTGGGCTGTTGTGTACTTATAACTATGAGGTAAAATTGCCAAAATGCTCTGGAGGCTGTGCCTGAATCACTTGCATCAGCAGGAACCTGGTAATATTTTAGAAGACAAGCAATGTGCAGCATTAAAGAGGATGTTGCTGGAATTTATAGAGGTATTAAATTAGTTAGGCAGTTTTTATCACCTAAGAACTGAAATCTGTCACTTCTACTTGTGAAGGTTTTGGTTTTTTCACCTCTGCTAGAATAACTGTAAAATTAATCTGCATTGATCCAAACTGATATAGATGTTTTCTCAAAACAGTTGGTCAGATGGGAACTGCCAAGGTTTAAATCAAGATTCTTTTTTTTAATTATAATTTTCCTTTTAATTATCCCTTTCAGAAGTGATGCTCCTGATTACTTCTATCCAAAGTGTTGCATAATATATATTAGGCAGTAATATATTTCTTTATCTGGCCTGTGAAAGGAAGTAAAAAGTATCTTGCATATTTTTTAATAGCTCTTGACAATATCTCATATGGAAGTTACTAAGCAGTATTTATGAAATTTGTTCTGACCAAATAATGCAGATGAAGTTCTTTCTACAGAAAAGCAGGATGGAATTGGCACAGGAAGGAAAGTTGCTGCTGTTTTGAGATAGATTATGGAACATTTTTAATCTTGAGTTGTATGTGCACGTTTAGGTTAGGAGTTGAATGCCAGATGATGTCCTGGAACAGTTGTGGTTTTCCATGAAAACAGCATCTTTGTACACAGAATTCTTTAGAAGCTTTCTTAAAAGCCAAATTCTGCAAAGTAAATGGATTTTAACATTTCATACATGTATTTCATAAATAGTTGTACAGTTATCCTTAAGGAGAACTTACCTTTAGGTTTTTTTGTGTTCCCTGTTTTATTTGTTAGCCTCTGCCTCTAAAACTGCAAATTCACCAGAGGCATTGCAGAAAACCTGTGATTCTTTTCCTGCTGCCCCATTTGCCCCTGGAAGTGGCAGGAGACAGCACTGGGGTGGCTCTGGGAAAGCCATGGCAGTGTCCCTCATATCAGGGCAGAGCAGCTGGGAGGTGCTGCTGGGATGACTGTTCAACCTGCACCCAACCTGTGAGCCTCAAAGCGTGGCTCTCAATGCATGTGCCAGGGGAAAGTGAAAGCTCATGGCATCCTATTGAGCAAATTCTGGGCCTTAACACTGGCATCTGATCTACAAACAAGTCCACTATTAATAATTGAACTCCAGTTTCTGTGAAAGTTAGATTGTGTTCTGTCATCGGAAGTGCTGGTGTTTAAAATACCGTGGTTCAGTTGGAAGGGGCACAAAAACTTGAACCTGTTTTGGAAAAGGCTCCTACCCCATTGTCTGGGTAACACACTAGTGTAGGTTTGAATAAGGTATTCAGTACTCAGCACAAGCTGTCTTTCTTCAAACAATCTTTATTTTCTCATTAAGCATTTGGACATTACTCTTGGGCACATGGTGTGACTCTTGGGGCGTCCTGTGCAGGGCCAGGACTTGGACTGGATGATCCTTGTTGTTTCCTTCCAACTCACATATTCTGTGATTCTGTGATTAAATCTGCATGACTACAAGAACAGGGTTTGTGAGTATTAGGGCAGTGAGATCAAACTTCACCAGGAGATTTTGCAGTCTGCAGTGCATGATGCACATAGAAATTATTAATAGGAGAAGTGCACTCTGGTTAATCAAGTCACTTCCCGATGTGAAAAACTGAGCTATGAAGCTAGAATAGATTTTCTATACTGGAGATTCTTTGAGCTTCTCCAACACCACAAGAACAAGAAGGCTGTTTCTAATCTAGAAATGTCAGAATTACACTAAAATGAATAAACTTTAAATAGTACTTCTTATGTAATAACTTCCCAAGACTATTCTTGTCACATATAATCTGCAAGAAAGGCAAGTGTATACAAGCATTTAGCAGTACTAAGTAATCTCTGGGAGCTGACCAGTCTCTCCATGCCAAGGTGAATTACATAAATTCATTGTACTTCCTCATCCCCATCACTAATCTGTAGGTTTCTTCTTTACATGACAAATCAATGCCTAAATTGAGGTTTTATTCTGAAGTGTAATCTTCACAGTTTCAGGTCACAGATAGTGCAGCTTTGTGCATTCTAAACTGCAAGTGTATATGTGCTCTGTTAAGACGCTGACTTGAACAAAGGTTTTTGGAGCATCCTCACAATGGAAAGGGCTAAAATAAGTGGAAACAGCTTATGGACCTGGGATCTGCTGTACTGTGCCTCCCTGTTCATGCAGAAAATCAGTGTTGGAGAAGTAGGGTTGAATGAGAGGACACAGCTTGCAAGCTCAGTGGCAGAGAACTCAGAAAGCAGGGAAAAGGCTCTGTAAGGTGATGCCTGAGCAAAAAAAACCTGAACAATGGAGCAAAAACGCAGAATTTTTAGACTCCTCCTTTGTAATGACAGTCTAATTCAGCTTTAAACCCAGTATAGTATTTTAAGACTATGCCATAATTGCTAATTTGCTTGTAAATGGAAATTGGTAATGCTTTATGTGCGACTTCCCACATCTAGATAGCAATTTTCATCTCCATTTATGAAGAAATTCTATGTAAAGAAAGCCATGAAGTGAAAGCTCCTCCTCCCTCTTTCTCCAATCCTTTGAGTATTAAATTGGTTTGAAGATATATTTGTTTTGAAGCACACAATTTATCTTTCCTGTCACTGCAATTCTGAGATGCTTTTATTGGCTTTCTAGATTCAGAAGAAGATCAGGTTTGCTTTAGTTTTTGCAATGATTTGATCAATGTTCATTTCTGATACACATGGGAAAACTAGTTTTTCCCTATGAATAAAGGATTTCTAATCAAATGCAGGACTCATTTTCAATGCATTAAAAGCATGGATATATGTGTGTATTTCTATCTGTATTGATTCAGTTCATCTTTTCCTATCTGTGTAACACCCAGATCTCCCAAGGCAGAAAACCACTGTTGTGTGAAATACTGGAGCATCAGGATAAATAGAATTAGCACCTCATTAATGCCATGTCAGCTGAACAAATGCTTGCTCTTTCTCAAAAAAAGCAAAACATGCAAGCAAACAAACAGCAAAACACAATAACCCTGTCAGTCATCACTGAAAACGCTGCTGCTTTGTGAATTGAAATGCTGCTGCTTTGTTTAGAAGAGTACTCAGGGTGTGTATAAAAGTCATGACCCTGGGAGATACATTCCCAACCACACTGATCCGTACAGGGATGGATGAGGATGGCAAAGCTGTTGCTCAGTTGCCATTATCCTGAAAAGCAAAAAGGTGTCTGTCCATAGGTAGTCAGGTGTTTACCACGTGGTGCTTACATTTAGTTACATTCAGTTCCAAAACACAGCCAAATAAAAGGCAGGATTTGGAGGCCCTTCTTTCAGCAGTGAAGGTGTAGGTCTAGAAACCTGGCCAAAGTCCTCTGGGCAGGCTGTCACATCCTGCCTTCCCAAGCACTTTATTTGTCATCACCGGCCAGGGGAGCAGCAGCAACGGGAAGTCCAAAGGCACAGGTACAAAAGCTTAGTTGATCCCACCCTGAGTGACCCTACTTTAAAAAATAAGGGACCCTGTGGGGAGAGTGTTTTGAAATGCCAAAGCAATGCCCAGCATTGCTCAGTTCCATGGACAACCCCATGGTTCGTGTCCTTGTCCTTGCTGTTGTGCTGCTCTTAGGATTCAGCACAACTACAACAGCGTTCTCTCCAGAGGGCGGTGGCTTGGCTGTCCCTCTAGTCCTGACAGTCATCCATCAAGTTCAGGATTTTGATTCCAGCTTTTGGTATGACAGATAAATTTGCCTCTTTTGAGCAAAGTCAGGGATTAAACGGACACAATGGTTTGATGAATAATCCAGCAAATCTGTTTAATCTTTTCCTGCATACAGATCAACAGGCAATTTATAGAGGATTTTTTCATTTAACTCAGAGGACTTGGGAACAATAAGTATCATCTTCTTTATTGTATGATTGAAGGTGTATAAATATTTAATTATATATGAAGAAAAATGCTTTTCTTACCAGTAGCATATTTGCTGTGCAGAAAAACAAATGTTATATTTATTTCCACCTAAGACTGTCTGGGATATTTTGTTTCTTTTTCCCATTTTGTGATCCCACTGAGGTTTTACTGGAGCCACTGGGTGCTCATGGGAGTGCATTGTACACTGGGTGATGACCTGATGCTTAAGTGTTATGGAGAGAAACAGCTAATTTGAGCATACTTTCAATTTAGTAATTCACTTTTGGTAGCTTTAAAGCATGAAGAAGTTTCAGATTTTGCTGGATTTGCTTTTTCTTCTCCTTTGCTACCGTGAATGCTGCTCTGGGGAAACAAATCCAAATTAGGATGATGTACCAAGCTGCCAGTCCCAGATTTAATGTTAACAATTAATTTCAGACATCCTGGATTCTAAGAAATGATTATTGTCAACATGAAAAAATGAATTAGAAAATATACTCAAGAAAAAATTTTGTCAGGGACAGGATCCCGCTTTGCTCCTTCCTTTGTGTGGGGATTCTTTGTGATCAGGAGACTCAGAAGTGTTGTAGCAATTGGACTGGTGCATAGGGATGCACAAAGTCTAATTTACTGCTGATGAGCAGGTCTTAAACATTAACAACCAGATATTTGCACTTCTTTGAATTCAGGTGCTGTAATTATCCTCTTCTACAGTCAGACAGCATTTTCCATATAGTTGCAGAAGACAGCAGGAACTGAATGGATTAAACTGTTGTCGCGTTTGTCCGAAAGTAAAACTAAACTTCACTGCAAACAAAAGAGTGTTGTGGAGCAAAACTTTCCACCTAAGAGACCCTGACATGGTGCTGATTTACTGACAAACGGTTTCAAGAAAGTATTGAAAACCTGTATTAAAATTTTCACCCAGGTTAGGTCAGCTAAGGAAGCAGAAGGTACCAAGCAGTTGCTGAATTAGGGACTTTTAGAACATTATCCCCTTATTGTGATAATTATAGTAATTTAAAACAAGAGAAAAAGCATGGTCTCTGGAAGTTGAGCAGAGCCAGCCTTCAGAGCTGAAAGCAGGGATCAAAATTCAAAATATAACTGAACCTTCTTGGAGACATAGCTGCTGCAGACACCATCCCCTTGCAGGAAGCCAGACACGCTTCACAGGGAAAAGTTTGGGATGCTTCTGAGGTGGAGCAGCAATATGCAACCATATTAGTGCTTTCTATGAAAGCACTGGTGTTTTAGTCTGTGGAAGCCTCCCATGGAGCTGGGCTCTCTCTGATTCTGCTCCCTCTGCTTGCCCCCCTTTCAGAAGGGCTCCCCAAGAGTTTCATTGCTTGTCTGGCAGAACTGGGGCAAAACGAGTTTCCCAGACCCAGTGGCAGTTAATGCTTTAAGGAGCAGCTGGCAGGAGGTACAAGAAGTTGGCATGACATTCCTTAATCACAGCCACTGAGCAGGTCGCTCCCAAAGTTTTACTCATCCATGCTGGCTCAAGGCCTAGGGAGATGCAGCTCCAAAGCAAGGGACTGCTGTGGAGTTACACTCAGGAGAGTGAGGGCTGGGGGAAGTGGAGGAGGAGGAGGAGGGTGCACAAACAGGAAGAAGAGACTCTTCGCATCACTTAAAAGGACTTGAATTTAGAAAAAAATTCCTACATAGCCTAAGATATTGACATAAAAAACCCCTCAAATGCATCAGTACCTTGTTTAGTAGTGTTCTATTGCAGAGTTATTTCTGTATGTACTTCAGGCCACACATTATACATTCTACATTAAGCATTTCTTGATTTAATTTTACATAGGAAATCTGTTTCTTAATGATAAATAATTTGTCTTGGGTTTTCTATTGATAAGTATCATTCCAATTTCATGGTAGAATCATAGCAAGGAAGTTCAGCAGTTCAGAGCCTCATGAAGATAAAGAAGAAAAGACAAAATTTGGATTCTTTCTGCTTTTTTAGGTATGAGGCTGAGTGAATGCCAAGGCCAAACAGGCTGGCTAGATTATTAAAATGGCTGGTTTTTACACTATTGGCAAAAAAAAAGAAATATTGCCATATAACATGTTGGGTTTGAGGCATTTCGTCTGCTTTAAATCTCAGTTTGGAAATTCCTTCTTTGAGAGAGAAGGGGGAGAGCTTCTTTTACAGAACATGTGTTTCCCCAAGTCTCTGCTGCTTCTCCTCATTGCCTGTCGTTGTCACAGATCTGAAGCACGGCCTCATGGTGAAGAAGGCACTAAATAAAAAGTGATAGCCCCTGGTGATGGCACCTGGGGCGTTTATCAAGGTTGATTGTCTCATCTGAGCTGCAGGATGAGGGCAGGAAACGTGGGTCTGAACTCCTGGCAGTGAGGGGTCCTGTGGGCTTTGTGCTCCCTGCAGCTGCCAGGCCCTGTGCTTTTTACAGGTCTGGTAACTAAGTTCTCTCCTTTGGAGGCAGCTAGAAGTGACATGTTTTCATTAATGCCTCTGCCTTACCCATGAGGTTTTTCCCAGCTGCTGATCTGTTTTGGGAGCTGCAGACTAGCTGGATCTCACACTAATTATAAACCAGCCTGTTGTTGCAGAGCTGGCAGAGTTCCTGAGCCCAACCAGTCCTGCAGGGTCTTCTGGGACACGGGGGGGGCCCATACTGAGCAAGGGAATTTTTGTGAGGGTTCTCCTCCCTGGCATCCTGAAGAGGCAGCAGGTGGAGGTGAAGCCAGGTGGGGACTTCTCGAGCACCATCACCGGTGGGGCTCCAGAGGTGACATCGCACTCGCTTCGGTTTCCTGGGATTGCTCTCCTGAAGTTCATGAAGCTGGGGCTAGGATTGATTTTTGTTTGAGACAGGAGATCTTTATAATAATTTACGTCGTGTTGTGTTGTTGTTTTTTTTTTTTGTTTTGCTAGCGGAGAATACACTAAACCTTCTTGCCTTCGCTCTCAAATCCTTGCATCTGTCAAAGGAACACTTGTGTATCTTGAACATACACCTCTCTGGTAAACCTCAAAAGAAATGCCATAGCCTGCAAACATGTTTGCTGTTGTATAACAGGAATAGAAAGTCTCAAAGATTCTGCTCCAGGAGCAGTTGTGGCTTTACTGGGGTTTCTACTGTTTTTACACTGGATAGGAAATCCTTAACAAACACCCCATGGACAAAGAAGGTCCATGTCTCCTGTAAGGAGGCCAGAAAGGTGACTCTGTCTCAGCAATATCATACCCTAGCAAATGGTCTTCTAAAAACTCAGCTCTCATCCTTTTGGCAAAGTCTTTGCCCATTTTTTAATGCAAATTGGAGTCAATGAAGTTGTGATATAGTATTTACAGCATAGGAAAACCCACCTTATTCAATATGTTCTGTTTTTATGGATAGAGTAAGAATTTTGACAGGGATAGATATTGCACAGTTTTGGCATTAATCTGAAGCTTTATGTGAACTACTTGATCTTTCTGAGTCTATAAAAATAAAGTTGGAAACCTTGAGAGAAGTTTGTAACCTTGGTGCTTCAAAGGCTTGCTGGAAATACAACAGGAAGAGTGTTCTGCTGTAGTGTTTCAACACTTTTCAGTTTTGTTGGGAAAAATGACAAGCCAAAAAGGATTGTATAAATGTTAAAAGAATTTTTAAAAATATAGTAGAGATTTGGTTCTTTGCATGATAAAAAACCCCCTGTTTTTTATTCACTGAGAGCTTAACTTCTGTCCAAAAAAAAATTACCATTTTGAGTCATGTATCACCTGGGGAATCTTACAAATTTCAGTTTGCAAAAGTTAATTAAGACTTCAGTGTCATAATACCATCACAAGGCCTCCTGCTATCATGTCTTTGCAAAGGCTGCAGCATTAATGAGGTATGAAAGCAGATTAACTGCTAATCCAAGGTGTGTGCTGAATTGCCCCCTTAAAGTAATAAGCTCAAATAACCAAGAGCATCATTTAGTTAAGAACAGGAAGATGCATTTCCAAAGCTACTTCAGAAATGCATTTTGTCCAGTTCAGAAGCCAAAGACATCTTGCACAGAATTAATCTTGGATAAACTTAAAACTCTCTAAGAGTAACATATTATAAATGCTTTCGTTACTGCACTCTTCCCAACCAGGAGCAGAAAAGCACACAGTTGTTTTTCAGAGGGATAAGTGCTTTGGGATTTTGGCCAGTGAAAGCAGAGCAGGACTTCTGTCCTTTGCAGAGGAAAAATGACAATTCAAAAGGGAATGTAGGTTGCAGGCATTTGTTTCTGAAGAACACGGGCAGCTGATGAATTTTGTACAGAAGAATGTTCTTGGGAAAACAAGAATCTCTTTGAAGTCCTCTTTATTGTTGCAATATGAGAAACTGGGGTAGCTCAGACTGCATCACTCGTGGGTCCCTTTACATGCACATCAGACAATACAATTTTGAGAAACTTTTACAGATTAGGGACTTTTTTCAAAAAAAAAACCAAACTTGCAAAATACCTTTCAGTGCTAAATGGCTTGTAAATTCACATGGTTTAAAAATGTACACCGGGTTCAGTTTTTCAGTTTAGATTTGCGATACATATTTTATTTTTTTTTTTTTTGGGAACACTTGAGCATCAGCACTGCATCTTGTGATGGCCCTTGACTGGTTGGGACATTTGCATATTAATCCAAAAATATGATGAGTGGTGTTTGAAGTCTGGGGTGGTGATCCTACCAAATTACACAAAGAAAGGGCTCAACTCCAGTCCAGTCACCAATATGCAGTTAAAAAGCCAAGTGGACACAGAAGCCTGATGTAGTACAGGATGTGTGTTTGGGGTCCAGCCCTTAGGAGGGGACAAAGTGCTGTCAGGTTTATTGACATGAGGTGGTTTGTGCCTGGCCCTGTCAGATGATGTGTGTGTTGTGAGGGGTGTTACTGCACGTGTGTGAATTGGGAGGGAGCCTCTGAGGGAGGGTGCAGAAGTGCAAATACAGGTATTGTGTGTTTTCACAGCACATCCTCCTTTCCCCCGTGGTAACTTCATGGACACTTCATTCCCTGGGTCACAATGCATTTGATTTTCAGCAGTGAGTGAATGCTGTGCTGGTTCCTTACGTGTATGCACAAGTGAATTCTCTTTGGTGGTTTGTTGCCTCTCAAGGTGGCAAACAAGCCTTTTGTTCCCAAACAAGCTCTTTCACTGCTGGATGAAAAATGGAATATAGGGGAAATTAGTTCAACTGAACAGCAAAGTTCTGCCAAGGGGAAAATTTTCACGCTGAAAGTCTGTCACAAAATACAAGTTATTACTATGGGAGAATTTACAAATTGCTGTCAAACCGGTGCTGAATGATGTTAAGATGGCTGTTCAGGGCAGTGCACATTTAATTATTAACTGTTATGATACAATGCCACTATTTCTTCAGGGTCTATAAACGTTTATTTAGTGTGCTTCTGCTATTGGGATTTTCAGGCAGCTGTGTCAATACAAAGCCTTCTCCTTTGAATATGGAGCTGAATAATTTTGTCTGTATCACATTCAACAGGAGACCATCCTACTACTGCTGCTAAAAAACTAATCACAACAGCCAACCAAACAAACAGCCTCCAATCCCATACAAACATGTAAACCTGTATCAGTTTCTTGTGGGTAAAACGTTAGTGAAGAATAGCTAAAGTAACTTTCTGCTCTTTAAAACACTTCTGTCTGTTGGACGGATGTCTGCACTTCTGTCTGCATCAGTCTTGGGCTGAATTTCTTTCAGTGAAATACACTGCAGTGAAATTCAGTGCAATTCAATGTGATTAACTTCAGACCATGGACATGGCATGGGCTGGAGGGCTCATTATCTTCTGGAAGTGCTGGGCTATCACCAAGACTTTGAATTGCAGTTTTACCTCTTACCTGTGGGATGGCTCTGTCAGGCTCACATTGGCAGTGTGGAGTTTTTTCAACAAAGTTTAAATTTTCTCCTTCTTGTACATTTTAATTTGGGTCCACCTATTTTTTAAATTAATTTATATTAAATTATGTATCTTTTGAAAACCATTGAAAATTAACCTAAATACATAAAAGTTTAAAGCATGTATTCTTTCTCTTTTGAGATTACTGAATTGAAATAATTATAAACCCCTTTATAAAGTTTTCGTGTCTGGTTTTGGCCTTGGAATTTATCCACATGTTACAACAGCATAGTGTTGGGAAGGGCTGACAGGACTCTTGGAGGTCTGAACAGGGGCACTTTGCCCTGAGTACCACTCTAGAGAGACGATAATATAATACCTACAGAGCTGATGTAGATACGTTTAAAATGCTCCTGAAAAACTGGTGAGGTGGTACAAAGTGCCAGAAAGTTTATTCATGGGGTGTACAGGTCATATATAATGTGGAAGCTGCTTTAAAAATTATATCTGTATTAAAATTCATACAAAAACAGTGTTTTGCTTTGTTTTGTGCTATGAAGGTCTTTGAAATGCTCTGACCCCTGTGCTGCAAGTGCAGGCTCTTCTCAGCACTGGCAGGATTTGGTGCATGTGTTTAATCAGTGGTTCTGATGCCTGAACTGGCTGCTCATTAACTGCTGGACAGCTCATTAATTTCTCAATGAACTCTTTTTTTCCCTTGCCTTCCAGGTTTATGATGAATGTGACTTGGGAAGGTAGAGATTTGTCCTTCACGGCCGATGGTTACCAGGCACACCCCAGGCTGGTGGTGATAGTGCTGAACAACGAGCGGGAGTGGGAAAAGGTGAGTCCTGCCCTGGCTACAGGATCTGAGGGGGTGGGAGAGACGTGGGAGAGCCCTGGTAATGGTAAACAGGCGGATTAATTAATGTCCTGCGTGTCACTGATGGTATTCTGCTCTAGGGGGTTTGTCACAACAGTTCAGAAGAGATAATTTTACCTGGTTCTGCGTACATCCAAGGAGTTTTAACATGGAAAGCAACAGATAAGCCATGTGGCTTTCAGATTTCTGTGAAACACAGCCCTCATTTCCATTTCTTCTTACAATTGCTGTAAAATGAAATGGATCACTGAAAAATCTCCAGAAGTTTGGTCCTTGGCTACTTAAATTTGGATGGATTTTTATATCTTGACAATTCCAGTCCTTTCATTTGCTTGGTTTTGTATTTTTTGGACAGATTTTAGATAAAAGCACACTTCTTTTTTTTTTAAACTGTGAAGTTCCTGCTGAATTGGAGGATAGTCCCAACAAGCTTTGCCTGAAAAGTTTACAGTCTTGACTACTGCACGTAGACAAGTGGTCTCCATACACCTCTATATATATTAGAAAGAAAAGTGACTTAATATCAGGGTTAATCATATATGCAAATAGTAATTTAAAAATTTTATCATGAGCATCTTTTCTTTAAAACTCCAGTCTCAGCCTGTGATTGTTTTGGCTCTGAGGTTTGCTGGATATCTGTGGTTTAAAAACAGGGAACCTTAGAAACTGCTTGTAATGTGAGACTGTAGGTAAACATCCATCACTTATCATCCTCCAGTTTCATTTCAAATTCATGAAGCATGATCCTGCATTATCTAAATTGCTGCTGAAATTTATGAATTCTTTTTCTTACAGTTTTAGGAATCCATAAAATCAACTTAAAACTCCAGTTTGTAAGACAACAAGACTCTTCATGATGATGAATAATAATGACAAAATCAGAATTACTGAAGGACATCTCAATAAATATGCTACTCATGCAAAACCAGAGAGTAGTCCTAGATTATGCTGTGTATTTCTTTATGTTCATTTGATGCAAATTTAATTCTCTGGATAAATTTAATCCTTTCCAAATGTGTCAGTTTGAATCTTTGGAGGAATCTTTTGCTCACTAACCGTTATGAAAATTTCTTACCCTATTTTAAAATTCTTTAACATTCTGCATATCATATATAATGTTCTGAAAAGATTATTTTACTGCTTGGAGAATATTATTAGTATGAGGTGCCAAAGGCAGAAAACACTCAAAGAGGCAGCCAACAATGCTTATGTTAAAATAATTTCATACATTTTGTGCCTTGAAACTTCTCTAAAGAGGCCATTCAAAGGACATGGAGAGATGGGTGTGATGTTTTTGAAAAATGAGCTGACAGCAGCAAAGGAATAGCTGGTGTATGAACCAACATTATTCCTAGTAAATAAATTGAGCCTGTTTTAACCTTCCAGTGACTCCCCTATCAGAGAATGAGGACTTGGGGCAGGTTTTGGTGTGCCTACCATGTTGTGTGGCAGCAGTGCACGCTACACCTGCTCTGCTGGGCTGAGACGCTCTCGACGCTGAGCCTTACGTTTGTCTGTGCTCAGTTTTCCATCGGGTAAATCTCTCCCTGCTCATTGTCCTGTTCGAGGGACTTCTAGGAGGAAGAAAAGTCGGGCTAAAGGAGGTGCCCAGAAAAAAATGGATGCTTCTGTTCCTCTCTGGCCCCTGCCTCAGAGCCCTGTTGGTGGCAGGCCAGGCGAGGTGCTGGGCAGGGACAGCCGGCCCCATGCACGGCTCTGTGCCTGCTGCTCCAGCACTGGGCTGTGGGAAGGGGGCCAGGTTTAATTATGTCAGAGGGGAGAAGGGAAAGGCGGCCAAGAACAGGCTGTCACCACCAGAATTATTCTTCTGACCACAGGCTGATCCCTGCCTCTGTGGATGAAGACAAATAAACTGACTAATCAATTTTCCTGGCGAGCTGGATGTAGCTCTCGGCTATCTTGGAACACCCCACATCTTTATCAGCAGAGTGGCACTGAACACTTCAGTTCCTTTGGCTTAGACACTTCAGAAGCCCTTCCCTACCCCCTGCTTAATCTGAGCATCTCTCTGGTGTTGTCTCAACATTCTCTCCAAGTTACACTTTTTATCCCACATCTCTTGGCCAATTTTTTTCCTCTTGTTCCTTTTTCCTTGAGCTGTTTTGCTTGATTTCAAAACTGTCAAAGCTACTCATCTCAGATATAACATTTCCTGCTCTGAGTTTCCAGCCAGGCACTTGCTTTTCCTTCCTATTACAGTATGGCAATGAGTATCACAGAATTGTTTTATTGAAGTTTTATTAAATATCGTCAAACCTATATAGACAACATCGAGTCCTAGAATCTAATTGAATTATTTACTCATGTGAAAAACTGACAGTGCAACAGTCTGTTAATCCTCATAAAGTAACTAATGTACATAGAAATTGTGAGCAGCTACTTTATTATTTATGGAGAAAGAGTAATTGGGGTTTATGTGAAAATTTTTTTTACCCAGTACTCTACTGAAAATCCAAGATGTATTATTTAAACTCAACTTTTATTTGGTTTTTAATCTGATTTGCCTCAAATACAATTTTTCCTTGGTATCAAAATTGATATACTTGCCTCAAGGCTTGAGGTTATCGAAAATTCATTCAACCATAGTTGAAGAGCATACATATTACCCCTCGGGAAATAAGTTCCTTTTCCTTTATAAGTGACTCAGTATTGAAACTTTGCGATGGTAACTTCACATGTAAATTAGGTTGAATGAGGGATTTGTCCCATATCAGATGCTGAAAAAAGCTGGTTGGATGATAATAGTTTGAAGACTGAAAATCACATTTTTGGGCATGTTTCGCAGGCATCCAGCAAGATATTTTGACAGATCCTAAAGCAACTACTCAAACTTCTGACACCAACATTCATATTCTTGCCGCTAATCTTGACAGGCAAAGGGAATGGTGTTCTCAGGCAAGAGATTTTTAAGGAGACAAGTTTAATGTGCTTGTTTCAGTGAAACTTGATAAATTTGCCAGAGTTGACAGTGTTGCCCAAATATCACCAAAGTGCTGCAGGAACCCTGTGCTAGTTCTAAATAACCCTCAGAGGCCCCGCAGACCCAGCTGCAGCTCTCCTGTTAATGTTACCTCAGTGTGGTGTGACCTGGCTAGCAACTTCACTGAGTTGCCAGATTCACACTCTGCTAGTGTGTCTTTTTTTTTTTTTTTCCCCTGATGTGGAAATAAAATCAATCAATCTGATATTAAAATAATATACTAGAATATAGTTAGCAGTGGCAAAAAAGGTGGTTTAATTAGCAGTGCATATCATATATTTTAGGTGAAGTGTGAAGGACTGTGTAGAATTTAAAGATGGGTGTATTCCATGTGTAAAGATGAGTTCCAGGGTAAAATCAAATTTTACTACTGCTCCTAGGTAGATGTAGATCAGATTACTCTGGTGGCCTGTATTCTGGGTGAATTTGTGTGCTACATGGCACAAGTGCTACTTAAACACCCCTGCAAGAGCCAGTACTTACATCCAGGTGTATTCTAAACATAGCCTGTCATCTTTAACTTTCTGTTGATGCAGGATTTAATGTAGAACTTAATTTTGCTCTGATTAACTAGCATATGCCAGATTTACAAGCTCTGTGTGGGGTTGTACACATTTGTATCTAAGTAGGAATGAGTGGGCAGAGGGTGCGCGGCTCCTGCCTGGAATAAATGAACCAAGGTCTTCACAGAGAGCTCCATCTGGCTCCTGACATCCACCGTCATGTAGCTGAGAAAAGGCAGCTCCTGTCTCTAATGGTGGAGCTGACTTCCCTGGGCAATAACTGAGAACATAATAACACTCGGGCAGATTTCTGACAGGGCTTTTTGTCAGAGTGGTGATAAAAAGTCATTGAGATGGTACAGGGTGGTTCCTCGTGAAATCTCAATTGATTTAGAGCAGGGGTTGTGATAGCTGAAGGATCCTGGTGTCTCATGATAGACATTCCCTGAAAGTTGTGAAGGAATGCATATATTTTAAGTAGAACAGATGAAATTGCATGAGCTAATGCTCTATTTGCGGGTGTATCTTCTGTTGGTGGCTCTGTGGCGTAACATGATACATTCTTTGCCCACAGCAGAAGCAGCAGTGTGCTCTTTAACATCTGTTGGGTTGTCATTTTCTCTGTTCCATCCTTGTTGCTTGGTGTACTTAATCTTCCTGTAAATATGCCTGTCCTGACACTTATTGTCAGCTGAAAATTGCATATTGTTTCTGTATCAGTGAGCTTTTGCTTAGCCTAAAGGCCTTTCCTTTGACCTTTACTGGGCTGAGTTGTTTGAATTGCACCAATTGCTATGCAGCATTTCTTAAATCGTGTATTCCCAAGGAGGATGGTGCCCGCCTCTTTGCTGCCATAAAGGAATCGCAGCTCCCATGGAAAGCGTGGGTGGTGTGCTTTGCTCCTGCTCTTTACATCAAGGTATTAGAGAGGAGAGAAAGGAATAGGAAGACTTTCAGGCTAGCTCTTCATCTCTGGAGGTAAAGGTACGGCTGACTGGACGTTTCTGGAGAGTTGTAAGATCTTTACTGACTGCGGAGGTGACAAAAAGTCCTTCCTCACTGGGAGGTGGAGGAAGGGGCTGTCAATTTGATTAACTCTTTTCTAATGACATCATCAACTCATAAAATGGCTTCTCTGGCATGAGTTTGAACTCGTGTGCTGTGTTAGAGTTATCTGGGACATTTTGAAGAACCAAAACTATGCCAGCCACTGAGGATTTGGTGAGTGCTAATTAATAATTCTCTATTGAAAAATGAGGCTGCAGGAGGTGGTAGCTTTTGTTTTTATCCTCCTGTTCATTTACAATCTCTCTGGGTCCTGTATTTTCCTTTGAGCCTTCCCAGTTGCAGGACTGGTGCCTTCTTGATGGTGTCAGGAGCAGCCATGAGGGAAGAGTGGGGCATTTGCATAGCCCATGTGAGATTTTGCAGCAAACTTTGAAAACTTCAAGGTCTTTAAATGGAGGTCTTCAAACCACGTAGGACTGTAAAACACTTCATTAATAAGACATGAAACTGCACACATCATATTTTTTCCTTTAAATTTAGAGTGCCATTGTCGAAGAAGGACCTTCAGAAACATGAAGTGACACGAAAGTTTGAAGCAGCAAGTGTCCAGCAGATGCTGTTTCTGGAGGAAGGGTTTTGCTCTTGTGCTTTGTTCTGCAGCTGTTATTGCCAACCTGACAAACTCTATGCTTTTTAGTTATTGACTTAAACCTTGCCAGAGTAGCTCTTCCTTTTAAGTGGAAAAGTGTGATGAAAAAATAGTAGTAAATAGTTTTTCAATAAAGCAAGATGAGTTCGATTTTTGCTTTTGCTCAGCATTATTTTCTTAACTGGGACAGCTCAAACAGTGTGTTTGCAATATGTGTGTGTGTTTAATGCAAGAGGAACATCCCTGAAAATCTTTCTCTTTTCAAAGGTTTGGCTGGGTAGTCCTGGGAGCGCATTTAGTATCCGTGTTGTCATGTAACGTCTTTTCTTACAAAGGGATGATGACTGTGCATTGAGTACAGCTCCCATCTGCTGGGAGGAGGGTGACAGGACCAGGTTATTTGTTTGTTTTTGGTGAGATATGCCGGTGTGACAGACATCCTTTTCGTGCCAACATTGGCCCGCAAGGAAGCTCTGCTCAGAATCTGTCCTTGCTCTTTTTCTCTGGCTTGATGGTCTCTGTGAAGGTGTGTGAATAGGATTACGTCAATCATCCTTATATTGTTTAGACACTGCTTTAGGGTGCAGCAGGAGAGGGGACTCAGAGGTGCAGCAACTGTGCAAGTTGTCTGTCTTTGCATATCTGTGTTTATCTAACTGCTACACAGAAACACACCGACTTCTTACTTTTTTTTTTCCTTGGCTGCAATCTTCAAAAGATAAAGAGGCCTGGATGGGGTGGTGAGAGCACGTGTGCCCTGCAGTCGGATGTAAGGTGCTTTAGGCAGTGGTGGGTGAGGTGAGGACCCTGTGTTTGCTAATTCAGTCTGACTTCAAACAAGCTCTTCCACGCTCTCAGCTATTTTCTGCTTCCCTTCCTGTATCCCGTAGAGATTAAACCATAGGGAATATTCCAGACTGCATGTGAAGGTGGAGAAAACAGGAAAGAAAGTACAAGTTCAAAAGAAATACAAATGGTGTATGTACCATTGAATGTCTGTACTTAGAAGCTGAGTTTTGCACTGAAAATGCATTTTTTATGAAAGTCCCACTCTTTTGGCCATGATAAGGATTTTTATGGTTTGGGCCAAGATCTGCCCCCAAAATGATTCTATTGCTCTTTTTTTCAGGTGAGGGCCATTTTTTATGTTTCTCTGGGATCGCACCACATCATTATCAGTGTAACTAGGAATCGCAGAATGTTTCATAAATCTCTGGATATTTTGTGGCATTTACATATAATACAGTAAAAATATTTGCATGCAGTTTTGGACAGTTCTGTAATGGAGCATGTCTGCAGCATTTTTTGAGTGTAACCCTCAGCTTGAATTATCTTTTTTTAAAAAATGTTTGATTTAGAAATGCACACTGCTGTGTTTATTCCTTCAAAATCTTTCTTAACACATTTTTTGTCTTCCCCACACTTACAGATGCACCTCTCAAAAGAAATCAGCATTTCCCCAAATCCAGCTGTTGAAAAACATCATTATATCCTCCTCAGAACAATAAAAAGGGGTTGCTCCAGTTGAAGTATGAAGGAGTGTCATAATTTTTTCTTCTAACAGCACCAAGCCAGTGGTTGTGTTTTTGGTAGGATCAGGTGACCTCAGTGAGGTGGGCAGCCTGTGTTCCTGCTGGTCCATGTGACAGCACTGCAGACGCAGGGGGCGGCTGGCAGAGGGATGTGCTTCAGCATCAGGCAGATCTGTCTCCTCTCAGCTCCTGCACTGAGTGGTTTAGGAAGGCAGGTGGCTGTAGTCCTCGCCACACAAATGCCATCTCGTTTCGTTTCTTGAGGGTTGGAACAGGCACATTTTCCACCTCTGAAATTCCTTGTATTCCTTGGCACGTTTGCTGTTTGACTGAGGCACTGCTCTGGCTGGAATTGTCCCCATCCCAGATGGCCATGGAGTATTTAGGGCTGTGAGTGACACCGTGTACGCTCACATAAACCAGCACACACTGCTCTGACTGCCATTATGTACTATAGATTGATGATTAAACTATTTTTGCAATAACTCTGCCTCATGCAGAGTTAAATGAGTAGAAACAATAGATTTGTTTCCCTGTGTCTGAAATAGTTTGTCTCACAAAGGCTTCATCCATTGTGGTTTGGTTAGATTTCATACTAGCACTGTACATATATCCTACAATCAATTCCCACTGATTTAAGTGAGAACTCCTAATTCCCTTGAGATATTTTGGATTTCCCAATTTAAGTGTGTGGAGATTTGGCATTTGATGCCTCCTACATTAAAGTTCAGCAAAACATCTTGACTTATAAACAGGATGGAAAGGAAACTGCAAAGGTCATGTGCTTATATGCTTCCCTAAATAGGAATGGATATAAATCATGTTCTTTGGGAATTTTTATGATTCATTTTCTAATCTTTAAAGACAGAAGGTAGGTGATAATTTTTTTTACTTTTTTTTTTTTAGAGCCTGAGTCTCTCTCATTGTACTGTCAATTCCCACCATTTTCCTTCCAAATGAAACGTTTTAACAGTCTCATGATTTTGTTGTTATTTGTTTAGCTTAAGGAACTCAAGAATTATTAAAATGCATTAGGTTATAAATTATGTGGATTGCTAGCTCGTGTGTATTATCTGTCATCAGATAAAACATGTAATTAGATTTGCGGATAAGAAGTAGTTAAAACACAATCTGAGGAAGAAAATGCTAGACTTTTAAAAATATTTGAATTGTACGCTCATTTCTGGTGATCTGGAAGTAGAAAGAATCATAGGTTAATTTAGAAAGGATAATTTATAATAGTAAATAAAGAGGAAATGTTAATGTAAAGTGGGATTTGCTTTCTTAAACCTCCTGCCCAACAGCTGGCATTACCTAAAGCGGAATAAAACACATTGTCTCTAATGAGAACTATTTCTGATAGAACGTCTTACTACAAATGTGGTTTGGCCTGGCTCAGGTGCAATGGAAGCCTGGAAAAAAGGCTTTCACCATGTTTTTTCAAACTCCAAGTGTAGAGAGAGTCTTCTCTTTTGGAAGATACAGAAATGGCATTATGATATTTTGGTTATCAGTCAGATGTAGGGGGCGAGAGATTACGGTTTGTGTTTATTTTGAGGGGGGTTTGTTGAGAACTTTTTCCTTGTTACTTCAAAAGGGTCCTGATTACAAAGGGAGCATCTGTTTGCTGTTCTGGCTCAAGTGGAAATGATGCATATCAAATTTCAGTGCGCCTATAGCCCGGTGATAAGTAGTGTTGACTGGTGGCATCCAGTCTTTATAAAACAGTTATCTTTTAAAATAATGTTACCTTTTTTGTCTTTACCACAGTGCATTTTCTTGCTTCATGCAATTACTGAGAAGTTCCTGAAGTAATTTTGATTTCAAAAAAACCCCAAAGCAACTGTCCTGGCAGTGTAATTTCCTGTACCTGTATCTCAGCACGTTTAATATTAGACCCCATTTGTCAAACACCAGCTTCAGCAGCCTGTGGATCTTGGTCTTTCAGGTGGGGAAATGGGAGAACAACTCCCTGAGCCTGAAGTACTCGGTGTGGCCAAGGTACAGCTCCTTCGCAGACAGCGACCCAGACGACAACCACCTGAGCATTGTCACCCTGGAGGAGGCTCCCTTTGTCATCGTGGAGGACGTGGATCCTTTGATGGAGAGTTGCCAAAAAAACACCGTGCCGTGCAGAAAATTTGTCAGGTTTAAGTGAGTAAATACCCAGCATTCCTTTTTTTAATGAGTGCAAAATATATTTCTCCTAGTTTTTCATTAATTTTTTTCTTCTCTTCTTTCACTGTATAATTGTTGTCTGATACTTTGGTGCTCTTTTTCTCTTGCTTCCTGTCTTTGCTATTCCTTCGGGATTTTCTGTCCTCTTTCTTTTTCCCTTTCCCACGTGGTGTGCTCTTGTTTGCACATCTTCCTTTCTAAAAAGTAGAAAGGTTCTGGTTATACACATGCAAGTCACATTGAATTAATGACAAGAGAGTAAGTTTATAGTAAATTCAAAGTCAACAAGAATTAGCCCTTTTCAGTCATATGAAAGAAGATTGTGTTCTAGAAGGGGACTGTTTTAATGAGTCCTCTTCCAATTGTTTCCAGTTATGTTGAGATACGCCTGTTTTCATTAGTCTTCAACAATTTGAGAACATCTCCCAATGAAAATGGATATTTATGCTGAAATGTGGTAGAGGATAAACTACTCCAACATAAAATACCACTGTGACTTACAGCTGAGAGACAAGTTCCCTGCTTTTATTGCTCCATAACTTTGGAGCAGTCATTAGAGATCAGTGGAAAAGGTTTCACTGAACATTTATCAGGGATGTTTCACCTGTTCTGTGCTTTGCTCTGCATATTTGTAAATGGAATATTATAACAGCAGGTTTTTTACTGAGCAGGTGTTAGGGAATGTGATGCATGTTTCTCAGGATTTCCAGAGACTGCTAAGTGATTGTGCACATGCTTCCTCAAGTCCGGAGAATTTTTTTTTTTCAGACATAACTGTACTTAGTCAAGTTCTAAGCTAGTTTTATTTTAATTTTGAATTCTTTCAAAGGCAGTAAAATACTGCCTTGGCTTCTGAAGATGCTTATACTAAAATGTTCTAGAGGCCACAAAATGAACATTTCAGTAAAAAAGGGAGAGGGAAAGCCTACGTCATTGCACTCAAAGGTGGCCTGAAATTCACCTTCTCCAAGTGCAGGAAAAAGTGCACTTTGAGAAGATGCATCCATTTTCAGTACAGTGAACTGCTGTGCCTTTTTATAGCTTACATGTGCTTTAATTACTAAATGACATGTAGTCTGGTGTCTTGAGAGTAAAAGCAATAAATGATTAATCTAATCCTAAGAGAGAGATTAGTAAAAGGAGACTATGTCTTGATGGAGGAGTGCAGTGTGTTAGGCTGGATACTGCAGCAGCAATCATGTCATACAAGGTAACATTATCTCTGTCTCATCAAGCAGCTACGTTATGATGAGTAAAAGCTGCAAACACCATATATTTATAAAAGCATCCTGTGGATTATTTCTCTGTTGATTCAGAAAAACATGTCCACTCACAAGTATGACAAAATGTTGTTTCACAGCATGCTGGATCCTGCTGCTGTGGTGCTTCTGTTTTTCCCAGCAGGAATATTTATGTGTCTCTTCTCTGTTGACAGCAACAAAACTAATGAGGGAACTAACGTGAAGAAGTGCTGCAAAGGATTCTGCATCGATATCTTGAAGAAGTTGTCTAAAACTGTCAAGTTCACATATGACCTGTATTTGGTGACGAACGGGAAACATGGCAAAAAAGTCAATAATGTGTGGAATGGAATGATTGGTGAAGTAAGTTCTGCTGGCTAAAAGGGCCCTTAAGAAAGAACTTAGCAATGTTTGGGTTTAGTTCTTTTGGAGAACTGAGGTATTCTCTACTGAGTGATGTTGGTGGTGTGTTCTCTGTGTGGATCAGGTGGTGTATCACCGGGCAGTGATGGCCGTGGGGTCCCTCACAATTAACGAGGAGCGCTCTGAGGTGGTTGACTTTTCGGTGCCCTTTGTTGAGACTGGGATCAGTGTCATGGTGTCACGGAGCAACGGCACAGTTTCACCATCTGCTTTTCTAGGTATGATTCTCCAACCCATCCAGATGATTTAAGTGCATTTCTGTAGAGTTTGGTTGGTTTAATTTTTTAAGATACGTAGTGCATTGACATGTTCCTGTCAAGTTTTAGATTTCACATTAGGAAGGTTGTAACATGTTGGTGTGCTGATTAACGTGATTATTAACGCACAAAAATAATGCTGTTGGTTTCAGATGCTTTAAGTGAAACACAATGATAGTGATTGCAATAACAAATTCAAAGAATCCCCCAAGATCTTCAGTTGGTAAAATTGCATCCTCAAACCTGCTTCCTTACAAACTAGTTTGTACTTGTTTAGCCCATTATGATTGGTTTAATTATATCTTTAGATATAATCTGAAAGGTAATTTGACAACAGTTACCTCTTACTTCTGAACACCCCACTGCTGCACCGGAGAGCTGAGTATTTTCTCCATTGATGTAGCTGAACAGTGGAGATGTAGCAAAGAAATGAAAGGCTGGGCAGAGAGGAGGTGGGATGCAAAGAAACTAAGACTTTGGATTTCTTTTCTTACATATTTCTTGTTTCAGTTGAGCATTTCTCCTTTCATTATTTCTCTCTCCTCCTCTTTTAGTGTTTATGGTTTACTTTAGCATTTGGTGGTTGCCCTGAATTTACCTGAAGCTGAAGAGAGAATGAGCCATGAGGTGGATCAGTAGTGCCTGGAATGCTGTTATGTTCCTGGGCCCAGTATTTTTGAAGATACCTTGTACAGAAAAATAGTGCTAGTGTCACTAAAATCATTAAGTGGAAAAATGAAAAAATCAGTGTGTTCCAGAAGGAACAGTTCAGTATGTTCGGGTCCTTTGGCCCAGCAGTGGGGCCATTTCTAGACTGCAGAGTGGAAGATTATCACTTCCACTGAAACTCCTCATAGCCACTGAGGAACAGATTGTTGGTGTAGTGTCAGCTACAAGCAGGCAAATAACTGGGTTTTCTTGCTCAAGAATCATCGTTTCACCACAGAGCTTTCTTCTCATCTCTGTTCTATAAATGCACATTAGAGAGATGATGCAAGTAAATATAACACAGTGAGTAATCAAATAACTTCCCAGATGTGGTGATACCTAAGCGGGATTTGTTGGTGTTTGATATGAATGAAAGATTTTAAAGTGAAATAGCGAGAGACTGTACTTGTAATGAAAATACTCAAATAGTGTCTTTTCATTTCACTAAGTTATTGAGTTGTAAAGTTCATTTTTTAAATTGCAGTTGCAAGCATGTTGAAATTATCCTTTGAAATACAAGTATTGGGTTTTTTCCCAAATGTGCTGCAAGTGCAGTTAATTTTTTTTTTCACGTATCTCTTAAAAACCTGTTTATGGCCACCATCAAAGAGAGGCTGCTTTTGCATTTTTCACAGGAACATAGTTATTAGATTTCTAAAATGCATTTAATGTTATTAGTTTAGTTGGGCATACGTGTATTCCGAAAGCAAAAATAACCCTTTCTTATAAAGCTCTCTAGAATAGCATTACTTTGGAAGAAATTTGATTTACTGCACCAATAAATCAAGTCTGTGCTCTCAGAAGTATATTCTGGTTTTTCAGACTGAGATGAAGCTGCCAGTTTGCTGGAATTGCGTAGTAGTAAAATGTTTTGCCTTGCAAAACAGTATCAGGGAGATACTGAATTTATTCACAGACTGATTTCGTTTCAATTAAGTGAATGTCTAAGAATATACAGTCATCTTACATAATTCTTTTAAAGGATTTTAAAAAATCTGTCAAATACAATATTATTTTTTTAAAATAGCACTTGATTAAAGTTCCTGAAATATCTGGGTTTGTGAAGTGCTTCTGTGAGTGTTGACAAGTGCGGGATTTTGTGGGACTCGATTTTCCATTCAGTTGTTGTGTCCAATAGATCTGAGTAACTGATGGGCTGTGACAGCTTCTCCCTCATTATCTGCCGTGTTCTGATTCTGGAGTGTCTCCTTCAAATGAGAGTTTTATCCACATTAAAACATTTTCACGTTGTGTTAGAATTCATACATCCTAGATCCACAAATAATTTTTTAAAAGATTTTGTGGAGGTTTGGTTCAACTTTATATAAACAAACAAAAGAAGAGAAACCTCAAATCTCAATTTCTCTATTTTTCAGAGGGAGAGAGTTCATAGGTGAGATCTGTTTTATTTTCTGGAGGCATTGGTGGAATAGAAAATCTATGCCCCTTTTTATTTAATATGTTCTTTGAGTATTGGTTTTGGTGGTGGGAAGTAAAACTCAAAGACATCTTTTTCCTTGATCAACATTCTCCATTGTCAGTCATTTGAAATGTACACTGGCAAGTCATATATTAGTATTTTTCTGCCATATCATAGCTTTACTGAGAATTCTTTTAAAACTTGATGCTTGCCTGAGGGAAGTTCTCTTTCTGTCCTTAGAGAATCAAAGAACAGTGCTGAATGTGTAATTGGATCTCTGATACGACAGAAAAATCGACTTTGTTATTCAATTGATTCTGTACTTGTTCAGGCTTACTGCTTGCTATTCTAAATAGCTTTTTGTTTTCCTATTGCTTTTTTTAATCCTCCACCTCATTACCAGACTCCTTAAATTATTAAAGAGCAATCTGCTTAAATTGTTGTTTATAGCTCACTTTTGCACATTGGCTTGTTTTGCCCTTTGCCTTGTTCAGATTTTGACAAATTACTATTGCTGTTTCTACACTATTGCTTTTGATAAGGGTTTTATCAGCCTTGCTTTCTTCTATGAGAGTGCTGTCAAAATTGTAAGGTAATTCTATGTGAATTTCAATTTAATCCAGTTAATATCTGAATTCATAAAATATTTGTTAGATTGCGTTTGGCTACCTAATGTCCTTTCCCTGCCTGCATCTAAGCAGAACTTCCTCTGCCTCTTACAAATTCTGTTGTTTCCCTAACTTACTGTTGTCTCCCAAATACATAATTATAGTAATTGAAAGAACTTCATACCCGGTCTTAAAAATAAAATAATTAATTAAAAAAATGCTGCTCATTCACTTTACCTCAAAACCAGAAAGAGAACAGTTTGGTTTAGAATTTCTCTGCCTTGCCTTTTTAGTTACTATCCAAAATCACCAGTGGGGATATTCGGCATTTGGTCCTGTCTTAGTTCTTACAATTTCTGGAGAAATTGTAACACAGATGAAAGTTTTCTTTGGTTTCTGTGGTTGGGCACAAATTCTTACCTTCCATTCTAGTTCTGGGTGAGTCAGTCGTGCTGACTGGGGCAAGGCTCAGACTGAGCTGTTGGGCTTCCACACCTCAGCTCCCAGTCACAATCCTTTCCTGCAATGACGGGAGAAATTTCAGTGGTTCTAATCTTAATTTGAATTCAAAGAATGAAGCAGTTAGGAGAGATGAACTGCTTTGGCTTTCACAAACAGGTAAAGCTTTGGAACACACTAATTTCTTGTAATTTCAAGTGTCTTGATTCTATGCTAATTAGAAATAGTATGCTAAGATTTGTTTTCTCACGCTTCAGAGCACACTCACACTTGCATTATTTACCCAAATTATGATATAAAATGCCCCCAAATACTTTGACCTGATAAAGAGATATTACCTTGCCATACAAATCTTTTTTAGATATATCCTTGTACCACAGGGACTCCTGCAATGACAGAGAATTTGTGACTGGGAAAGATGAAATTTGAGAACTTTGTGTTATCATGTACTGTTACCACACTCAATCCTTTCAAAAAGTTGGTGCTTAGTCTGGTGTTTGAAACTACTTTTAGTTTTATTCTCCAGCCTACTTCTTTTACTTAATTATGGTTTTTCTGTCTTTCAAACTGACATTCAGTTTTCCATAAAACCCTTTTGATTTCAGTAATTTGCTCCCAAATGAGAATGAGACATTCAAAAGTATGTGTTTGCAATTGATAAAAACATCGTCTTCACTGCAGGTAGATGAAAGTGAACATGGAGAGAAAAAATTTCTGAAACAAAAACATTTGGTTTGAATGCAAGTGTTTGTCATTCTTCCTCTAACACTTCTTGTAGGATAGAAAAGGAGAGAGAGAAGTCTACTTCACTGAATTACCAAATGTATTAAACATATGCTTAATTGCTTTTGCTTTGCAGAAAAACAGTCCTAGTGGTTGGACCATTCTGTTGATAAATGTGTATAACATGGGATGAATAGAAATAGGCAACCGGATTGTGGACTGAATAAGCAGTGAATCAAACCAATTATGTGCCACTCAGTGTCAAAGAAAAGGGTGCAGCCTTTGGTTTTGAATCGCAGCTTACATTTAAGCTTTTGTCTTTATGGATTTTGTGTGTATATACTAACAACAGTTCATTATGTATTGCTACTTAGTTATTTGCTAGCATTTTGGTTGGGAAAAGCTAATTTAAAGGAAGCTGCTGGGCTTGCCTAAGTGAAGACATTAGAAATCTTGTGCTGTGACTGGTTTAATGAACTGTTTCTGTTTCTCTTGTCTGTTTTGCTGCAGAGCCTTTTAGTGCTTCTGTCTGGGTGATGATGTTTGTGATGCTTCTCATCGTGTCTGCCATGGCTGTCTTTATATTTGAGTACTTTAGTCCTGTAGGATATAACAGGAACTTAGCACAAGGGAGAGGTAAGATTTGCATTTTACACAACCCCTCAGCTATGAAAAATCATGTATTTCCCATCCCTTGCCCTCCATCTTTTCAAATAAACATAACATAGGAATAAAACTGTGAAAGTAGCTATGAAACCATGTATGTTCTTCATTTGAAGTGTGATTTCTTGAGGGCATATGCTCATGTTTGTATTCCAATTCACTGGAATAAAGAGGTATAGAAGGGTAAGTGATATCAGAGAGCTGTATTCAGGCAGTGTTTGGTTAGTTCACTGTATCAGCTGTAAAGTGTCAGCTTAAAAAAGCATTGGAATAGGTTCTAGTCCTGACAACTATGAATTCATGGTCAGTTCAGAGAAATGTATCCAAACTTCTGTGTTCTAGTGGATAATTTGGAAAAATAGTGGTTCCCTTGTACCTAGTTTTATATAGTCCCTATAAAAAGTCAGATGAGCTCAGCCTTGAAATGAGGCCAGTGGCAGAAGAGCATCAGTCCTTTCTGTGTAACATCCATGGCTATAGAAACTTCATTTTCAAAATAGATTTAATACAGAGCTTGCCTTTCTCAGTGAAAGCTGCAGTTGTATATTATTATATACAACTTTGACCCAAGAATGAGGATTCCATGTCTTGCAATGCCCTCATCCTTCTATTACTTAACTGAAATTTGAGAGTGCAGCCTTTGTTTTAATTTCTAAGTTATTCTTGCCTTGTTTTATAACAAGAGATCTTCCAGCTTGGTGAACACAGTTCTGGGCACTATTAAAAGCTAATTTTTTTTCTAGATTATGGCTGGCTTGTTCCCTGAAAAAGGGGGTTGTTGCAGTGTTCAGAAGTTATAATTTTAATAAGATGGTAAATGTGTAACCCCTGTCCAAAATAAACACTGCTGAAAAATCGGAACTCAAAGGTGAATATAGACACTGAGTATCTAGGGGCTTGGCTATTCTTTTCTGTGCCACCTCATGTGCCAGAACTGATTATTTAGTGTACTGACAGCTACAAGGTCATGTTATGGCACTAGACCATCCTAATTTAGCTCCAGATACTTGCTGCTAATCCAGATGCCATTAATTTTAAACATGGGAAGCTTAAAATAAAGGGGAATCTTAATGTAGATGCCTCCTTTCCCTGGGCATTTTTGGCAGGATGAAGCTCAATGTTAATACAATCTCCAGTGGCATAAACAGAACTTTAGACTCCTTCCTTGGCATATACTTTAACATTATTGCTCAGAAAAATGCATATTGTCCTTGTATCACTTCAGTCCTAAATGTGTCTAGAAGATGGTTTCATAAACCAAAAGTCAGCTCCATTGTGTTTATTTTACTGGACTCTATCTTCCTTGTGCTGCTGCAAAATAGGAGGATAATCTAAGATGTAGTGCTTGATTGCATAGTGAAATATTTGCACTGTCTAGAGAGCATTTCTACTGAAGTGAGAACATACACTGACTGTACCCACTTATGGTTTAATTATTTCAATAATAATTGAAGTATTATTAAAGTAAATTATAGTTTAACAGCTAAATCTGAGTTTGTAACGTGCATCCCCTTGGATAAAGGGACGGGGCCGGGAAGGAGGTAATGTTACAAGTGTCTGTGTCAGACCTTATTGACTGAATTGCAATTTAATTGAAAGGAGATAATTATAAATAGGTCAAATGAGTCACAATCAGGGGAGGCCTATACCTCTCCATCGAGGGTAAAGGGAGTCTAGATGATGAGCAATCTGTGATTACTGCACTGTACTTACCTGGAACTGGGTGAGAATAAACTGCCCTTTATTCTCACAGGGCTCTACAAACCAGGCCTTTTGAGTGGATAATGGCATTGCTGATTCTAATTGCTAATTCTGCCCCTACATGAGAATGAGGGAGTGTGCTGACCACTTGCTTTGGGGTGAATTAAAACATGACTGAAAACAGGAATAGCGATAATTGCAGAATGGATTAGCTGGGGCAGGATTTCACCTGCAATGCCAACACATTTGGAGCTACAGATCTGACTCTGAACATGAGAGACAGCCAGAGCCTGGTTTGCTCTGAACTGCAGCACAAAACAGGTGCTCCTTTGTGCTGTCTTTCTGATTTATGCTCTGAGTACAAAGGTGCTTAAAAGTAGGTGACATATTCACACACTTTGATCTTAAATATGCTTACATAATGTTCAAAAAGCATAATGTTGGAAGACTGGAGATGATAAAAATAATTTGGATAAGAAAAGTACTAGAATTGAATCATTAAGACTTAAACCTCCAGTTTTCCGTTTCACTTGTCTGCTGGCACAGAAGACTGACAGATCCTGTGGCACACGTCTTACTGCAAGAGATACACTAGTTTCCTTCTCCTCCAAACCTTTGCTTTTCATTTTCTTTTTAAAACTTCTGAACCCCATGCCACATAGAAAAATGTTGAATTATTTTTTAAAAATGTGGAAATGAATATCATTACAATGGAGGCACCTACGGCGAGTCCTGTGACTCCATTGGGAGTACAGCGAATATGCCCTGAAATGGTTTTTTAACCCTGTCTCCGAGTAATGTGTTGTTTATGCAGGGGATAGTGCCAAGGTTTATTTTAACTGCTTTTTGCGATTGCAGATCCCCATGGCCCGTCCTTTACCATCGGAAAGGCAGTGTGGTTACTGTGGGGTTTGGTCTTCAACAACTCTGTGCCTGTGCAAAACCCCAAAGGGACGACAAGTAAAATCATGGTGTCGGTCTGGGCTTTCTTTGCTGTCATTTTCCTGGCCAGTTATACTGCCAACTTAGCTGCCTTTATGATTCAAGAGGAATTTGTTGACCAGGTGACTGGACTGAGTGATAAAAAGGTAGGTCTTAAGCTCAAAGGAGGTCAGTGTCCATTCTTCACAATCCTTTGTACTTTGTGATAAAAAACTCTGAGCAAGATAATAAATTAAAATTGGATGATTTCATTCTGAGTGTAACCTTTTATTAAGAAACTATGACCCGAAGCATGAAAATACCAGACTGTTTTCAAAGTCTTTAAGTTGCCTATTTAGAAGTAACTGCATTAATTGAAAAGTATCTTTATTTTGTGATGGAAATCAATCACCTTCTGATTAAAAGGAATGTATTACCAGTATAAAAAAGCTTGAAAAATTGTGTGAAATATTAGTAATATATTAATAGACAAAATATTAATAAATCCAGAAACTGTATAGTAATTCTCAGAAGCCAGTTAATGCTCCTGAAAATGTCTTTTTGCTTTCTATGTAGTGTGCAAGGAAGTGATAGAAATAGTTCAGATTTAAAGTGGCACCAGGATAAATAAATAAAGAGGAATGATAAAAATGATACATATTGTCTATGGATGTTTGAATGTTTCTCTTGTATAAAATGCAAGAATAAATAGGAAAAATAGAGAAGAAATTTTGGCAGTTTGTGTTATCACATTAAAGAGAGAGGTACCTTGCATATGATAAGGCACAGAATTTTGATGCATTTGTGGAAGACATTTTTCCAATTCAAGAACTTCTGTGAGAACTTCGCTTTGAGCAGCAGCCTTATAGTTCACTTAAACTCTAGTTTCACATAGACTGATAAATATTCTTTTTTTTAATATTGTTTTAGCTAGGCTGAACCTTCTTCTAATGAAAGAACCCTTTCCAGATCTTTGTACTTGGGAATTTAATCAATAGTCTTATAAATCAGCAACCTAGCAATTACTTCTTTTTTTTTATTTCATTTCTGTGACTGTTCTGTAATAGTGATATTGCACAGAGGGATTGAAGTCTATTTGCAAAATTATTGTTGTGATGGATATACACAAGATACATGAAGGATGTGCTGTTGTCAAGTCTGTGCCCAGTTGTTTTAAAATGAATCTAAATATTGACATTAGGAAGGAATATTTAAATACAGTGTAGCCCAGGGGATGACTTCACAAGGGATTTTTCTCAAAGAAAAGAAAATAAAAGAAATTGTTATTCAAAAAAGACAACGGCCCAGATAGCCTTGTGTCTGGTTTTTTTTGTTTTAACTGCTTTTTATGGCCAGCCTTTGATTGATTGCCTGGAATATCAAAGCATGAATTGCAAGCATGGCTAGAGGAAAGACAGATGAAAAGAAACAAAAAATTATAATAGTTTTGTTTTCATTAAGTTGTGTTGTCATAAAACATTTGATAGAGCATGAAGGTGGTTAAATATACCTCTATTTTAATCTTAGACAAAGAAAAGGTATTCTCTCTTAAGGATTAAAAAAAATGGATTTGAGAAATGTCTTTCTCCTGTTTGTGAGAAAGTGCAGAGCGTTTTCCTGGGCAGTCTGGGTTTTGGCAGGATTTGGCCAGCACCTGGCCCAGCAGTGGGATTCGGGTCTGACAGTGCACCCTCACCTCCCCCTCTCTGGCTCTTTGCCACTCCCCCATGGGCTGGGAAAGGTCAGATTTGTGCTGGAGCTTTTGCCTAATAACTGCCTGAGTTCTGCCATCTTTCTGCTCTGTCTGCTAAGGAGGATTTTATTTCAGCAAAAAGCAGACTAAAAATAGAAAAATACTTGAATCAGAAAATACCATCTGGTTTTGTGTGGTCTGCTGATCCTTTATTTGATCTGCCTCCTTTGTTTTTATTTTTCAGCTCTTCAAACTTTGCCTGGAGCCCATAGAGATAAGTCAGGGGAGCCATGCCTTTTCTGATTAAATTAAACAAGTCAGAAGTCCAGAAAAGCAATGATCTATTTCTGAACATTCTTCTTGTCATGCACAGGTTTTGCCTCCTCCACAATCCTGAGGTTTCTCAGATTTTAAAAATTCAACTAATTAAGGATAATTTATGGGAATATAATCTGATTGATATTAAATTATATTTCTCCCCTCCGTGCCTTGTTGCTGCAATGCTGTTAGTAGGAGAAAAATTCAGGAATTTAGGATTTTGCTGTTGTTCAATAGAGAACTCTGTCCCTTGCAGTCATGTGCAAAGGCCAGTGAGAAGGGCCAGAAGTATGGGTGTAATCAATTTGGAATAAGTAATATCTAAAAGTTATCTAAATTAAAAAAAAAAAAATTACTCTTAGTAAATAGGTTTGCTATTCTTTATTCTTCCCCTCTCTCATTTTTCCCACTGCCTCACCTGAAGAGTCAAACTCTCCTGTCAATACAATAAAGTATTCCCAGTGAGGGATACTGGGGTTTCTCAGTATCTCAGTATTTTTTCCCAGCTCCCTATGGGATAGACTATAGAGAAAAATCAGGGAAAAAACCCTTCTCTCTGAACAGTCGTTCCTGACCCTCAGTATTCAATATCCTCCCATTCAGGAAATGTGTTATGCTCTGGACACCTAATAACGTGTCATTTACCCCTTGGTGCTTTAAGACATCTTCAGAGTTTCCCTCAACCTCTGAAATGTTGCTAATGAATTCCTGAATGCCATGTCATCCAAGTGTCACCCAGAAATACATGGCACGGCATGTACTGGAGTTCCTAGGGGTGGGTGTTCATAAACTCCAATGATTCAGAAAATGAGGAGGAAATTATGTTTTGACATTCCTCTTGTGTATGTAAAAGATTTTTAAAAGCTTTGTCTTCATAAAAAGGTACAGAAAATGAGTCCAAAGTATCCAGCAAAGATGACATTTCTTACTTTTGAGACCATTTATGCCTGTTGCATGTCATGAAAGAGAGATTACTAAGGGAGAATAAGTAGCAGTGGACAGAATTGTCTTGCCAAGTGTTTGTCTGCTGGGATTCCTCCACACTTTATTGCCTCACCTACACGTGGTCCAGGAGGTGCTCACCAACCTTAATAGGAAGCCATTTACAGGTTCTTTATTTTTGCGAGATTCAGAGTATTCTTGTAACCTTGGCCTTATATTTTTGCGCACCAAGATGGCCCAAGTTCTGCAGTTACCTGGAGATATGTCTGTGAAAACAGAGCAGACTGAGATCAAAAGGCAGAATGGATGATGGGTGGTTGCGGTGCCCTCTTACCCCAACCCTTCTCACCTCTACCCATATTAGACCTTTACAGTGCTTTTTGAGGGTGGTCAGATGTAGATATTGACTGTATTTCAGTAACCAGCAGTTATAATAACACTCTTGGAATGACTAATGGCTTTATTTTTCTAAGATCAGAAATCAGAATGTCAATTTTCCATCTGGTAAAAGAAAGGAGAGGGTTCAAATATGGGTGTTCTTCTGCCACTCCAAACGAGTTTCCTGCTAGCAGAGAGAGGTTATTTGCTATTTTCTACTATTTTAGTAATGTTTTCCACATTCATGTTCCTTAAAAAAATCCAGAACCATAACAAACAGCTCCTCTGAACAGCAGCCTTTTCAGGCAAGCAAGTAAATCTTCAGATTAAGTCAGTATTTAATGTTTGTGAAAGATCACTTTGCTGGCTTAATGAAATTGTCAGTTTTATTGAGGCATCTAAATAAAATAAAAGCAAAGACCTGGAGTTCTGTTGCCATGTGCAATAGTTCTGTTGGGTGGCAGAGCGTGAGGAGACAAGAATGGATTGGTTAGTCTTCAGAATAACAGTAGATCTCTCCACAACTATGATTCAAGAAGGGGGCTTGTGCATTCAGTTTAAGAATTTTGTCCATGATTTAAAAAATTACCATTCCATAAAATGTCTAGGAAGAAAATGACTTCCTAGCAAACATGATATATTTTGTTTCCCATCGTGAAACTTCAGGTAAAATGAATGCATGTAGGGCCTTGATCCTTTTTTTCTTTCTTGCCTCATGCCTGCCACATAGATCTTTGCCGCAGTCACAGAGCCCAGGTGCTTCTTCAGGATGTGTCAGTTCACAGAATATAAGTTTAATATTATTGATGAGAACTTTATGCACTTTAGGTACGAGTGCAGTGTTAGTAAAAACATTTAAACCCTTTTCTTTCCTTACAAGTAGTCTGTGAGCAGGCAGCAGTAGCAGACAATGGTTTCAAAAAAATTATCTCCTTGTGGCTGTTAAAATTGGTTGGTTGGTGCCAAGAAATTCCGGTCTGTAGATGGTGTTTGGAACTATTCATCTGCTTTTTATCTCTGTGACTTTTGAATGAAGTAGGGCTTTCTATTTGTCTCCGCTCTCCTGCGGAAATATTTGTGTTCCTTGAATGTTCAATTTGGACAGATGTCTTAATTCTTTCAATTATTGCATGAGAGGAAACACCTCCCAACATCTTAGATTCATATGAATGTTCTTGAAAAGTGAGAATACTGAGAAGCAAACGCCATTTCTAAATTACCAGACTACTCCACCCTCATCTCCCTGTTTCCCCAGTTCCCCTGCCATACCTCAGGATTGGGAACTGAGCTTGCAGAGTACTCACCACAGCTGAATTTCCAAAAAAATATCAGGGATATTAGCAGCAGGAATTTTTACAGGTCCTGAAATCAACAATGTTTCTTTAATTATTTTTTCTATTTCTATTGACTGAGAAATTTGATACAGATATTAAGAGATATTGGAAGTCATCTCAATAGTTCAGAGATACATTATCTGTAGATTTAAATAAAGTTGATAGCAAGCTACATTTATATCAGTAGAATCTCTGGACATATATTTAAAAGCAGGTTTTGTTTCAGTGCTGCATAATAAACTCAAACTATGAGATAGCAAATATAGACTAAGAACCGTGACTAGTGTACAGTGTAATTTTAGTGCATAGGTCAATTACTATGTGTAAAAGTAGTAGCAAAGTAATAATTTAAACAGTAAAGCTGTGAAAAGGGAAAATGAGAAAAGTAAGACATCTGCTAGCTAAACAAATAGAGAAAAATAGAGCTCATTCCTTTATGCTTTGTCAAAATATGCTTAATTAAAATGAAGCATTTAATTGTAGTTCTGTAACAAGAAAATAGTGTTGCAGCAATAATTTCACAGTCAAGGTTTGATGGAATTGAAAACACTCCCAGGTTTTGTATAAGCCTATTTGTATTCTCTTACAAATTGGTACTGTACCTTGGGAATTCTTGATGCCCTGAGACCAAATGTTAAAAAGAGAAATATTTCATATGCAGCCCCAAAGGAATCAGCAACTGTATAAATATTATCTGTCTCTTGCAGCACAGGATATATAGATTGCTCATCTAACTTCAACACTAAAACCAGAGTGCATTTTACCATGGAATTTATGGCTGGCTGCTTTTATCAATTGCTCAATTCAATTTCCTCATTAGCCAGTAGTTCCTCTAATTCGAGTGACCTTTTTCATTCTTTTCTTAAAGAGACATTTTAATCCAATCCTCAGGTGTCACTTGGTTTTCAAAGGTATTGCGAAGGTGCATATAAAATGTTCAGATCTGTGAGCAGGAATTTTGGTGAGATTATCTGAATGATTGCCAGGTCTGAACCCTGACTGTGCCCTGGGCTGTTGCCATTCCCTTGCACATATCCCCTGGCTTGTTTGTCTGGGCTGATGCAATAGTGATATAGAGTTGTAGGATAAACCTATACGCCGTCAAGCAAATGGTTTGTAGTTTGAAATGGTAGGAATGAATAGGGACTAGGAATATAGGTGTGAGAGCTCCAGAAGCCCTTTTCATGTCAGGTTATGTAGTTGCTGAGCCCCTGGGGAAGCTGCAAGAACTTTCATTCCCTTGAATCCTGGTGGTGGAGGCAAAGCCAGCCCTCACCGTGTCCCTCCCTGGCAGAGCTTCCTGCGATCCCCAACACTCCTCTGGGACCAGTGTGTTGTGCTCCCTGTTGGATACTGAGAATGATCCTCCTTCCCTTTCTTCCTGTGGGGACCCACAGTGTCCCAGCTGAGATGGAAGTGTGGAATGACTACCAACAAAGCTCTGTTTTCTTTTCGTTGCTGTTTACCAGTGTGTCTGCTGGCACTTTGGGTTCTCTAGGGAGAATGCTAGCAGATGAGGATCTTCCAGCATCTCTCTGCTCCAGTTTCTGCTGTCCTGCCATATTACAATGCTTGGGAGAAAGTCACATTTGAGTGGCAAAATTGAGCTGGTTTTAATTTGGATGTAGATGCTTCTGTAAGTTCAGTCAGTGTGAAGACAGTTTCTGGTATAATAGACCTGAATTAACCCACAGCATTTGCCTAGAAGAAATCTGAGGCAGATTATACAACTTCTGTGTTTTTCAGCTTGAAATTGCCCTTCTTTACATTTTGAATGCCTGAAACACTTTGCTTTTCCCCTTTCTTTCTAGTTTCAAAGGCCACATGATTACTCACCTCCTTTTCGATTTGGAACGGTCCCAAATGGAAGCACTGAGAGGAATATCAGAAACAACTACCCTGATATGCACCTTTACATGACGAAGTTTAATCAGAAAGGAGTTGAAGATGCCTTGGTCAGCTTGAAAACTGGGTGAGCTTTATCCCCATGAATTTTAAAGAGTACTGTAGACTTTGCAGCAACTGAGAAATATTGATCTGTGCTTTGATATTGAACAGACCGATGTCAGGCTGCTGTGCAGTAATGGCTCTTTTTTTTTTTTTTTTAATTCAACTGCACTGTACAGATATCAGAAAGGAAAATGAATGCCTGTGATTTGTATGGCTATTTTAAAATTACATGGAAGCTTCAATGTCCTATGTAAAATAGTTTCAAGGGGCAGAATTAGTGCTTCTCAAATTTGAAGACAGATGATACACGTGGACATGGATTTGGCTGGAGGCTCGCAGAACATGTTTTGTATAGTTCCTTGTTATCTTTGCAGTACTGTCTAATCCTGCTTCTGACAATCTTAGTAAATATTCTGGCAAATGTTATGGTCCTTCTTCCTCAAGAGTTGAGATTTAGACTTGGGTGCCATCCATCCTTTTCTCTCTCTGAAGTAGCCCATTCTGCCTGGTTGGACAAAGAGACTGAATTTTCATTCTTAATCCTCCAAAGGCATGAGAGTGACTCACTACTCATATCAGTATTCATCTGGGTGACAGGAATGTGTTAGCTCTAGTAATTTTTTCTAAACAATTAGGCTTGAGTAACGTGTGCATTTTTGTTAATAATACCATAATCATAATTTATCAATATAGTTTATTTAGGTTTTGTTTTGAAGTGAGAAGACTAAGTTACCATGGTGGGTTTAAGTACATCTACTCTAGTGGCTGTTTCAAGGAACATCTCTCCTGCTATTGTTTATGATGAACACAGGACACATTTCTTCCTATACTAAAATAACCTGTTACTTTTGGTCCTTTTTGGGAAACTACCTGTCCTTTTAATTTTTACTTTCATTCTCCCAAACCTGTAGGGGATTGTAACGTATTTCTTACGCAAAACACCTTGAAATCCCCAAATCTTCTCTTAGAGTGAAGATTCCCTTCTTTAAAAAGTTATCCTTCCAGCTTTTTCCTTCACTGCTGTCTCCATGCTGCTGCCTGGACTCTCTCTGTCCTCATTTCTCAGGGCATTCTCAACTGGCACTTCCCAGGTGTGGTTTGTCCCATCCAAGGACAGACACTTAACATAGCGTGAGATCAGCCTTGCCCAGCATCTTCCAAACTGGAGCTCCTACTCTGACTGAGCCCAGGCAAGTTACATTTCCTGGGTGACAGCTAAATTATGCGTTGCAGGTAGTCAGCTGAATGCTGCCATTCCTGCTGTGAGTTTTTAAAGGAGCTGTCCTTGATTTCAGCCATTGCCAGGGCTGGTTCCGTTGGGTGGATAGTGTATCTGGGGGATGTGTACTCCTTGTACTTTTCACTAACCATTTGCGCTACTGAAAGCCCTGAAAAACTGCTGTTAGCTTTAAAACCAGGCCACCTGTCAGACACTTAAGCATGAAAATGGGGGAAGGGGGATACCTGACTGCAGGGTTGTCCAGGACATCCACTAAAACTCAGGCTGGCTGCTCCTCTGCCAGATGCTGCACTCCCTCAAAAGCTTTGCTCGTTTTGACAGCATAAACTGTTTGTTTTTTATAGATTTCTTTTTCCCTGCTGAAGTGTCTCTCCTCTTCTAAGTGGTTGCTCAGTGTGGACACCCCCAGGTGTGTACCTTGCTCCCCTTGACTGATATTCCTGCAGCAGATGGTACAAATCAGCTGCCACAGGAGTGTTTTCTGGATCAGTATAAGTAACTGCCACACACAGCTGTGCTCCTTAGGATTGTGTCTGGTGGCACCTACAGAAGGATTGAACAGTATGGCATCAGCTGCTTTCTGACTTGTATTCTTCCAAACCATCATTTTTTACTTTTGACGCCAAATTTTCTGTTCTGTTCCTCAGTATACATTGCTGTGCCTTCTTCCTTTCCCCCGATGAATCATTTGACCAGATTCTTTCTCTCTTCCATGTAAAGTTTGCCCTTTCATCTTTAACTAAACCTGACTGAGCTTCCCTCCTCCCTGATTTACTTCATCCCGTGATTTCTAGTTCATCTTGTCCCATGGAGTCTGTGTTGCTATGGCTTTTTTGAGGATGACCTATCTCTTCTTCCTCAAACTGCTTCTGCTTCCAAGCAAATGTATAATTTCTGTTTTCCTCTTCAGTATGTGTGTTCTGCTAACCTTATTACAGCTATTTTGTGTCTTTTTTTATCTCTTTTCAAATCTATTCCTGTACTTTTATCTGTTTTTTTGTTCATTCTCATCATTGGGGACTGAACAAGTGACTTTTCTTATGTGTGGTAAAGCTTCCTGCTTCTGCACAGCTTTTTGAAGATGAATTACCTGATAATTACAGTCATGATGTATAGACCAGAGCAGGACTTGCAAAGATTGTCTGGTTGATAACTGCTGCTGTCAGGTAAAATAAATTGTACCTGTGTTGTTCCTGAAAAGTGTTTGTATAACTTGTATGTATTTCCAATCTCAGTTTTAAAACTACTTTTGCTAGCTTGAAGACATGAGATTTAGTCCCCTTCAATTCCTTTTGTACAGTGTTTGATTCTAATTTTAAGGTGGAGCAAAAAAACCCCAGCAATGAGGCAATAATTAAAGACTGAATAATGCTACACATCTTGCCCCTGAGCTAAATAGAATGAAATCATAAGTAGTGTCTTGTCACAGTTCAATCTGGTTTTGTTGTGTCTCAAACTCTTAAGTCTTTTGATCAGCTTTAATTAGCATTAGTATCTTGAGATGTATTGGGAATATCTTGATCTCTGAGACCACTGTGTTTAAAACATAATCTTATTGAGTTGAACTGGAAGAAGAAAGTGGGAAGACAACAAACATAAAGTTTCAGATGCACAGATTTCTGAAAACAAATGAAAACCAAAACTTTTTTGTTTTGGTTTGCTTTGGATTTTTTTTTTTTTTATCTCACCTTCTTTCAAGAAGTGGAAAATCAGCTGCCTCAGTCCAGTTGTTAACGTGGCCAGGAAAAACCTCAGGGGCAGAAATATGAATAGAAATGTGCATGAAATGAATGGTTTCCCTGCCTCCATTTCCTGCTGTGGTGTAAGGGTTACCAGGTCTTGTTGGAGTATTGCTGCACACAGAGAGGTGAGTGTGCACACAGCTCTATCTGGGAAGCCTGGAAAACATACCCAGCCCCTTCCTCTTTTCATCTTTGAGAGGTGAAGCTGGTAGTGTTTAAAAAAATTAATGTACAAGCAAAGCATCTGCTTTTGGTTTTTTTTAAATTAGAACAAGCAACCTCACTGCGTGGGCAATAGGCTTGGACCTATCTTGTTCAATTACCATCAAAAAGTTTTGAGATCATCAACTTGGAAATTCTGCAAATTGAAATGGAAATGAGATTTTTGCTTTAGTCTGACACTGACATTATACCTACTCCTTCAGGTGAATCCCTATGGGGGCGTTCACTGAATCTTATTCATGAAGGCTTGTTGCTATCACTGGTAAAGGCAAATTTATCAGCTATATTGGTTTTCCCCCTTTGATAAGAAATCAACCTTTGTTTCTGAAAATATCTTTTAAAAAATCTATAAGGTCTCAGTAATATCCGTCTCTTGTCACTAGGGTCTTATTTCGGAGATTCACAAATACAGTTCTCAGAAAGCCCCTGAAACGCCATCTGAACAACAGCAGAACTTTAATTATTAATTAAATGTATCAGTTTGCAACCAGGCCTTTTAAAAGGGAAGATCTTATTATTGAAGTACTACTTAATAATTTTCAAAATGGAAAAATAATGTCCCTCCTTCAGTGCAATCTAGTATTGAAAGCAATCATGATCTTACAAGCTTGTCAAAAAGCGTACTTGTGGTTTTCACTAAATTTCATGCATTTAAGGGATCAGGTGGCCCACATGTGCTGTGCTACGTGCAGAGCTTGGCATTGCTCCTTAGGCAGGACTGAGCAGCTCAGGAATTCGCTAGGTTTTTGTTCCTTAATGAGAGCAGAAATGGCAGTTATTGCCCTGAGCATTATTCAGAAGAGTAAAGTCTGTGAGACATTAGCTAAGGTATTCTTGGTGGGTGATGTCCAGCCCTGTTAGAGCCATGGTGGCTCCTCTGAGTTCTTTAGAAGTTTATTGATCAAATACAGTTTTAAAAATGCATGGCAAGCATTTCTGTCTATGCTTCATTTAATTCATCTATATTTTGAGAACCCTCTGTCCCAGAAAGGCAGATCCTATTGATTTTGATTCTTGAAGAGAGAATAAGTCCCCAAATAGGAAGTTGCTGATTATTGTGTCATGTTTACAGTGGCTCTTTGGGTTGGCTTGTTTGTTTGCCTGGCTATATTTTTCCTGAAGAGATTATAATAAAAAAGTACTGTCTTTTTGCAGCAAACCCACCTTTCCCATTGCAATTTTTTGGTGTGGGTTGTATGAGCTCATAGCTGTTGAGTTTGCATGCAGTGTTTCTCTGTGTATGAGTGATTTGCTGCTCTAAAACTGTCAAGAGGAGACACTGCAATGGCAGTAAACTGGAAATGGATTTCATGTTCTCACCTTTGCCCCAGCACATCTACAGTGCCATATAGTCTGGGATTTAACTGCTAATGGCTGAAAGGAGAAAATTTAATTGGGAGAACCCTTTTTTTAGTCTAGGGATAAAATGGGAAATGTTCACTTGCTTGCTGCCCACCACTTCATTTCAAGGAACCTGCAGCAAGGAATCCCTGGTGTTCCACGGGGAAGCAGCCCCTTGTACAGCTGCAGACCTCCTTGCTGACATTTTTATTGTCAGCCACAGTTGGGGCTGTATATTCAGGAATTTGATGCTAAAGTTTACTTGGGACTTCATCTGCTTTCCTGTTAAAGGTGCAGTGCTTGGGACTTCATACACACATAGAGTTTAATTCCTGATTCCTGGTAGTCTCTGACATGCTGGTGGAATTATGAAGCTTCTTGGGAAGGGTGGTGCCATGGTGGCAGCACGTCGGCACTGCCAGAGCCACGGCAGAGACAGCCTGGCATGTGGGGGGATCATCAAATGTGTGATTTTACATCCACACGGTTAATAAGCTGTGCCCTGAGGGGCTGCTCTGGGCCTGCAGGGTGTCCTGAGCTGTCACCACTCTGAGAGGGACACGTGATGATTCCATTCCTGAGCATCCTTTAGTGGCAAATGCCGGCAGAAACACCTGGAAGCGCCTGGGCAGTGCAAATGGCATGAGGAGTTACTTCCTCCCTGCAAGCCCTCTCTCCTGAGTGAAAACAATACGATTATTAATATGTTTTATAGTATCCTGTGGCACTGAGCAGAGAAAGTGCAAGAGGAGACCTCAGAAGGCCCCGGCGGCCTTTTAACCCTCTGTCTCTGAGTTTATTGGCCTGAATTGGATTTTTGTTGTGCTCACAGTGATTATAAATTGTATCCAATTCACAGCTTCACACACTCTGTTATTTGCTGAACAAATACAACCAGGTCAGAGGCTGCCCTGGCAGCTTGTGCTGTGTGGCACAGGCATAACCAGGAGGCAAAAATCCCTGTTTCTGTCAGCTGGAACACGGTTTGGATTGTGCCCAGCAGGTCCTTCTGTTAATTAGGTCTGCCAATTAAAGTGGTGATGTGTCTAAAGTTAAAAACAAACCCAACTTGTCTTTTAGGCAGCCGGCTCACATCTCCGCGTTGATGCAAAACCTGTTTCAATATTTTCAATTTATTTTTCCAGGAAAATTGCCATCAAAATTTTCACCAAAGGAAAACCTTCCTAGTTTTTTGTTCTTTCTGTGGTTCATACCTTTTCACCTCAAATGAGGAGGGAAAGCTGTGAGAGAAGTTGTCTGAAATAAAAATTACAGTTTTGTTTTGTTTGTTTGTTGGTTTTTTTTTTCATTAACAGCACAAATTGTTCTTATGGGCAAAGAATAACAACTTACAACCAGAACTCACAGAAATGTTAAGCACACATAAAATTTCAAACTTTTAGACTAGTGGCTCAATATTTTTTAACTGGTTCTGATTGACAACACCTTGCAGTATTTGTAATTGAGAATATTCAGACTTAGACTTTTAATGCTACAGTACACAGAGCAATTCTTTTACCAGTTTTTAAGAATTTGCCAGAGGTGGTTGACTCTGAAAAGCGTTTGAGGGAGGAAGGAAAAGGTCAGTGGGCAGCATGAGATGTCTGTAGTCATAACAATTTATTGCTTGCAACCCTCCTGGGTGGCTCTTATCATACATGAAGAGAGAAACTGTGCTGGAGACAGCTTTAGCACAAGCACTACTTTATGCAGCTAAATTTTAAAATAATGTATCCAACAATTTTATATCCAGCTATCAGTCTAAAACATGATGTTTTCCTGCTTTCACATGGGCTACTTGTCAAAACTCCCTATTCTGAGCCTGCTTGGGTTTGTGTTTCTCCCAAGCTTTAAAAACAGGATTTAAAAAAACAAATGCAGCAGCTGAAATAGCCTGTTCTTAGATGGATGATTTTTGCTCCAGTCATGTTTTTAAGATGTCACTGAAACAGCAGCCTGTAGTTGAAGTATGTCCTGATCTTAATGAAGAGGGAATGGTGTTCTCCTCTTTCAAAGTGTGAAGGCCTTCTTTGGGAATACTCAAAATTTAAACAGCAGTTTAACTATTGAATATGAAACTTGTGTGTTTCACTTGTCACTGGAAAAGTATTTTCCTGAGTCTACATCTGTTGTTACTACAAGAAAGTTTATAATCTAAGATAGGAATTAGCCTTTTTTTTTTTTAATAAGGAAAGTGCTGATGAATCCAACTTATATCTCTAAATGTTATTTCATTAAGGAGAAATGTTTAAGAAAATCACTGTCCGTATTTTCATCAGATCCATAGGATAGTAATTTAAAAGATTTTTGTCAGACCCTGAAAGGGCAAATAGTTGTGCCAGGTGATCATTCTTTTAAGGGGGTGATGAATCCAAAACATGAATCAGAGAATCATAGAATATTCTGAGTTGGAAGGGACTCGCAATGACATAAGGTGAAAAATTAATATTTCAGATAATTCACTGTCAATGGTACTTATAACTAATGGTCAGGAATATAAAATAGCTTAGAGGACTGATTTATCCAGCTCCTGGATTGCACTATTTCTGTACAAAGGCACCCACTGGAACATTTTTCTGGATATAACTTCTGGACATTTTTGGATGCTGACGCTTAGAAGAATTCATTTCTGCAGCTGGTCTGAAAGACAAAATAAAAAATTCAATAGAGCTGTGAGACAGGACTATGGGAACTCCTTAGAAAAAAGCTGAACTGAACTTTGATTTTAAAACAGTCAAATGAAACCTGAAACTGGGCTGGACCATGTCCGAAGAACTGATGAGTTCAGGCAGCTTTTGCCATAAATCGTACATGGACTATCATCTTTCATGCCTGCACACCTTCTGCCTCATAGCTGGAGTGGAAATACCTTCAGAAATGGTTGTTCTGTAGTACTGACACGTTTAAATAATCACAACTGTCAGCCACTTGAGATATTTTTGTTCAAGTAAAAGTGGCCATCAGTTGGTCTCTCCTCTTCACACTCTCTTCTCTCTCTTACTTTCTCCCTGTGTCTTTTCTCTGTTTGGCACCAGACCTTTGTAAAGTTCAGCAGTGATAGATAGAACATTGCATTTGTGGAGTTAAACTTGCATAGTTACAGTCTGGAGATCGGATGTTGTGAATACCAAATTAAACAAGCTCAGAAAGAAGCAGAAGGAATTGGTGGAAGGTAATTCGGAGCCGTTCAGCTTGATGGGGTTAATACAGCCTGTGGCACATGAACTACCCATTTGTCTGAAGCCCAGAAGATCTGTTCAGGGACAAGAGCATCCATGCCTGCCTTCTTTCTTTTATTCCCCCTACCTATTGTTTGCAATAATCTGCTGCCATAGATTATTAAGTCCTAAATCTAAGCCAGTGAGGATCTACTGCCCACATAGGGGTATTCCTCACCATATGTATTTGGGGGGAAACATCTAAGTCAAAGAGCACTGAGCAGAGATCCAGAACTCACTGGGAAAGCAAAACATTTGCTGTTCTCCAGAATGTCTACTTATCCCTGTCAGTTTTGACAGGAAGCGCTAAATTATTGTACAAATATAAATGCACTTTCCCTAAAACCATAATAATGTGAGTAGTGATTTCCTTCCTGACCTTCTGCAAAAAGAAATCTCTGCTAAACAATTTTGGCCCATTCAGTGTTTTCTCTCCTGGTTGACCAGGTTCAGACAACTTCTGCAATCAATGACTTCATTTAGTTTGGCATCAGATGGCTGGGGTAACCTAATTTTGATTTAAATTATGATGCTTTCTGTTGTACTTCAATCTAATATTTGTTTCAGTGTTCATTCTGATGTTCATTTTGGCATTTCACCCTGAGGGCGATGATTTCCAGTGGATGTTACAGCTGTAGCCACCCAAGCTAAGACTTGGTAAGCTCTTGTCAACTGGGCAACTGCTGCCTGTGCTGAAAGGCCGCGGAGATACGAAAGCATTCAAATTTGCTGTTCCATTTAAAACATTTTTCAGAGGATCTGTTCACTGAAGTATCAATTCTAAAATCTAATAGCTTAAAAGAAATGTGTGCCCAGATGAGCACAACTTTCCTGCTTTTGCTGCTGGTGTTACTGCTGAAGTGAGCAGAGTGCAGGGTTTGCACACAAAGTGCCACCAAGCTGGCAGCACAGAGATAAAGACTCCTGTGGCATTTTCCCTTGTGGCAGGATTTTCTGGGATCAGTTTTTCTGATGGCTGATCCCCGTTTGCCCATAACTTGCTGTCCTGTCAGGAAATGCAGTTATTCTCCTATTCTTGTAATTCTTACATTTTCAGGAATTTCTTCATGGCTGTAAGATAAATCCATTGCTTCTTTTGCTGTTTGTTTGTTTGTTTGTTTTTAAGGGAAAAAAAAAAGCCTGCCTGTCCTGTTCACCTGATCAATAGAAACTTGACTCTAGGTAAAAAATAGCTTATAGTGATTTATTTCTAATTCCTTTACTCAGTACCTGAGTGCTTTTCTGTTTGTTTGGGTTTTTGTTTTGTTTTGTTGGGGTTTTTTTGATGTTAGAGTTTTTGTTTTGTTTGGGGCTTTTTTAGGTTATCTCATGTGTCTGTACTGCCATTTTTAGGTAATGTAGTTTATCTATCTATTATCTTTAATTATGACAAAGTATCTGGAAATTAAATGAACAGGTAGAAGTAGCTTTGTCCCAGCTAACCCCTCTTTTGAGAAGATATTCTAAGTTTTAGTATTAATTTGATTTGGGGTTGAGATCAGGTGCTTGGTGAGCTGAGCTGAACATATCCTTTATTATGCTGCTGTAACTGGGACAAAACCTTTAATCTAAAAATATATTCCCCCTACTCGGCTCTTCAGATTTTTGTGTTTTGATAAACTGATGCTTTGCAAAAAACTTCTTGGCTTGGCTTCTGGGACGTGAAGTGGGACGCTCTTCCATTGTATGAATTAATCATAAAGGCAAACTAAACTTTCCATTATTTTGTTGCGAAGGCAGATGTTGGAGGGACTGGGAAGGTGGATGGGCAGAGGGGTGGTGAATGGGAGCTGCAGAGAGTGAGGAGGGTGAATGTGCCCGTTCAGCTGACCACAGCCAAGTGATGGAGGAGAGTTCACAGCGGGTTTTGTGGCAGCTGGGATTGCCCTGACAGGAGGTGCAGCCTCCACAATCTCTCTCGGTGGTGTTAATGTCTGTCAGAACTTGCTCTTTCAAATTTTATGTCTCCGTTTTCTGCGTGAAGATTGAAGTGAGCACAGAGCTGGGAGGAGAGTTGAAAGCTCATTCCCTGCTCATGAGTTTGTCATGTAACTGGGTTATACTTTGCTAAGCTGTGTTGTTGCAGGGGGGTGGTTGTTGAATTTTCCCCTAATGAATTGGCAGTGTCAAGATGTCAAGAAATCCATTCAGTGCATGGGAAGTTCAGTGCTACCTGGAGCCATTTGAATATGTACTGAAAGAGAAAGTCACTGCTGGTGATGAAATGCATCAGACAACCTGAAATGCATTTTAGTAAAATCTGGGCAAAAGAAATCAACAGTTCTTCATGCTGAAGGTTAAATATCTGCTCCTCTTGCTGCAGCAGTATCAAAGCACCACTTCAGAGGGCTTTCGTTGAAGCCTCACCTTCAGAGCACCTTTCCCTTTGGCTGCTGTGTCATTCCGTGGTGACCTTTCACCACTGGATCCCCTGGACACAGAGACACACAAATGACCCTGTGCCCCTCATTGTACACTCCTGACATACTTTCTTTTATCTCTTCTGTGGAGAAAGAAGGGATAAAATATAAATTTTTAATGTAAATCCATCATATTTTAAACCCAGTATTTTTGCACTTGCTGCCTTCCCAGCAATGCTATTGATGATCTCTAAAATATGTGCTAATGTTTAATCCAGCCTTAAGTGGATACCATTTTTTTTTTTGCCTAATACCAAATTACAAATGCTACTTTAAGGGTCATGTAAGGCAATGCAATTTATTTTTAAAAGCAAAAAAAAAAAGCTGAAAAGTAGTGGAGTTTTTTGCAGAATGTTTTGAAAATGAGCTGTGTCTCTCCAAAATTAAATGATGATGGGGTTAAAGAGGGGAGGTGGTGTTAAAAATATTGTTTGAGGATTCACAGGCTTCCAGTCTGATATTTGCAATAAGACAGTAATTTCAAATATTGTGCTTTCAAGAGACTCAACTGGAGTCTTGTTAAGCAGATATGACACCTGCTATGTAATAATCTTTGTAGTCTCTTTTGCATTTATTTACAACCAGATTTGAGGAATGACATCTCGTAGTTTAAGACACCCAGGCAAATTTCAAAAATGGGTCTGATTTCATTCACTGTCTTTCCTCAGAATAAAATTTATGTAATTCATAATGAATAATTAAATATTCAGTTGACCTTTAAATTTTCTGAACAAGCCCCAGAACGTGCATATTTGAGTTGCGAGATACTCTTCATCAAAAATCATGTAGAAAAATCATTGTGATACAGCTGTTTTCAACAAAACACCGTGCAAGCACATTGCTGTGATGGTGCACTTCTGTATTACATTCATCCTGGTTTGTGTAAGCCAAATCGGTGTTGTTAACGATGCACAGCTTTTGTCTGGCCATGAAAAGAACATATCTGGGGTGTTAGAAAACACAAAGAAATGAGAGTGAGGAAAAATTGATTCTAAAGTTAATGTCCTGGATCTGACAGATGAATACTGCACCAAACGGTACCACTTCAGCAAGAAATTAATTCTGCTGTGGATATTTTATGTTTGAATTTACTGCAGCACTTGAAAACTGGAAAGCGACTTCAGTCATGCTCCAGTTTCTCTGATCCTCAAGGGAAACACAGTATTATTTGTTCCACAGACTCCAGTGCTGGACAGTGAAAGAGAAGAAGGGGAATAAACAGGACTACATTGAACATACCTCTCCTATTCTGAGTGCTGTGACACAGAGCACAGCAGGACACAAAGTAACTAAAGAGATGGATTTCTAATGTGCTGGATTGCTGCTTGTGGCTCCAGAACTGCTGAGCACATTGGCATTTTAGAGTTTTCCTTCTCATTCCCTCAAGAAAACAAAATCGCTGAAGGATCGTGTAGTTGGTTAAGGAAGCAAAGGAACATTTTCCAACTGAGTTATACTTCAGTTGCTGAGGAATAAGTGCCTAATAAAGGAGCATTTTCCTAATCCTTCTTTTCAGTTTCCATCGTAGGAATCTGAGAAATAAAGATGGGGAAAATTATAGGGAAGTGTTTTCAGCTTTTCTGAAATTGCTTTTCTGTACTTCTTCCTTTAATTTTCTTTGCACAGGCATTTTTGAATGTGTGCAGCAGTGCTTGAGAATGGGTTTTTGCAATAGCTATTCTGATTTTTCAACTCTTATCCTTCTTGATGACTCATAAATGTTTAGGTACAAGACTGTCCACATTTGTTTTTCACAGATCTCCCACTTCAAATTATTACATTCACTAATGCTCTTTAAGATTTTTCTAGGACTATTCCAATTCATAATTTTATAACACCTGATGTTCTCCTATGCTGTGGGAGCTAAAATTCTCCCCACCCCCTTTCCTCTTGGTGCTTGCTACGTGATGAAAGACATTTGCTTTTGTAGTCACTGTTATGTAAATATTCCAAACTGTTTATTTTTCCTCCTAGTCAGGATTATTGCAGGAGTTCTGAGGAAGTTTGCAAACCTGCCCATTGCTTAGATGAGTCACAGCACTGTGGTGCTGTTGCTCTGCACTGGCTGAAGGTGCCTGGCGTGTTTGATGAGTTCGTGACAGTTATAAACCTTGTCTCTTGCTGCATCCCAATCCTGATAGTTCTCCTCCAGCTTTCTACTAGTTCTTACCAGTTTATTTAAACCTACACAGTGTGACAAAGCTTTTCACCCCCTGAAGTGGCTGCACTGAAGTGACAAGTTAATTGGTTCGTTTGTACGTGACTAAGGTTTGCAGGAGGCTCGGAGCCTCTCTGGTGTGGGTGCTGTGCCGGGTGCGCGTGAGCTGTTCTGCAGTGAGGGTGTAACTCCAGCACAGAGTGGTCAGCACTCAGGGCACTGCAAAGCTTCTCACACGTGTAGCACAGTTCAGTGTTGCTGCCACAAGAACAAAGACCAGGGAGAGCTGGAGATCCAGGCTTGGAGAATGACAAGACAAGGATGGGCTCGTGTGTCCAGCAGTCCCTGCCATGCACACAGCCCGGCTCTTCCATCAGAGCCAAGCAAAACAGCAGCTGTGGCTTTCTCCACACAGACGTAGCAGGAAGGAAAGTCCTCTCTGTTCCCAGCAGCCTTCTGGCCTGTGCACACCCCTGCCTTCCTCCAGAGCTGATGCTCGCTGCCAGCTCTGCAAACAACTCAGAAAGGGTCACATTTTTGGACTTGCCTACATTTTGCTGCCTCCATTTTTGGAAACACTTACTGAAAAATGTTTGAAGTTATCTGAAAGTTCTTAAAAATTTGGAGTGTCAGGAATTCACCTCCTGGTGATGGGAAGAGTTGGGTGCCCTAACATCTGAGAGCTTCAGCTGGGGCTTGTTACTTCCTGCCCACGCTGCAGGGGTACAGCATGTTCTGAAGCTTTGCAGGAACAGTACTTCTGTAATCAGCACATGATGAAGAGATAATTGAGCCTTGAGAGGCCATAAGATTTATGTTGGAAATGGGGAATATATATTCTGAATATGAGTTTGTGTTTGTAGACACCAAGACTTTTTTCAGGGCAATCAACTTTTTGATTTATAGTTGAGACAAGGGGCAGTAACTGATAGAAAAACCCTCAGCTCTCAGCGTCTGTCAGTAAAGTGCCTTATGTTTTTAAATTGATTTGCATAATGAGATTTATTGTGACCTTATAGAAGTAGCATAAAAAAAGCCCTCAAAAGTAAAGCCTTCAACTTCCTCAGAACCTGCTCTCATTATACCCACTGCAGTGATGCCCAGACTCCTGGGAAACTGGGGATTTGGTTCCACAGCGAGTGAGGGAATCTGTGATTGAGCCTTGTCTTTCTGTCCCGAGGTTTTACTACAGTGTTTAGTGACTAAGGAGGCAAACTGCCTGTGAAGAGTGTGATTTCTGAGGTAGCACAAGGCTTTTGCCCTGGAGCCTTTAGCAAAGAGATCTTTTTCCTTTGTATTTCTGAGTGAGACGGTTTTGACAGAAGAATAGCTGACTCTTTTTATTTTCTCTGTTTGCCAGCATGTGTTTTATGTGCTTACATTGCAAAACTATAAATCCCAGAATAAACAGATGACAAATTCCAGAGTGTGTTTTAACTGAGGTTGGCTGGTCGCAGCAGTGTCTGTACCCATTACTTCCCAATCCCTTCCCTGAGCCATAGGCATCCACCAGGAGGGGAAGCATCCTTCCTTCCCCACAGGTAACTGCAGAGGTCTCAAAGCATGAGGTTGGATTGTATTGATTTGGGTAATTGTCTGCTGCAGATCAGAGAAGTTACAAGTATCCCGAGGGTACAGCGAGCAGGTTTGTGGGGTTTTTTCCCCTTGTGAGCCTACCCCAAGGACATGGATTTTTGTTTTTGCACTCTACACAAGCAAAGATTGTCCCTGAAGTGCTGAATCGTTTAGAAAACTCTGATCTTGTGTTAAGGACTGCAGGCTTGGGCAGTGCCCCAGGGCCCTCCTGGATACCTCCACTTTAGTTACCCCAGGGCCACATCGCCATCCGTGTTTTATTTCGGGATTGGCTTTGTGACATCACCTACCAGATGTTTAGTGGTTGTTTTCTGCATGTTAAATTTACCCATTTAAAGGAAGGAGGGAGGCAGACTTTTAGCGTTTGTGGAGCTAATCTACTTTTTAAGCTGAGGATTGTACCAAATGAGTTTTAGGGAAGAGTGTACTTCTCGAAATTAACTACTTCACTAAATTCCAATTTGATTACTTGAATGGTGAGTGTTGGGATAAATATCCTTGAAGGGAAGCAATAAAATACAGTAAGTAGTGACAGGAATTTCACTCTTCACTTTTTCATAACCGCGGACAAAAATCCAACAACTTCATTCTCTCCTGGTATTTCTCTTGGTTTTACGTGAGATAGACGGGGTATTTTTTAGTGCCACATTTTTGATATTTGATTTAGGGTTCTGTATGAATCTGTTGGTTGGTTATTTATGAACAAACATTGCACTATGATGTACATGAAAATTTGTTGGTTTTTTTTTTCTGTCAGTAGTCAAAATGTGATATGCTTAGGTTTTGCTCTGTTCTATGGTTATAAATGAAAAGTTTTATCAACATAAAATGATTTAAGATAGAAGCAAGCGTGATTCCAAAACTTCACAGCAACAGAATTCACAACTGGTACATGCTGGTATTATCTAATTGTAATTGATGCTCTTGTACCTGTTTGTGCCACAATACATTTATTTTTATGATTCCCTTAACATAAAGACAGGCCCCAACTGTTTCTGAGGATTATTTTGCCAGCCTTTGTCAGCTGCATCCCATCAGAAGGAGTCAGCAGTGCTCCAGAGGAATGTGCTGTGGCTCCCCAGGGACACAGCGGGCAGTGCCTGGAGCTGCAGAGCCACTGAGGGTGACAGGGGGAAAACTCCACCTACACCATCCTGCGAGGCCCACGGTGTAGCTGTGTCCTCCCTGCTCCTCTGGCCTCCTGTGGGATGGACAAAGACATTGAAAATGGACAGTGTGTTACTGGTGGATGTAATGACTTGGGGCTGAGACCCAAATAGCGTCTTCCTATTGCCTTTGTAGCCTGCTGGTCCTGTGCAAGTGGTAGAAATCATAGAGGTTTGGCTGAGGAGGAGGGCAGTAATGCAAAATAAAGTCAAGTTTTATCTTTTTAAAGATTGCACCATGAATTTCTGCCAGTATCAGAATGTACCTTTCCTTTGACTGCGATCTGCTGCTGGCAAGTGATTGTCCTTCCAAATGGCCTCCTCTTCTTATATGTGTAATTTCGTTGCCTTCATCGATGAAATATCCATGCACCAGCCTTCTAACTCTTGCTTTTACAGTGCTTCTGAAAAGGTATCCCTGAAGGACACTGCCTCTTCCCCCTTCCTTACTGAATTTGTTTTCCTGTCTTTTGTTGTGTTCCCTGTATTCTTTAGAGAATGGAATTATCCCATTCTTACATTATTAGGTAGATGGGCTGAAAGGCTGGAACTTTTTCACAAGTTCCTTTCTTCCTGCTTTGCTCCAGATACACAAATAATACATTTGGAACTGCAAATCTTAAAGAAATGTTTTATATGATTTTTAAGCAGGATTTCGATAGCTGTATTGAATATGCTCCAGTACTGGAGCATATTTGAATACATTGAATATGCTTTGTCTTATCAAGGACTTAACCTCCACCTTCACTGTTTATTTTTGGAAAGAGATGTAAAATAAGGGCATGTGTGTAAAACCGGTGAACTCACGTTTTCAATCTCATTCAGCAATTTAAATAAACTAATTGGTTATTGTTGTTTCAATTCTAAATTCTCTATTGTCATTTGTGTTGGTTTTGGAGACCATTTTGCATCTCAATGTATTTATTACCCATTTTGAGAACATAGATAGAAAGATAACAGGGCAAGACGTTTTGTAGCTTGGTTTCTCCTGCTCGGTATTTTTTTAACAGCATCCCTTAAAATAGAAATGCAAAACTATGTGTCCTACTTTCCCCTCACTAAAATAGATGCCTTTTGTTAATTTTAGATACGGCAGAGCAGGATATGTAATTAATGATATCAAAGAATCCATATGATATTCAACAGGGTCTTAACATCAAGGACAAAAGAAGTCTGACAACAGCTGTCCCTAATGATTTGGTTTGTAAAGTGTTTTCTTTTATTTCAGGAAGTTGGATGCTTTCATCTATGATGCAGCAGTGCTGAATTACAAGGCTGGAAGAGATGAAGGCTGCAAACTTGTCACAATAGGGAGCGGATACATCTTTGCCACTACCGGCTACGGAATTGCACTTCAGAAAGGATCACCTTGGAAGAGACAAATTGATCTCGCCCTCCTTCAGTTTGTGGGAGATGGTAGGGACCAACTTTCTTTCCTTTCTTTTCTTTCCCTCTGTATGCACAGTTAATTCAGTTTTAGTAGCTCTGAGCCTTTTAATTCTGTTCTCTTGCAGTCTTAAAAAAAAAAACAAAACAAAACAAACGAGTAAAATTACTTCTTGATGCTGAGACAGGAATTCTCTTCTACTCTGTTCTAACTCACCCCACTGCCAAGGACATCTGCATCTATTTTCAGGAAGTGCTTTCATACACATCACAAATTAAAGCTGGTCTTAATGTTAGAGAGCATTTATAAATTTATTATTTTTCCTTTGAGCAATTCCTGGGGAGTTTTTCGTTGGTAGTTATCTATCTACATGACTGTTTTGCTATTAAAAAGTGTTTAGCTCAGTTCTGGACTGGTGTGAGTGATCCCTCATCTAGGATGAATTAATTTAAACTTCTGGTAAAAGAATATCTGTAAAATTGAAGTAGATTGACTGGTTTCATTGAATTTCAAACAACTGTTTTTCATTCTAACATGAAATAGAAGCACTGTAGGTCCTCTTGGCACTTCTGCCCTGAAGAAGAAAACTTACTGCACATCTTTGATATATTTGTAAACAGTAATGATGACTCAGTCTCCACACAGGGCTTGAACTCCTTTCTGATTGTACAAATAATTCTTTGGCTCAGGGAAACTTCAAGCCTTTTGTATGTGCAAGCAAATAGAAAAATGGTGATTAAAAAAAATTGTGTGTTATGACTGACTAAAATCTTCTATCAGGTTGGAATATGGTGTGTGTTACATAATTTATATTTTTTTTTCCTACATAGATACATGTGTTGACTTTACATTTTTCTGTCAGTGAAAGAGAGGGCTTCTTTGAAAAATAAATATGGACTTAAGGTCACCAATGGCATGTTGTTGAGACTAGGAATGGCAAATTTCAGTGTAATAGGAATGGCAGAGTGCAGGACCTGTTCCATAAAAAACAACATTAATTTTCATACTGCAGGCAATAGGGGTATTAGTCTTCCAGCACATGGATTTTATTTCTATTATAATGCTAAACAACTGGAAGAGGTGTAATCATCCTGACTGATGCATCTTGTCTGGTACACACATAGAGAGAGATATTAGTGATATCATTATCGATCTGTTGGATTTAGAGAGGCTGCTGAGGAAACATTTCTTACTTGGGTGAAGGAATGGATAGATGACCTGCAGTGGCTACATTTCAAGCATTCACATATTCTTGTGTTAAACAGTTGCAATTAATTGGCTAAAATATTTGCTTTATTTTTCTATTTAAAATATTTCTTTCTTTTTGTGTAATATATTAATAATAATTAGGTTCTATAATTCCAACCCATTTTTAGAAGGGCAAGTTGAATCAGAGACATTGGCTTATTTGTCCCATACTAAAGAAGAAAAAGCTTCTGTATCCTGAAGAAGGATCTGAGTTGTCTTTCTCAGTGTGGGCTGACCCCTCTAGGTGTTGCCAGAGCATCACTCAGGTTTTCATTCTTTTCACTTTGCATTTCCTTCATGCTTCATCTTTCATCATTTTTGATGCTTCTCATCCAACAAAAAGAAATTAAATCACAGGAAAGAAAATAAATGAAATAGAACGGAAAGCAGTTGAAGCTGTTTAAGAAAAAACTCATCAAAATTACCAAAGGTGCTGAATTTTTATGCGTCACTTTGAATACCAGGGAGAAAACAGAATGAATGGGAAGAAAATGTGAAAAAATCTTATCCTGTATCTACACTTTGACCTGTGGACCTACTTAGCATACAAATGCTTATATCCTTAACCCATTTTTAGTAGCTGAAAACAATGCAAATGAATTATTTATGAAACTCAGTATTAAAACCTTTATATGAATAATTTATAGAATAGCAATAGATAAAGTGGACACTCAGGTGAATAAAACTTTGTCATGAAATATCTGCTCCCTTGTTCATCTTGCTCAGATATTACTTCAGGAGATAAGCAAGTGTTTGGAATGCACAAACCATGGGGATTGTGAATGCATTGATGGCATTTTTTCAGTACCTTTAGAAGTTACTCTGAACAACCCATGAACGTTAAAACATTAATTTTCTCTCGTAAAGGACCCCTAAATTTGTTCAGAAAATGGTGTGGGCACTATTAAGGAGAATAGCAGTTGGACATATGTGAAGTGTAGGAATTATTGTAGGCATGTTTCTTTTAGTCCCAGAAACCTTTGCTGCCTTGTCTCACTTCACCATGTCACAGGTCTAGATGATAATTTTCAGGATAAAACACCCCCAATGATCAAACAGATACAGCAAAAAAAGAAAAAGAAACAACAAACCCCCTCCCCCCCCCAGGAATAAATTTCTTCTACTGATTTACAAAGTATGTTGCAGGTGACCTGGAATAAAACACCAAGAAATTAAATGTAAAGAGTAATTGCCCAGAACTAGCATGACCTGATTTTGTAATCTATGTCCAACTTCAGTAGTTCGATGGATAATCTTTTTAGCTATGAATTTACATATCTCTGTTTTGGTGAACTAGGAGGGATGAACCCAGAGTTCAGACCAACATCGCTTTGCTGTATCACTAAAAATCTCTTTGAAGTTATCTAGACTAAAAGCAAGTGTGGTTGGGGGGAAGTTTCATCTTAAGATGATACTCCTGGGAAAGCCTCAGAGGAGCCTGAATGAGGTTGTTTAAGTAAATAGGCAAACACAAATGAAGGCAGAAATACTTCTTTCACATGTAGAGCCTCTGCAGAATATATTATTCTCTTAGACTAAGCCTATAAAACAGCAAAGCCCCTGGTATTATTGAATTACTATGCAGTGTATGTAATAGAGCATCCATCACAGTATGGAATAATTTCAGTGAATGATTATAAATGTAATGAATTTCATAACTCTAAGGAAAAACATCCTAATGAGTTCAACAAACACAATTTCTTTATATGAATATTATGTTAATAAGAGGAGAAAACCTTCTGGATTATACTAGATTATACTTGGATAAGACCAAGTGATTTGTTATCTGATTGCACCTGCAAGAAACCATGATCTCATCTCTCTTTTACATTTACCCAGTACTGAGAGGGCCTTTTGAAATGTATTTTAGAGCTTCCAATTTCCTCTGCCTGTGTCTTTCTCCTGTGATTTTTTCTGATTTGATTTTTCCTTCCTGCTTCTATATCATTCTCCTATCCAAGCCAGATCACTTACACATTGAAATGAAATTTTTGTGCAGTGGATAGGAACCTTTTCCCTCTTCCTTGCTGATGTAAAACATCCAACTGACGGCTTAATGATTTGTTCATGCAGGGGCATCTTTTCATACTTCTCAAAGCATGATGCTTTTTCTGCATTAAAGCCAATGGCTTTGAACCCTCTTTTTAATCTTGTTGGCACTGAAAAAAAAAATGAAGTAAATACAGAGGGATGTAGGTTTATGTTAAGGATAACTTCAAGCTTAGGATGGGTTCTTTATATTTGTCTGCATGAGCACTGTTCTGCTCCTGAGGATACTTCTCCTGAGTGGACAAATTATCCTGACAATTAGCAATCACACTGTGAAAGCACCTCTGAAGTCTCAGTGAAAGGAAGCAGGCTACAAAATGCCAAATTTGTTACTCTAACAAAGAGGAAAAGAGACAGAGGAAAGGATAATGGGAATGAGTTGCTGAGGAATTTAAAGAATAGCTCCTTAAGTGTCTCAAAAATATAATTGTACTCAAAAGGTTTCATCCCTTGGTCTGTGCAAGTTCATATACATAACCCAGTTCATGGGAAGCTGAGATCAATATGCATTTGTTAGTACAGGATTAATTGCTTTGGAACACTGAATCTTTTTAATAGAAAGAGTTGGGAGTTGCTTTTTTATTGTGTAAAGGATCTGAGTGAAGTGAATTTCTGGCTTTGTTCATCTTACTACCTGTACAGCACATCTCATTATCTGCAAAAGCCTTGAGCTGATGATTAGCATCTGCAGCTTTATTTAAAGTAGTTGATCACTGGGATGATTCTCTAAAGCACAGTGGTGGTTATGCTTCCTTTTTTTGGCTTGCTGTGGTCACAAGACAAAGCTTCCGTTGTTTTTTAACAGAGAAATAAAAACGCTTCTACTGAGACACAGAAGACAATTTCTCAATCTTTTCTTGAGAAATAGAAGCACCCAGGAGTTCAAAAGCAACCAAAATGATACGGCTGCTAAGAAACAGCACCATCATTTTGTTTGGATCTTCCGCCCACAGCCACAGGAATGTGTCAGAACAGAAATGTTGAGCGCTGAAGGATCGCATGGGACGTGCTTTGGTTTCTTTTCTCAACCTCTGCAGGAGCAGCCGGGCGGGCTGACGTCCCCAGCACCCAGAGTGCCACCCTGGCAGCTGGCAGCTGCTGGTGGCACATGACCTGCCGTGGCATGGTGCAGGAAAGGCTCAGGCACACAGCGAGTCTGTGCCATTTGGGAAGGCACCACGTCCCTCCAGCCTTCAGCAGCAGCAACTTTTGGCCAACTCTCTGAAGGCCCAGGTATTGCTAATACTCCTCTGGCTTGGGCTGAATGTGTCTTTTAAAGCAGAGGAGTATTTTTCTAAAAATATCCTGCAAAAGACATTGTTTCTGAAACCCACGGCATCTTTGGGATTTGGAGTAGAACTACTGGTGCCTGGTAGGTGAGGAGAATTTAGCTTTCTCTTTTTTGTTTTTTTTCCCCCTCTTAGTCTTTCTCTCATCTTTCTTTTTTTTCTCCCCTCTTTTATTTTTTCATTTGTAAGAAAGTGAGATTATTGAACTCCAAAGCTACTTCGGGATTAAGAGAGTAAGAGCAGTTCAGACTGTGCATGGGATGGAGAAAAAGACAGCAAGAAGCCTTTAGATATGAGGGATGCAGCAGGATAGAGGGATAAAACACTCATAACTGCAGAAATCGGTGGAAACAAGGAACAGAAAATGCTGGGTAAAGAGAGCAGTTTTGGGGAGGAGTGGGAGAATATGAACCAGCTGGCCAGGTTATGCATCTGTTTGTGTGAGGTATTTGTAATGTATTGCACTACCTGAAGATTAAGAGCTCAGTTCAAAAGACAGTGGGAGATCTCCAGGAAAAGAGGGCAGATGATGTAGCTGTATTAAGCCCTTAACCCTTAAAGCTGCAAACTTGAAAGCAATAAGAGACACGGGGATGTAAAGAGGAAAACTGGTTCTGGTTTGAGTTTCCACAGAGTCTGTTATCCCCTTCCTAATAACTTTCAGTTCTGGTTAATCTTTCTGTGCTTTCAGGATGGCTTAGTACACTGAGAATTGTTTTCCTGGGTGGATAATTGCTTCACACTCCTTAGGGGTAATAGGTAACTGTGGAAATGAGATTTGCCCCCCTACATCTGAAGTAGGAAAGCTCTTTGCTGTTTTTTTGGTATTTTAGCATAAGCCTTCCAAATCTCTGTCTAGATTATGAGGAAGTGTAGCAGAGTGACTCACACGGGCTGTTAAAGCCCAAGAAGGAAATACGTATGTGATTATAAGGACATATTTTCAGTGCGTGCTGCTCAGGCAGAATACACCCACAATCACAGTGATTTTCTGTTTATATATTTAGTGTCCTCCTTAAGCAGTGGGTGGAACAAATGTGACTGAAGAGTGTGAGTGTATAAGTGGAGGGCGTTTGTGTAGCTGAACAAGAGTTAGAGGGATTGTAATATTGAAAGTCGTGCTTAGCAGTTCTGTTAATTCATCCTTAACTAATGGGGACACGCAGAGTGAAGTCATTAGCTCACAGTAAGTTTATTGCTGTCAGTCATCTGTGTTTCTCTTGGTATTTTTGCATGGGGAAATAACTCAGAAAACAAGAGTAAGAGAGATTGTTTTGGGGGATCCAGGCTGAATTTGATAAGTTCCTTCACTTTTATTTAATCTCTTCTCTGGAAACATTCGGTATGGATCATATAACTGGGTCAAAGTGGCATTGATGAGCTTATTGAACCAAATGCACATCAACTCATTTGGCTGCTGACTCCTCTATTCAGGGTGAAGAGCCTTTTATTTTAGGGTCCCCAGGTGATGGGGTATTACCCTCCTCCTCTGTCACTTAGGGGGAGTTCTCACCAGAGTAAATTTGAGAACTGCTTTTTGTCCAGTCTGAATAAGCAGATGATTCTGCTAATGCCACCAGAGCCTTATGAAGATGATGCCCTACATCTGACCAATGTGGATGTATATATCTAACCCTTCTATTCAAGACCTGTGTGTGGTACATGCCAGTTTTCTTTACTGGCTCCTCAGGCTGACCCTCAGGTTAGCGCTTTGCATGAGAGTCAACGCCCCTCATCCTGTCAATAGCAGCCTGTTCCCTTGGCACCTTCTGCTGTGACACATGCACTGTGATCTCCTGCATCACAGGATGACCTCCTCCTGCCCTGCACTTTATGCAAGTCCTGCAGAAGTGCTGACGCTGGAGTCTGTTGTACTTAACCAATAAAACAACGAGGTCCTTGGGCTGCAGCTCTGCTCTTCCCATGTGGACAGACCATCCTCTCCTTGTGTGTGAAACAACGCAATACATGGGAGAATTGACTTTCCCGGACAACTCTCACTGATGCAAGGCAATGTTTTTTGGAGTCAGAGGTGGCTGACTGTCCAGGACCTGGCAGTGGTGCAGGTGTACCCACACTGGGGGTTCCACGGCTCAGGTGCCTGTGTGCAGTGGATCTTGGTTGTTGGATTGTAAACCCAATCTCTCACCCACTCTCAAGAGAGGAGGAGCCCGTTTTAGAAAGGCCGCTGCCAGAAAAACCCCAATTAGATTATTTTTTCCTCAGTTTGTTTGAGGTTTGCTGTTTCTTTTGTGTTCTGTTGGCCCCTCAAGTGTCAGGCTTTGGGTAGTGATAAGGTGAAGGGACAGGCTGGCACTCTGAGCTACCCTGAGATTATCCTTTGCCAACAGCACATGGAGTGTTAAAAATCCTATTTTTTCTTTTTTTTTTTTTTTTTTTTTTTAAAAAAAGAAATATAAAATAGATTTTTTTTTTTTTTTTTTTTTTTGTTACAAAAAGGACATATAAAATAGATTTTTTTCTTCCTCCTTTTATGAGCATAATCAAATAGGTTAAAATTAAGCAAAGAACATGATGAAAATACCCCTCCAGAGTACGTGAGGAAGCAGTTGAGGCAGCCCGAGAGCCACCAGTGATTATTTGCAGAAGCCTATGGCTTTAACATACGTGATTAAAGTAGAGCAGAAAAACACCTGTCTTTTAGAGAAGAAAAGTAAGAACTCTGACTTTAGTGCTTATGAAAATATCTCATATCTTGCTTATTTCTGACAATTTTTTAACTAAGGACATATTTGGGTGATAATGAAAATTTTTACTTTTTAATAGTCAGAAGGAAGGCATCAGACCAAGTATTGAAAACCTATTGAAACCAGCTACTGAAAACCTCTCAAAAAACCCTAAACTCTTACCCCAGATTGATTTTCTATAGCTGCTTGTGCAGAATGATGGATTATGTGGGCTTGAAGTTTTCTCTTTTTTATAAATAATATATCATTTTCAGTTTGCATCTTCCTGGATGCATGTGAGATATAGCGGAAAAGAATACTAGAAAACAAATAGCACCAGTGAAATGATCCCAAAGTTAGAGAGCTTTTGCCATCGGTACCCCATGGCTGCCTGGGAAGACGCCGCCTTTTTCGGGAAGGGGGTTTCATGAGCAAGGCTGAGAACCAGGGGAGGGTGCCAGACCTTAACAAGATGCTGGGCCTAGGAAATGAAAGGAATCTGGGCATACCAGCAAACCCCCTAAAAGAACCCCAGAGAACTGACACATCTTGAGGAGACAGTGGCAGAGACTGCAAAAGGGCAGCATGTGTCTCAGCCCTGAGGGGATGGTGACAGGGACAAGTGACACCAGAACCTTCAAATCCTGCTGAGGGCCCTGGCGAGGAAAAGCATGGAATTCTACCCTTTGGTCTGTATCTAATGATACTTCCATTGTGACAGAATTGTTCAGGGGACACACCTGAACCTTATCACTCCTTGCCAGGATGATAAGGTGTGAAATAGGCTGATAAAATGTAGAAAGAAAGGCACTCATGGGATATGCAGTCTGAACGGCCAACTGGCACATTCCTGTGCAAATGGCAAGCAGAGCAGAGAGCTCCAGAGCCGCAGGATCAAACCCGGGAGCAACGCAAAGGGATCTGCCTGAGCACTGTTTGTGCTGTAACCTAAACCCCTTGTAAATAGTCTTGAATTAAGGGTGAGAGAGCTAGAATGTTGCAATATATTGGAATGTGTTTTGAGTGAAGAATGCAGAGACTCAACACTGCTTGAACTAAAGATCTTTAAAACCCTTGCTTATGTTTATACTCTCACACTATAAATGAGGCTGATCTTTTATAATACAGGGCTATCAAATTTTTAAAAATCTCTTAATGTAGGCATCATTTGGGATTTTTTCAGGTTAAATATATTGTGGACTTATTAAACACAAGACAAACACTATATTTTTTGGTCGAATATGTTGGAACTCTTCATTTTCTAATCTTGTGCTAGTGTCACAACGTACTTTGTTGCTGAGATCTGCAACTGTTAATCCAGTCCACAGATGAATGAAGGTAGGAAATGACTCTGGCACTGCATTCCATTTAGTAAGTGCCTAAAGTGAAAACAAAAAGTCTTAAAATAAGCCTGATTAATATTTATGAGTAACTTGAGACCCCCCCATTAGAGGCAGATTTGAACTCCATTAACACTGGGTTCACTGAGGCCTGGCGTTTATGTACACTGAGGTTGCTGACTTAGATTTCCGAGGTCTGTCTTATGGAATATTTGGAGCTTTCACTTGCTAATTAGCATTATGCACACATGGAGATGACTGAACTCTCCAGTGCCTGGTAATCACAAATTACTGGCCTTTCGATTGCCGGGCCCACTATATTGCTATGGGTGTCATCACCCTACACATTCATCTCAGAAGTCACACCACCCAAAAGGATTTGAAAGACAACATTCCTCCAAGAGGACTTGACGCTTTTAAATTTATTTTTTTTTCTGAACAAAATTATACCTATGCTCAAAGTTCAATGTTTTGAATTCAAAGCTAAGTTTGGAACAGACTGATTTTAAAAAGGAATGAATTGACACTCCAGATAAAAAAAAATTTTAATGCCTGAGGATTTTGTAATAAAATGTTGTGGCTTCTGTAAATAATCTGGTTTAAAATGTAATGGGCAGGAAAAGCAATAAGAATATTGGGCATCTTTGCCAGTTTTATAGGGTCAGCTATGCTGAAGTGTTATTACAGTTAAATTATTAACTGTTTTGTCTGTGTTTCTGTGTGTACACCACGCACATATATAAATATGTAGTGTACACATGTATATAAATATATACTGTAAATGGCAACTGCTTTATATAGAGAGACCAGAATTAGCAGCCTAATCTGTCCATTCCCAGATAATATCATTACATGAATATGACAATCCAGTGATTTGTAGTGCTTTGCAATCTGTAAAAATGTGAATTCCTTTTGGGCATTAATTAACAGTGATTGCTGTCCTTGTCAGATGTAATGGAAGGGATATTGCAATAGCAGGATCTGTGAGACTCTAGGATGCTTTGTTCTTCATAGCTTGCCAGGGCACTGTCATTTATCTCCACTCAAAACAAGCTTAGTTCATTTCTGTAGGGATGTTTTTGGAAAGGTTGGTGGATTATCAATAGTTACTTTAGATGTACATGCCAAAGGGAAAGAAACACAGAGGAAACAGTAATAAAAAAGAGGTTTAAATTCCTTTGTGAATTTTGTTATGAATAGTAAAAGGGCACAGCAGTCAAATCAAATTGATGCCTGACAATCATGGGAGATGTGAATTTTCCTGTGGGAAGTAATGAGAGCTGGTTGTCAGAGCTTCAGCTGCTAATGCACAGACCAGAAATATTGCTCTCTCTTTGGACTTGGGTTCTTTTCTCTTCTGTACCCTGTGTAAGTTTTATTCACAGACCTTGGGGAGGACTTGAAAGAGAGACGAGGGAAACAGTCCACTGAGGTTTAGCACAACAAAAGAAATCCAAATGTTCTAAGATATTGAAATGCAATAATGAGCCCCAATTATCTATGTGTGCAATATCTATACTGTTACAATTAATAATTTATTGTCCCTATGTCCTGGATTAGAAGTTTTTAAAAGATTTATTAGGATTAGGATCTTCTTTGGGGATGCTCTTAGGTGTTTTGAAGATTGAGCACTGTAATTTGGGAGAAGACACATTGCCTTTTGCAGATGTGGAGGTTCAATTCATGCTTCAAGCACAAAATTAAACTCAGAATTAACTAGGGACTGAATAATCTCTTACAAATTTGTGAAATGCCTTTGCTGAAGTGCCTCGGTGCTTGTCCTTTCTACTTCAGTTTTTCAGTCACATTCTGGGAGAAGCAATTTCTCCATCACAGTCTTGTGTTCCATTTCCAGTTGGAACTCACACATCCAAATATCTGTGGGCTGCAGCTTTCCTGTTGTGCTGCCACTCTATCCTTTGCAAAATGCTTTTGCACAGCAGGTCATTGATCTTCTGAGCTAGCTTGAAGGTAGCTAAAATGTCAATATAGCTTATAGCCATTTTTTTGTGATCTTTTCCCCAAGATTATAATACTGAAAATGTATTCCCTAATCACTGGATAAGGATTAGGGATCTGTACCATGAGAATTCTTCCCCCAGACTGAAGCCATGTCTTAAATTGGGAAACACCAAGATAGTTAATACTGCACTTTCTGGCCCTCTGTATTGCCTGCTATATTTTCTAGAAACAGTGAAGTTTCTGACATTAAAAATTATAACTTATCAGCAGCCTATATTTCCAAGAGATCAAAAAGGTCTGTATGCCCATCAGTGCTTCACTAAGAACAACACTAAATGCTTGAAAATGAATAAATCACGCACTATAAAAAAAAGTTTGGCAGGAACAATTGCAGTTTCTTGCACACCTTTGTTCATGTTGGCAGTAGCAACCACTGCTAAGTGATAGTGTCCTTCATCTGAGGCCAAATCTCATCAGTGAAATAAATACAGGTGATCCACAGGGCCAGGAGGGAGCAGAGGGAGGTGTCAAGGGCACCATGAGAGGACTGGGAGCATGTGGGTGCAGTTACTGCATCACCCAGGTCTCTAGGGGACAGCAAAATGAAGTGAGACAAATCCAGGAGAAGAACTGCATTGGAAAGATACTGCTAATTCCAGTAATGTATCTTCTGGTTAGTGGCTGTTCAACGTAAAAAATAGAACAAGAGACATGAACACTAATAAATCAAATCCCCAGATACCCAAACCCTAGGGAATAATCAGTACCAGAGATGATGGCAGAGACCAGACACTGCAGGAGAGGTTCAGCCAGAACGTTGCAACTTATATGAAAAGAAGTAAAGTTATCACAGATCTGATGGGAAAGGACAAACTTCTCACAGCACGTTTTAAAGGAATCGTGAGAACATGTGAAATCTGTCTTATAACATTAAAGGGAATGGCCAAAGAGAAGGGTCAGAGTGGATCAGGGGTGAGCAAGTGTAGAGCCGTGGAGAGGTGGGGACATGAAAGGGTCTAGCTGAATGTCAGGATGCTTGTCTGACTGAGCTCTGTCTGATCACCACAGCCTGTCCCAGCTCTTTACTAAACTCAGTTCCTAGCTCAGTTCCACTCTCTGAGACAAGTGCTACTTGTTATAGCAAGCAGAAGAAAGTTCTACCCAAACCAGAGATCCTGCTTTCTAGAGCAGCCAGCTTCCCACGTAATTTATGAAATCTGAGGACATCTGAAAGTAGGGTGCTGTGAATCGAAATCTGCTATATTTGCAGCTCCCGAGTAGATAAGTCTACAGTGCTCCACAAATAAAGCATTAAATGGTGCTGTATTTTTAAACTTGCAAAGACTTTCGAATACTGCGAGCGGTGATTTTTGCATTTTTTAACTGGTTTGACTCCTTGCTCTCCCCAGGGGAAATGGAAGAGTTGGAAACCCTGTGGCTGACTGGTATTTGTCACAATGAGAAGAATGAAGTCATGAGCAGCCAGCTGGACATCGACAACATGGCAGGAGTGTTTTACATGCTGGCAGCAGCCATGGCGCTCAGTTTGATAACCTTTGTCTGGGAGCACTTGTTTTACTGGAAACTTAGATTCTGCTTCACTGGAGTCTGCTCAGACAGGCCGGGATTGCTGTTCTCAATCAGCAGGGTCAGTACTACTTTCATTTTTCCCCTTTAGGCAACAGACAGAATAAACACTGCCTCCCTAAAATATTATCTTTTCTTTTATTCCCACTTGAACACTTGAAATACATGTTAGAGCATCATTGTGATGCTCTGGAGTAGTCAGTAGGCTTAGGATGTACTTGCACTCCATGGGAAGTCTTTATCCATTGGATTATTTAGGGTATGAAATATCAGATGTGCCAGGATAACCAGTATTCCAATGCTGGAAACAAATACATTAAGGGGCAATTTTGATGAAGAAATGGTAGAGCTCAGATGCAGGAAATGGATTAATTTCCACACAAAAATCCAAACAAAATAAATACTAATTTGATAAGAGACATTAGCTCTCAGCTTTGTGCATTTTTTAAGCAAGAGGATTTGAAGTTATAAAATATAGTGGGATATTTTTATAAGCTTTTCTTGGTAGCAAACTTGAATAAACCGTATAAGAAAAGGTCAAACACAAGTATAATTTATGTCTGGTTAGACACTAAGGCAGGTTTTAGTGATAACTTTAACAGATTCGAAGGGGATTTACATAGCCAAAAAACTGATACTTGTGGGGAAAAAAAAAAAAAAAGGGAAATGTGTGCTTGTCCTTATATTTTTTACAAATTAGTTGAGGTTTGTCTGTATATATTTTTATCAAATAGTACTTTCATTAGGTAATTGACTTTGCTGGATTTTCTGTATAGCTGAGAAGAAGTGAAAATGATACTAAAATGCCTAATTGCTTTAAAATGTGCTGAAATTACCCTGTTGAGTAGATTGGACCATTTTGGAACTGCATTAAAAATACTCTGCCCTACCCTGTTGGAGATTGTCTAGAAACCATATACACCTTAACCTCCACATGTTACATTTGAACTTTGTATTTTTGGCCTTTCACAGATGAAATTCTCCTAGGCACTTCGGTGGGGGGGGAAAGTACTTATTTCAAAGGTAAATTACATAGAATTGCCAGTTCAGAGGGTTGGAAATGTCAATTGAACTCACAGGAGTGACTGAAGAGGTTGGAGTTAGAAGGTGGGCTTTGGCTTTTTGCTCAAAATGAACTCAAAATCAGGCTTTAGGAAGAGCTGGGTTTTTTTCATAGGTACTAATATAGGAAACAGAAAAGTTAAAGTACGACTGGAAGCCTTTTCAATTCAAGTGAAGAGCACCTTAACCACCAATAAAATAGCCCAATGACAGCCTTGTTTAGAGGGAAAACTTATTCACTGGTTTTAAAATAAGAGATTATCCATTAGTGAAGCTTAGTTTCTATTTGTGATGAGACTGGGGAGCCCTTTAGGGTCCCTTCTGATCTTGTTTTCTGGAATAAGCTGAGGAGGCCATCAGGGGCCACTGGTTTGTGAAATATGGCAATTTTACTCCTTTGTAGTTCCAACAGATGTGGCAGAAAATACTCTTCCATATCAATGTAAGGAAATGACAAAAAGATAGAGATGTTACTTTCAATCTTTCCAGTAATTAGATAAGCAAGGTTTAATTTTTCTTTATTGCTAATTAAAAATAGAATGGAAGTTTTTAAAACTTACACCTAGTGATTTAATTTGTTTTATATTATTCATACTACAGGGTATTTACAGCTGCATTCATGGAGTACACATTGAGGAGAAAAAGAAGTCTCCTGACTTTAGTTTGACCAATTCACAAACCAACATGTTAAAACTGCTGCGAACAGCGAAAAACATGACCAATATCAATCCTTCAAGAATTGACTCCCCCAAAAGAACAGCTGATTTTATTCAGAGGGGTTCTTTGATTATGGACATGGTCATGGATAAGGGTAACTTGATATTTGCTGATAACAGATCCTTTCAGACAAAGGACAACTTTTTTGGTGACAACATAAGTGAACTGCAGACACTTCCTGGCAATCGACACAAGGACAATCTGAACAACTATGTTTTCCAAGGTCAGCATCCTCTCACGCTGAATGAATCCAATCCAAACACGGTAGAGGTTGCAGTAACAACAGAAGCAAAGGCAAACTCCAGACCTAGGCAGCTGTGGAGGAAATCTGTTGAATCTTTACGTCAAGAATCTGTACGTCAGAGCCAAGGTTCCCAGAGGGACGATGGGTCAGAGGAAAACAGGCAGCTTTCAGTGAAAAGCCAAAGATACCTTCCTGAAGAGATTGTCCATTCAGATGTATCAGAGACATCAAGCCGAGCTACTTGCCATATGGAAGCTGAAAACAACAACAAGCACCACAAAACCAAGGACAACTTCAAAAAAAGGACAGTAGCATCAAAATACCCAAAAGACTGTAGTGAAGTGGAACTGACATATCTAAAAACCAAACAGAGCTCTCCACGGGATAAAATCTACACGATTGATGCTGACAAGGAGCCTGGATTCCGCTTGGACACACCTCAGTACATCGAAAACATTGTCCTTCCAGAAACTGTGGAGTTTCCTGATGCTTATCAAGATCACAATGACAACTACAGGAAAGCCGAGCACGCTAACAGGACTCCAATGCATAATGAAGACAGTCTTCCAAACAATGACCAGTATAAACTTTTTGCAAAGCACTACACTCTAAAAGATAAAAATGCTTCCCTAGCTGATGATAGATACAGACAGAATTCCACCCACTGCAGGAGCTGTCTTTCCAATTTGCCCACTTATGCGGGACACTATTCGACCAGATCTCCCTATAAATGCGATGCATGCTTGCGGATGGGGAACCTCTATGATATTGAAGAAGATCAGATGCTGCAGGACACAACGAACTTATCACTTCCTGAAGAAATATATGAGCGTACTTGGTCAACAAGTAATGCTCTGCAATATCATAAAAAAAATAAATTGAGGATTAGCAGGCAACACTCTTTTGATAATATCGCTGATAAGTCCAGGGAAATTGATATTGGAAGACCTTCTCGTAGTATAAGCTTGAAAGAAAGAGAGAAATTTCTTCAAAGTAGTCCATATGCAAGCATGTTTAGTGTTCCCTCAAGCAAACTGTTGAGCAACAAGGCCTCACTTTTAACTCATGCTCTAGAGGACAGTAAGAGGAGCAAGTCCCTGTATGCTGTTCACTCGGATGACAATCCCTTTCTGCACTCGTATCGTGATGACCAGCACTTATCTCTTAGGCGAAGTCCAGCTGATCTTTATAAACATTCATTGCCAACAAGAGGAAGAAATGATAATTATTTAAGGTCATCCATACAGTCTACAGCATCATACTCTTCCAGGGATGGTCGGATCCATAATGACATGTACATTTCAGAGCATGTTTTGCCTTACGTTGCAAATAGGAATAGCTTGTACACAACTCCAAGGGTTTTAAATTCCTGTAGCAATACACGTGTGTATAAGAAAAGGCCTAGCATTGAATCAGATGTTTAAATTTTCCATGAACCATTTATCTATAGGGAAAGAATAGTTGCCACCATCTTAGAGGGAGAATTTATCCTTTAACCGTATCCTGCTCTGGTAAATGATACATAAACCTCTCCCTTTCCCAATGTACTTTTGTACATGAATAGGTAAACTGGTATGCTCTTAACTATCCTTTTAAAATATGTCTTGTTGAAAAGGATAAAAAATAGCCATTTATATATGCTTTATATATAAATGGCAAGTTGTACTGAAATAGCCCCAATATATGTTGGCAACTATGCTGTTTTGTATCTAATTCTTTTACTATTTCGGTTATTCTAATTTATGTTGCTAAGTATCATTCAATGTACTTTTGTCCTTAGAAATGTTTAATGATTTTCTAGTACTGGATAAGCAATATGGTATGCATGTAGTATGACACAGACAACAAGAATTAGGAATGCATTTGCACAGATTCAAAAGTAAGACTCTAAAAGAGAACAGAAAGCTAGACTTTCAAAAATATATGTTAGCTTCATAATCATTTTCAAAGCCAAGTAATAATTTTTTAAAAAACCCCCCACATCCCAGGACCTTAATAAGTAAAATACAGTGTTTTAGCACAAAATTAGTATGTTCATTCTAGACTGACAGACAATTAGATGGGAAGGCAGTAGCCCCAAACATGTGAACTGCTGTGTACCAAAAGAAAGCCCCAAGGATATTGGTTAACGTTCATGTACAAATGCTTTTCTTATATTGCACATGCACTTACCATTACAAAGTAAGTTCATTGAAAAGTTTTCAGTAATCTTGTCAGAAATTTCACAGCTGCCTAATCCAGAGTATATATTTTTAGATATCACTATATGGCACCTACTATGGAGCTGTGGACTTTATTAGTAACCTTGAGGCCTAATGTGTACGTAAGTTTGCATTTGCCCCTTACTGGTGATTACTCAGGGCTGTATAGTATTTCTTTTATTCTTTCACTTCCCAAACCAAATCCCAACCCACTGTAGTTCTTTGTTCATAGTGTATTAGTGACAACTAATTAATTGTATATTAATAGTATTAAAGCTGTTAATACAGTATCAAACACCGACAGCCATAAGTTCAGTGTAATCAGTGAGGAGTGCAATACCATTTATTTGCATACACAGCAAAGGATTAACACCTTCAGAAGGACTTCTTCCTTTCAGAATATTGTGCATATTTATTGAACATCAGACCATTTTTTTTAACCTCTCCAATCAAGTCTGTTATATAAACTGAATATATGCACACTTAACTAAGTAACAGTATGTTTATTATCGCTAACTGATACACAAAGATATTCGCATTACAGGGGTGCATTGTTAAGTGACTTTTCCATTTAGTAAGTGTCAATCAGATTCTTGCACAAATAAAATGTCTGCTACACACCCCTCCTGACCCTCACTGGAAAAAAAAACCCACTAGATTTTAACCATAAGGGAGCGTGAAAGAGAAGAGAGGAAGCCTTTCAGGAGTAGAATATACAGCTGTAAATTTAATTTAAACTAAAGAAGTAGATATAATTGCTAATATATTTAACTAATGAAAGTGTTGCACTGGGTGGTGCTCTCCCATTCTCCTGCTACTCTGCAAATTGCTTTAGGATTTTTGTGTAGAGGAAATTTAGATTATTCAAGCATTATTCCCTCCGTTTCACTGAAGAACAGTGAGCAGGGAAACCATTTACCACTGTGAATTGGAAAATGTGAATATTACCCTAACTTTTCTCCGAACTGAAACTCCTTTGAGCAGAATTGTGCCTGTCAGGTGCAATTGAAGTATCTGCATGCCAGAGGTGCAGTATGCAAGGTGTTTAATTTGGAACAGCATACTGCAGAGCAGAGTTGCAAATGGGAGATAATATAAATGATGTACAGGGACAGCCAAAATAAAGCTTTTTGAATTGTTTACAACTTTTTTTTTTTTTTAATTATTATTATTCTTGAGAAGATTCAAGCTGACTGACTACCAAACAGTCCAGAATGGGTTCTTGGTATTTGCAAATGTATTTGTATGTTCACCGTGCCAGTGAAGGATGATATTTTTAAGGAATGAAATGTGATGAGATTTGGGCTTCCAAATCTCTTTCCAGCTTCCAGAAATCTCAGTATGCTTTACCATAAATGTGTTCAGAAAGCATATCTATGGGTATCTGTACACTGTCCGTGTAAAAATATGTTTTGAGGATTCTTTATTCAGCATCTGGTCATAATTTTTGGCCCTGATTCACATGGGATGCTTTCTGGTTCCTCAATGGAGGCAATTTTTATAAAGAGAAGTTCCTTACCTGCCATGTATATTTCTTAGGAATAGTTGTATGAGCTGAGCAGGGCTAGGGTGGTGTCGATGGGATGAACACTACTTGTCATGAACCCAAACCTTTTCCCAAAGACATAGACATGTTTGTCTTAGGTCTGCAGGAAAACAAATGCACTGAAGGCATAAATAATGCTGTAATCAGTGTAATAAAAATATTTCAGGCAAATTTCAATATCTGATCCAAATCATAGTGTATTTACTAAAGTCTGCTGTATTTCAGCAGATATTTGCTGATGTCATGCCAAAAACTGCCATGAAAATTGCTGAGCATTTTACCAATTATAAAATTCAGTGGTGGCTCTTGTCTTTTGTATCATCATAAAGCTCTCAAAATATTTGTTGGTTGTTCCAAGTCTTTTGTATCATCATCTCTATCCAACCAGACACACATAATTCAGTATATATATATACACGTACTGTATGTGAAGTTATGGGAAAGAAAAATTCCCATTTACACTTTCTGATTTAAAGTCTATAAACTCTTGAGATTCAATTGTAAACATCTTCAACCCAGGTGGATTTATCCTTCTGTGAGATGTACAAGGAAATTAGTTAAAATGAAATATACTGCAGTGTTTGCTTTTTCTGATTTGAGCAGATTTCTGGTGACCGCAGAGATTTATTATTATTAGCTGCAATATGCAATACAACCACCTCCCCTAAACCAAAACAAAGAGACAGAGGGAAGACTTGATAATGTTGCACAGCAGTTGTTCACATGGAAAAAAAAGATGCTGCCTTAAAGGAGGAAAAAACCCACCAGATAATGAAAGTAGAGGGAGTAAGAGTCTGCATGCATTTGCTGTTTTGATCTTGGCATAAGTATGAGTCAGTAAAGGGGGAAGGAGAGGATAAAGTGTAGGGCTGTAGGCAGTAGCTGGTTGCAGATGTTTACGTGTAAAGAAGCAGCAGCTGAGAAGTTGAAGGAAAATCTTCAACAGTAGAGCCACAAGCCACAGCTTGTGAGGCTGAGCCGTAGAGCGCGTGGAATTCGGAATTTTGCCTGAGCTTTGTTGATATATTTGCACTGACTTTCAATTAAACTGAGATCAAGACTTTCTGTATTTCCCTCTCTCTCACTCTAGCTGCTGCTATACTTGAAGAGGAGAAAAGAATCTTCCTGCATAAGTGGCCATCCTTTCTGTACCTTTCTGGATGGTGCTGGTGACTTGTTACATTTTCCTGATTACAGCTCTAGCAGTTTGTTGGTCATTCCTATCACCAAGATTTCCTGTGACTCCAGCTGGAACTGAATCAGGCTGTAAATGATATGGGCCATTCTTGGTAGCATGTCCTGTAGTGTTACACTGCTCCTGGACGACACCTTTTATGGAGGCAGGATATTGAATTGCTGAGGAATGCAGTAGGTACATGGAGGTAAAACCAGCCTACATAGACATACCTGCCTCTTGCTCTTTTTCTCTTTTAAAGATATTGTAGAATTTCTTCATGTTTTTGTCTTTCCCTTTTCACCAAAGTAAATTTTCCTTTTTTTCTTTCAAATGGATTTTGTGTTCTGCTTGTGTTTCTTAGAGCAGTGTAGCCACTCACTAATTTATACGCATGGTAATAAGATATGATAATATATAAGATAAAATTAAGGAAAATTAAGAGATTTTGCATTTTCGGAAAATTTAATTTAATGTTTTTGCAGCTTTTGCTCAGACTTCATTATTCTGCTATCTAAGAAGCTTGGTTAGGAGAAAGAGTGCTGTGGTCAAACAGAAACAAAATCACCGCCAGCTCACTGTGTTTTGGCAGCATCTCATAAATACATGTCTCTTTATGATCTTTCAGGAACACTTAAGAGGTGATATAAGGCTCACAAGGGAAATCAGGTGTGGTTTATTTTTCCTGGTGAAAATAAATCTTTTTTTACATAGTTTTGAAAGAAGCAAAAGCTAGAGCTGTGTGTGTAGCTTTGAGTTTCTGTGCTGAGCTCTTTCTGTGGCCAGTGGGGAGAGAGAGAGAAAGCAAACTCCCTCTGGATGGAAGTTCAGAGGACTGAAGGCTTGGAAGCACCTATGTGTGGGATGTGTCCAGAAAGAGGTTACCTCTCTATGTTGACCTTTGTAGAAAGTAGAGGTTCCTACCTGAGACATCTCAGTTAGGTGGGCTTAGAAAAGCAATAGTCTATTTATCCCCAGCCTCAAAAATGTACCAGTTAAATCTGCAAGTGAGTAGCAGGTTCAACCTTGGAGGTGTGTATAGGTTCCTGTGCTCAAGCAAGCAGTTGTTTGTGGGGTTTGCAGTATTCCCTGGTCAGGATCATTGTTTGCTTTATGCCATGTGACTATCCAGCCTGAGACAAAACTGTCAGAATCTATTCCTTGTGGAATAACTTGCTATTTTTGCATTTCTGCAGTGTAGCATACATATTTCAGTGATGGGGAAGGTTTTGGTACTATTCCCTCCCTTGCTGGGTTCATCAGCGTAGAACAGAAATTGTGTCACGAGTCTAAGCTTGGATTTAGGAAGAATTCAAGAGGTGGATCTTTTTGTTGTTTTACATTGCGTTTAAGATGTTTGGTATATAAAACCCAGTGAAAACAAAACTTTTATGTGAAAATCCCCTCCCCATTAATACAAAGAGTATCTGTGGCTTGGCTATATTGTGTCAAGTGTTAATCATCACATCATGTGCTTCTTTCAAGATGGAGTGTCATATATTCCCTTACTAACTTTTCCCACCTCTAGTCCTATCTTAGCTCAAAGGTCCTTTTAAAGCATAGACCTTTCCTGTGTAGGGCAATCTGGTTCGCAACGAAAAACAGTTTTCCAGTGATACACTTAAGTTGTTTGCTTTACCAATGTTGCTGTTTGTGGGTTTTTTAATCTAAACTAACTTCCTGTAGAGAGCTGAGCCTTCCAAACATAGCAGTGCTGAAGGAACTTCTGAAAGAACATAAAGGCCTTTTAAAGTACGACTTACAATATGAGCCATTTCCCTGCCCAAACTCACCTGTGCTGTCTTATTTCAATGTATTAGCAACGTTAGCGTTCGCTATCACTGAGGGAGCTCAGTTTAATCACAGCTGTGTATTTGTGGATGTAGATATCAGTATAGACAGGTCTGTGGTGTGAGAGAGGAAAGGCTGGAGTCAGCTGTGAAGCTGTGGTTAAATGGGAGCAGCCTCAGGACCGTCCTGTCTCTTGCATCGCTCTGATCAGTCTCTGTCTGACGTGCACATACTGTACATAGTGTAAAATTCCTGTCGATGCTCGGCTTCCGTTGTGGAAATAATGCCATGTCCACCCTCATTCCAGTGTCACAGCAGTGTCTGTGGGGTGGGGAGGTGGTTGGTTGTGCCCTCTGGTGTCCCTCACCCTGCTCAGTGGGAGCAGCAATCCTGCCTTGCTTCTCCCTGCCCTGCCGGGGAGGGCTACTGCACTCTCTGTAAATAAGCTCCTCATTTATTTCCCTCACTCAAGCTTTTAGTTTGTTTTTTTCCCCCTCCCTGCTTCTCTCGACCTGTGTGCAGAGTATGCTCTCTAAAAATATGTGCTCTTCCAAAGTCCTGCAACTTTGGAAGTCAGGAATGCAGGTGTGCATCGCCCTGCAATGCAGTGAAAATGCACTTAGTTTTCTCGTGGGTTCATGAGCTTTTTTGTTACATACTGCAGGATGTATCTGCTGTAGTTGAAACAGTTTTGGTTTTTTTTTTTTTTAATAACTGCCATTCTAACAGCTGTAAGAATCCACTGCTGGTTTTGTGATGATTTTGTCATATCTATAATTTAAGAACCAGAAATAATATAAGTAAAAATAAGTTACCTCACTATTTACCAGGTTTTTGTTGTTTTGCGCTTAAATGACAATTTTTACTCCTTTTGCTTAATTCTTTACCTGTATTGAAAACAAGGCTAAATTAGTAGAGAATATAACCATGCTGTAACATTGTCATGCAATACCTTTATTAATAGATAACCACACTAAATATAGTATTACATATTTAAAAGAGAGATGGTTTCGACTCTCCAACTCTTAAAAACTAGTGGTGATAAGCAGTTATACTCCTAGATGTTTTGTCCTTTCCCTTTTGTATTAGTATTTGTTTTCACTAATATATTTCAAAAGTTATATTTCTGTGCACGTTATAAAACTGTGAAAATAAATACCAATAAATATTGTGATACTTATTCAGTGCACTGTAAAGTTCCAAGTGAGATGATACTTTGCTTGGGAATTGAAGAAGGTTTCCTCACTTCTCAGAAATGGTACTAAGCTTTAATGTGGGAAAATGATAATATTTACAGTGACATGAAATTTTAATGGAGAATGTCTTGTTTTGCACTTCTGGTACTATTAGAAGAAATGATATGTTTTTCTCAGCAAATGCATTATGAGAATACATTTTTAAATTTGTTTTGTGCATTGCAGTACATAAGAATGACCATTCTGAAGAGATTTGTGTTACATCATTACTACAGGATTCTTTTGTCTGATAATTTTTTTTCTTGAGCCTGTTTGATAATGGTGTTTAGTGGCAAAAACCTTTTGGAAATGTATTTTGGCTTCTGTTTCACATTGCAAACCCTGAACCTGGACTAATAGTGATGCAGTCGAAGGCCCTCACGAGGTTACTCTGCCTTTCCACGCCACTGGGGAAGGAGACCTTCCTTGTTCCCAGTTGGGACAAGATTAGAGGAGTCGAGGACAATTTTGGAGGATGTGTTGTGCAACATTTGAAGTGTAAATGATCTTCAAAAGTGAAAATAAAAACAAATTGGAGGTTCACAGCCACACTATGGAGGGGGGTCTGTACCAGGCTGTAGGGTGTGCAGTTTCTGAAGGAGATGATAATTTTTAACTAATTTGAATTCTATTTAAGTTTCTGAAAGTAACTGAAAAAACAGGAATTTTCTTTTTCTTTTAAAGCCAAAGTCTTTACTTTCATACGAGGTTTCACAGGAAAATGGGCCAAAGAATACAATTAAATATGCAAAAGGTTAATCTTATGGAAAAGGGTATCCTGTCATCTTGATATGCACAAGCATATTAATGATAATAGGAACAATGTGTGTAATTTTCCTGTATATTGCTATGTAGGTTGCACTATTTTGAATGACACAAGGCTGATATTTTAATTACCAAATACCATAAGAAGCTGTTTATTAATAGTTTAAACTTGTTAACCTAAATATATATACAGTATACCCAGGCGTGCGTGCATACACTTCCCAACCCAGTCATGTGTGAGTAATCTCCCAGAGCTGTGGGACACATTTCAGCACTGCTTTATTTTAAGTGATTGTCTTCTCTCCTTCCCAAACCTCCCAAACCTACAAACCCTCTAGCAGCATTTATTGTAGTGTTTGATACCTGTAACAGAAGGGGTTAAAGGACTCACTGGGATCAGGATTGCTTTGTGCTAGGACATGTGGAAACATGTCAGAGGAGAGCCTCTGTCTGAAAGAGCTCGAATTGATGGTCACTATAAATAACAAAGCCATAGGAAAAGCATGTCTTCTCATACTGTTTGGAAAAATCTTGGCCAGAGAGGATCTATTGGACTTTAAAACTCAGTGTCAGCTTATGTGATCCACATCTGATCCTGAACCATGTTCCGTAAGGTAGAGAAGGAAGGATACCTCAAGAACCAGATTCCCAGGAAAGCCCAGCTGGTGTGTGCACCAGTGGCCGCCCCTGTATCCTCCCATGCAGACTGGGCAGTTTCCAAAATCGGTTTTGCACGCAGAGACAGGCTTTAGCAGTGGTGTTTAAGGGAGAATCACTTCTCTGAGTGCACAGGCTTTTGAGCTTGCTATTGCTGGTGATGTGGAGATTTTCACTGAGGGATGATGGTGTTATTTGGCTGCTTTTCTGAATTTGTAGTTTTCTAACTAAAACTTATGACCAAAAAAAAAAAAGCTTGGAATTGTTTGTTGGAAATAATTTTTTGAACCAAGAAATAGTAAATTCTATAGGGTCAGATTTTGTCTACAAGTTTATTGCAAGTGTGTCTTGGAGAAGAACTTGGTTTCAAGTTCTTCCTCTGCAGGCAGAAAATTTTTACTTAGCTCATTTTTACCTGGCCTAGGTCTGGATTCCAAACTTAGGCAAAACACTTTTGACTTAAATGGGGATGTGTGAGTGAGTGATGGGAGAGCAGATCCTTATTGCAGTTCATGCTCAGATTTTGAAGTCCCAAGCCAAACCTCGTGTTGCAAAATATGGAATTTGCACCACATAAAATTGTGTGCAGCTAGGAAGGAAACTAGTGCAGTTTCAGTAAGAACTGTTTGCAGTTTATTCTTGATATAAGGTATAATAGTTTGAAATAGTCTCACTCATTTCAGAACCTCCCTTTTGCACTGATGAAGAACAGCTTGATCCCTCTGTCTTCACACCTCACACCCACATGCTCAGTGTATCTCGTGCCTTCCCTGTTGAAACCAGAAGGTACAAACAGAATTCATTAATGTGTTAGGCAAACTCCTACCTGATTGTTAACTAAGTACTCCATTTTTATGCAGAATTTGCATCCATACATTCCAGGTTCTCAGAAGCACTTCACCTGTGAGTTAATAATGTTTAGTTCATCAGATTCCAATTTACACTAAACCTGAAGGGTGTTTTGTGCTTCCTTTCATCCTGTTTAAGGATTTTTGTGGGCTTAGATGAAACACTAACATTTCTGTGCTGCTAAATAAAACTCAGCAGAAATATTTTAAAATCTCAAATTACACTTTAAAAAACATTTTTACCTGTTTACTTGAATAATGTCAATTTAATATGTTGTCCTGATTAGTCTTTGTATATATACATGTGTATATACGTAAGCTATATATAAGCTTTATATATATATATATGTATATGTATAAAGTTTTTGGGGTGATTGAGAGGCAAGACAGAAATTCAGCGATGTGACAAAGATTCTACAATCATTTCTTAACAGTTTCAAGTAATGTATTGCTGTTTTGAGCTTGATTAAAAGTTATTTGCAGTTGAACTATGAAAAATGAAATGCAACTAAGGAAATAAGAATTCACAATATTAACTTAGGCTTTTGCTACAAAGAAAATTAATTATTAGTACAGTTGGAACAGTGCTCTTTTTCTGATGGAGGAAAAGAACTCCAGTTGTAATAATTTGTACTGGTTGCAGGGAGCACTAACCTAAAACTGTACACAGTAAATTAAAAAACTATCACTTCTGTTATTTACTAGTGCAATTTACTGTAACACCCTCAAAAGTGTCATATTTCAAGCCAAAGGGTAAGTCACAAATTTCCAGTTGCTAACAAAGAATAGGAGAGGTTTGAAGAGCTCTTAACACCTGGGGAAATAAATCAGGATGTTAGAGTAGAAATAAAAGAATATTGTTTAAATGGAATTAAGCATAAAATAATTAATTTTTAAGAGAATCCAGAATTTCATTATAAAATTCACAGTCGAATGGATTCTTCAAAAGAAAGGGTTTGGGGAAAAAGAGGATATTTAAAATCTAGTTTTGACATTACTGCCTGTTTTATTAGATAGGTTTAGCAAAGTGAAGTGAATTTTAACACGCAGGTGTCTGTGCACACCCAGTTTTAGCTGTGGTGGTGTGCAGACACAGATACACCTGACTACCCCTGCACCCTTCTGCCCCTGCCTTGGAGATCCTGGTGGTAGCTGGAGCTACCCAAGAGCACCCAGTGCAGCGTGAAGGAACTGGGATCCACACACTTCTCTCCTGTGTTACACACACTGTCTCACTGCAGTTCACCCTGACCATATTTTAACCCAGTGCATGACTGAGTGCTAATACTGTATAAATATTTTGAAACATATCTTAAAAAAAAAACATAAAAACATGTTTGCTTCAAACTTTTTATGATAGAGAAATATATAATTATTATGGTTGTCTTACAAATTGTATTGTGTTCATTTTTTTTTTGTTAAATATGTAGAAAAACATTAAGGGAATGGGGGACTTGAATGTCTGTGTGTACCGAAATGTATATAACTATTTGAGGAGAACACATGTGCCAAGTATAACATGATGTAAAAATTGTAAATATATGAAAAATTCATTTTTCTAATAAAGATAATTTCTGCCAATTGATATGAAAAGGAACAATGGTATCATTCTTGTCTGTCATCCTTGTAAAATGGGACAATATGACCCATGAAGAAGCTTTACCTTTGTTTTCCCATTAGTCGTTGATTTGATTTGAAGGGTGTTAACAGCCATGTGTTTTGAGCCATCCTTTGCTGTTAGAAATTATCTAAAGGTGAAGATGCCTGAAGCTTAAGCTGACAGGATGTGCTTGGTGATCCCAGTTTAATTTAATTCCCGAAAAGGATGAAGACAATTAATTTATGCAAAATTCATTTGGTGTGAGAATGATGCTTTGAAAGTTGCTTCCTCAGCAGAGGGAGCAGTGGGAGCTCAGTTAAGGCTGGTCCCTTCAGCTATGGCACCATTCTCCCATATTCTGAGACACATCGGAGGCACGAAGCGCTGTGGGCCTGCACGAGGAGATGCACGAGCTCTTTGGGCCATTGTGGAGGCAGCAACCAGCCCAAGGAGGAGGTGTCCTGCCAAGAATGCTGCCACCCCTGAGAGGAGCTGGAGAGCTGGAGGAGTGGAGCGCTCCTGGCGTGGCTCTTGGAGGTCGGTCAGGTGAGGAGGACGGGGGAGAGCAAACCAGGGGGTGAGAAAACGGCAGTGATGTCTCGCATCTTCTATGACTTTTGCTATCCCCAGCCTTTTTTACTGTTCTGGTTCATCAAGACTTAAATCAAAATAGAGGTTTTAGTGGAGCAATTAAAATCCTTTCTAAGGTTTGATCATTTGCCTGGCCACAGGAGCTAGAGAAGCGATGTTCACACTGTGCTCCGGAGTGGTTCTGTGGGACCCCATTTTCCATGATGTCTCATTAGTTGACGAAAATCTCTGATTCCTCAAAATGGGCATAAACAAACCCTTGGCAATTAGAATAATGCTCTTTGAGGCAGTGGGATGGAAGTCATTATATAAATCCAAAGCATCATTTTGAAAATGGGGCTTTGTGCTGAATATAAAAACATTGTTGGGGTGAAAGGTTGCTCACAGATGTCTCACAGCAGAAGAGTCCCATCTATTTGTTCCCAAGATAAACATGACTACATAGATAATATGAGAGAGATAAAGTCGGACTTCTATTCTTAATGAGGTTCTTAATGAGAAAAAACCTGCTGGGCTTATTGTCCTCTGCTAGAAAGCTCTTTTAAAGAGACCCCGTTCTATTTGTATCTAAACAGCCCCATTTCCGGAAACCAAATGAAGTGTTCCCAATCTTTATGTGAACTTGAATCTTTGTTTTTGGGTGATAATGGTGTTTGTATCCAGGCTAGTGTTTGCATCAGGGCTGCTCCTGCAGCTCTACCTGCCAGCTTAGCTGATTTCTCTCTGTGTGTCTATGAGTCATCTCAGCCTCAGCTTTGATTCCCTTTGGGATCCGGTTCAAAGATAGTCATATTCTCCCAGATCGTTCTTTCGAGTCTTTGCTGATGTGTCTATGGCAACTACCAGTCCTCTAAAACTTTCCTTGCTAAAAAAAAATAAAATTTAGGTGGTGACTGGGAAATGGAAGCTTTTAAAGTCTGACATATTGTGCATGGCAGTGCCAGCAGCGTTCCTCGCGAACTGAGCAGTTCACCCGGTATGAACACAACTTTCCTCCTGTAATTTGGATGCAAAAACACCTGTTCTAAGGCCAACTGCTGAAGTTTACTCATCTCTATATACAGAAGCACCATCCACCCTAGTTGTGGTGAATTTTCCCACTGATCACAGTAGCTGCTTGTTTCTCTCTGCTCCTTCCAACGCTTTACAAACAGCATCAGCTTCCCCTTGCAGGTTTGTTGCAGTACAAAAACCAAACAGTGGCTTCCACAAATTGCTTTATTGATCTATAGTGTGGTCCTCTGTCACTGCTGTGCTTCTCTCACCTGGCAGGCTGCTTCAGTGGGCATCTCCCCATGTACAGCTCAGCTTGTCCTTTCCACTGAAGAAGGGAAGTTTCACACACTGAGGGATCTCTGCATTGATTTCCATATTTTCTCTCCAGAAGTTCCCCAAAAAGCTTTTGGGGTGGTGGTGGTGGTGGTGGGGTAGTTTATTGACTATTTATTTATTTTCCACTAGTTAGCTGATGCAGAATGATCATTACAGATGTTGACTGCATTCTGTTCAGATCAATATGCTCAAATCTTGCTTGTTAAAATAACATGTGTTTATAATGTAAATGATGATTGTTCCTTTACTATGGCAATAATCTGGAGTTTGTTAGCTTTGCAGTGGGCAACAGGGGATGGTAATATAGAAGATAATAATGATTAAAATTGTTTGTACAAGGTCAAAGACAATTTCCAGGGTTCTCCATGAACCTCCAGGTGTAATTTAACAGCAATAATCCTTAAAAAATGCGTTGCACTGCACAAGCACAAGGTCTTTTTAGAGTGGACCTTAGCCTGCTAGTTAGACATGACCCATCCAGTGAGATCATTGAACCCTTTCACATTCAAAGACCATATAACATTTACACTGTAAAGTCTTGTGAAAGATACAGAAAGCAGAAAATCTGAACTGAGAACTCCAGAGGGAAAAAATACAATATTAACCAGGTTTGAAAGTCTCAGACCCTCTTGTTATAGAATTGTGTAGTTCCACTAATTACTTTGGGGACTGAAGCTGTTTGGCACTTCAGAAGCTTGGTTATGAGCAGCTGCCTCTTTCCATCCTGCATGGGGAAAAGCAAATTAAGTAGGCATAACAGGCATTTCCCTTGTTCTCCCCTGAGCGCAGAGACCTTGGCCAGGTTTTACTCCCAGTTTCTGAGATGGTACAGTTTTATCAGTCGAGAGGTTTGCCAAACAAAGAAAAAGCTGGTATCACAATATCATGATGCTGATTTTACCCTCCTCTTTCCCAGCAAGAGAAATGTGGCAAATTGTATAATTCTCCCTGTATGCCTCTGAATTCCTTTCGTGCACATTTAAAAGAGGAACCATTAGAATATGTAGAAGAGGATAAAAGTAGTAGGAATGAGGATGACTAGAATAACTCTGATTTTCCTCTAAGAACAAAACTGCTGTTGCATTGATTTGGCCACTGTGAGTGTTTCCTAATATGGGCTCTGAAAGCTGCAGTGCATGTTAATTCCTGTTACCCATCCTATTTTTACGTAAATGTGTGTGAAGAGCTTATGTTTAAAAATAGGGGTGGGGATGATGCTGAGGGATTTTGCTATGGGAGAAACTTTCCAATAGGACTAGACAACTCTAAGTATCCTGCAAGAAGATGGTGCAAATCTCTCTGAATATGCCTCTCACCAGCAAGAACATCTAGCAGTAGCTCTTTACCAACCAAGAAAATAATTTATTTTTAATAAAAAATCAAATATCAAATATCAAATCTCAAATTGAGGCTTTATTTAGATTTTTACCCTAAATAGAAATTCTGAAATGATAATCAGGTTCTGTTTTCCTCACCTTTAAATCCACTGCTCTTCCTTTGCATGGATGCACTATTATCTCAGCAAATGGGAGCAGCCAATGTGACCTTAACTATATTTATACTTCTCTGAACTAAACAGCTCTGATATTATCACCTTCCTTCTTATTTCCCATTCCATCTATCTACTCTTAGCAGTTTTCTCTATTTCTGTCCCTGTTGGAACATCATGGAAGTGTGAGCTGCACCTTGAACCTGACCTGCATGGTCAGCACATTTCCATGTGTTAGTTAGAGGCATTGTAATCTCCATGTTCTTTTCTATTCCTGTCTCTATAAAAACTAACATTTTGTTTGTTTCTCCACTCCCATTCTGCAATGAGAAGATGATTTCAGTATTCAGAGCATAACGGCATCTATAACCTTCTTTTTCAGATGTTGGTTTTGCACTCAAAACATTTGGATAGCTTAAATTATTTCTCCTTGCATGCATTTATTTTTTCTGGCATTTCAAAACACTAATATTTTTTCCCCCTAAATATTTGAATCTGATAGGCTATTTTATATCTCCTTCAAATCAGGTGAGTTTGGAGTAGCAAAGAAATGTCAGGTCATCTACAGAGCAGGACCTGGGCCAGGAATTTTGTGTTTTAAGGGATGCTGGACAGATTTACATATTCTGTGGCCTGAATGTTGTGGTATTGCATCCCACATGCGGATGACTTTCTGAGATAATGTTTAGCATTAAAAAAAGTTTGATTATGTAATGTGATGTACTGGGTTAGGCCACTAAATGCTTTGAAGTCAAAGAATGAGAAACCCACAGTTTAGGTTATCAAGGAAGGTATTAAATATTGATGGCTTGAGAAAATGGCACACGCCTTCAATTCTTTGACACTGCAGTCTAAATAAATCACAAATGTATTTCTTTGGGGAGCTGGATGCAGGTAACAGAACTGGACTTTTAGGGAGAAATTGAGGCAATGGTGAAAGTAAGTCTTATTTTATTGTGGTATTTTACATATTTCTTAGCACAGTGGGCGGGTAGATTTAAATATATATGAAACAGAGTTGCCTGTTCATTGCTCACATCAGTGTATTCCTCAGCTGGCTCTGCATACTTCTGTGCAAACATTTCTTCTTCCTGAGGCTGGGAGGGAAAGTAGGATGTGAGGTTATCTGCAGCGTGAAGCTTGTACCCTCTTGCTGTCCGTGGGCTGCAGCTTCAGATTGGTTTGACACTTGGAGTCGATGATCTTAGAGGTCTTTTGCAACCTTAAATAATTCTGTAATTCTATGATTGCAAAGCTGTACCATATTTGCCTCAATGCTGTAGCAACAAACCTCCATGATTTTAGATAGAAAGTTGAGATGTAGTTATTTACACACAGGCAGCCCACGATGAATTAAACACAAATTAACTCAGAGTGATCTGCAGTCTATTACCCCCATGTGCAAGCAGAGTAACTGTGGCTCAGCAGCCCGTGCACGAACGGCTGCGCTGATCTGCACAAAGACCAATTAAATCCTCCTAATTGCCAAGTGTTCCCACTGGCTTCATCACACTGATGTAACCCAAAGCCCTGGATTCTTGGTCCTTACCAGGCACTGCAGGGCTTGAGCAGACTGGGAATGTGGCTGTTATTGAGACCAAGTCAGGGCTGCTGTTATTTTGGTGGCCGTGTGTTTGCGTGTGCACACTTGTGCATGGGTGTGCATATTTTAAAGAAACAGCTTCTCAAATCCTCTCTAATGTGACTGCAATGCTCTCAGGAGAGACCCTTATTTAGTGATTTCAGCAGCAATAACATGAATCATTTTTAGGGGGACAGATGGCAGTGGTTGGTAAGGCCCTGATAGTGCCCTGTGCCGGGGAGAGCTGGCCAGTGTCTGTGTCATTAGTACATCCTGCTGAAGATATAAAGTCTTGTGCCTTCTTCTAATAGGATTTTGTGAAAGTCCTGCTTCATTCCTGGTTGGGTTCAAAACAGACTGCAGGACTGGGAATCTCAAAGACTGGTTTCCAATGCTGGCCCTGGCATTACCATGTCATGGCATCTTGTGAGTCACTTCACCTCTTTGGTTTCCCTCCAGCTCCTCTTCAGTTTGCAAGTAAGGCCTTTGCTGGGGTTAGTCTCATGCCATTTTCTCATATGGAGCAGACACTAAAGTCCTGGCAGAGACTAACTGGCTTTGCAGCAATAAAATAGTTCAAAATACTAAATTACTAATTTTTCTCCTACCTTTAAGGCTATAGGCATAACTTCACCACATCTGACCATTTGTCAGCAGAAGCCTAAAGTACAGGGAGGAGTAATGAAGTAAAGAAGATCTCTGAAGCCAACAACATTTAGGATGAAAATATAACAATGAAGGTAAGCCTTTAAAAGGGTCTCATTCCACAACTACCTGCAAGGCAAACTGCAAGTCCTGGACAGGACTGACACCATGTTGCTGTTCATACTGAGGAGATGTGTTTGCGGTGTGAGCACACAAAGTACCACTTTTAAAGCTGAGGACCTGAAATTAACAGCAACACATGGAAAATGCTAGTCTTTGTGACCTTTGTTGGATGGTTTGTCCTCAGCTTACACAGAAACTTCCTTTCCTTTTAACCTTCTATAAGTTACGTTAGATCATTTTTTAAAAGACTTTTCCACATGATATTTTCAATGTACCACACTTGTGACATTTGCTGTTCATATGACCCCTATGAATTCATTGAAGTGCCCTCAGGGACCCATGAATATGAAAGTGTTTCCTTTTTTGGCTCCATTTTTCACTGCTTTTGCTGGCTGGTTGGCTGTGTACAGAGCAGAGCAGCTGTCCTGAACAGTTCTGTCCTCCTTACAAGAGCACAGAGGAAAAGCCTTCTGGAGGAATCAGCTTTGCTGCCCCTCAAGAACTTCAGCATGAGAAAAATGACCATGAAAGAGGACTTAATGAGAGAATTTGAGCTAACTGTAACAAGTGGGATCTAAATATTTTTTTAATGAGATAGGTTATAAAAAGTCCTATTATAATGGTTTTGGAGATTTAATCAGAAGAGTTGATTCATATTCCAAAAACCATTTTTGTGCCAGAGTTACATCTTCATTAAGGGCCTACATTTTAATGGTCCACCAATCAAACTAAAGATCTCTTTGTGGGTATAAGATGGCGACAACCCTATTTTAATATTATGATGTCTTATGATGTGCCTTCCCTGCACAGTCTACGCCAAAAAACCACTGCTTTTCATGGAGCTCTCCATTAAACTGTCAGGTGAGAGGGAGGAGCAGGAGGGGCAGCGTCACTGGATAACCCAATAGATTGGCACAAGTGTCCATCCACTGGCAGAAAATAAAGTATTGAATGCCTATTTCAAAGGAAAAAGAAATCCCCAGCAGAGACTGATTCAGGAGTACTGAAACCGTGAGGAAGATGTTGTATTGGCTACTGAGACTTGTTTCCCAGTGCAGAAGGAGGCACAGTCAGAGTGTGACAGTGTTGGGGATGGCATGGAACAGTCACATGGTGGCTGCTTCCAGTGTAGCATCTGAGCTGGCAGTGCCCCACTCACATTTCTCCATTAAAGAAGGAAAATAGTCAGTCTTCAGCCCATACAGCTCACAAAAGAAATTCCACCTTCCACTGATAAATGCTTCCAACTGCTGAACAAAACTGTTACACTTTGAATAAGCAATGCTGCAGAACATGCAGAACAGCAGTTTTGATTCAGGGTCTGAATGCTGGGAGGTGCAGTGCAGTCCTGCTCTGCACCATGGAATTCAAGAGTGTTGCCATCTGATTCAGTTGCATCTCCTGAGTGTGAGGAGCCAGCTTTCCATTCCCTGATGTGCTGGTGTAAGTGTTACACCTCCCAAAAGTAATATAATGCCCCCAAATATTTGGATGATGTACTTTAATTCTTGTATTTATTTACATTTTAATTGCTACAGATGGAATAAATTCTCTGCTTTGAAGTTTTATTACATTAATGAAGCTGGCTTAATGCAGCCTAACTAATTTTGGAAACTCGCTTCAGCCTTTCCAGTCCTGTGAAAGATAATTTCAGGTAAAATACAATGAGGCCTGAGTAAGTTGTTCAACACATGGCACCCTGATATCCTCAGAGGTACAGAGGGGAAGAAAAAGGCATGCATCAAGTTTCTTAGTCAGCAAGATGATTAGCTGTCAACAAAATTGAGTGTGGGGTTTTTTTTAAAGAAACAAGTTTTAGAATAAATTATTCTTATTAAAATTATTCTAACTTTTATTTCTGGTTGGTTTGTTTGTTTGTTTTAAACTTGTCCCAGTACCTTTTCTCCTGTGATGCCTTACCTCCTCCTCCTGGAAACATGCACTGCGATGTATCCTGACAGACAGAGACAGCACCACAAGTTTTTAGGAGGTGTATGTATACAGTGGACTCTGACAACATTGTCCTCAGGTATGTCATGGCCCTTTATGTTTGCACCCGTTTTTCCTTTATGTGAAATCTTCAACAACAACTAATGAAGTGAAGACCTGGTGAAAACCAGTGGGTGGGGGATTTGTCCACAGAGGGACATGACACTATTTCAGCCTCCTGTAGAGGGTCACAGCTCTCACCTGTGGTTGTCCTGGTGGCATCAGGTTGTTCTAGTTGTAGTCAAGCGTCAGAAGAATCTGTTTCTATTCAGCCATCCTTGATGTTATGTCCTTTCATACCTATGAGAGAAACTGTCTACGCAGGTGCCGGTGCAGAAATACCTCAGCTGAGCTGTGAACAATGAACTACATTCTTTCTTCTAACACTAAATGCAGATCCTGTTAAAAAAAAAAAAAAAACGTGAAATAGGGCAGGTTGCACAGGGAACAAAAACTTTTGGTTCAGATAGTGCCAGGGTAAGTAGTTCGTGGTGGGTATGAAAGGCCTTGTCAGATTTTACGTTCAGCTGGTGTGTGCAGTGTAATAAAAAGCCTGTGTGTATTGCACAGGCAGTACTGGGGATGCCGTTGTCTCCATTGATTTCTGTGTCAGGCTGAAAAACTTCGAAAATCAGTTTTTCCCACTGTGGATGTCTTATCTGTTGAGTGTACCATGTAGTAGACATTTTAAAATCCTTGTATTTTCCCACATGATTTCTTTTGGAGTAAAGTGCAGCTGCTAATGGATTTCCACCCTCTAATTTCCCTCTCTTGCAATGTGCCAGCTTGAAGCTTGGCAAATGCAGTTTTTATAACCTATGAAAAATGTGCTCATACCCTTGTAATTTAACATGAGCTGCTCACTATTCTTGCCTGAGTCCGAGAAACCTGATAATAAACATTCAGGCAGGAAAAACTATTGAGACCGTTGACTGGCTGTTATAATAACTCTGATTCAGTACTTTGAGTGACTAAAATGAAATTGAACCTCATAACATCAGTTTTGCTCAACCTGTCTGTTCTACCAGCTTTTAATCATTTTTCATAGCAACTCTGCATCAACATCCCACCCTGGAAACACATTCCTCTGTTGTTCTCTGGTATGACAGACTCGTTTTTTGCTTTTCTAAATAATGTTTCCTGCTCTCATTCATCTGTGCTCCCTACATATCACCAGGTAGATGTGACGGATTTATCATATTGAAAACCATCTGCTCAGTTATGCTAGATAACATAAACCCATCCCCCAAAACGCAAACTGATAGAAATTCCTGCTGAACCAAAGTACACGTTATGATCCTTCTTTCTAACATGTGCCCTCTGGCCAGGCCTGCTCAGCTAAAACTTTTCAGGAAGTGCTGAAAAGTGGATCAAAGATGCATCTTTGGAGTTGTCCAGTTGGCTGTGGCAAAAACTCGTGGGGTAGCTTGGGCAGGCTGGCCTGAGTGCAGGGAAAGAGGTGGATGAAGCGTCCTAAAAGGGAAGGAGTCATACACTCCTGTTCTTGTGTCCAAAACAGAACATATGGGTGAAACTGGGAGGAGAGTATTCAGGGAAAGGGAAGAAACAAGTGAAAACAAGCAATGTGTGGTTAGAGCCTGGGGTTTGGGTGCTGAAGAGCAGCAGCACCGTAAGAGGCTCCTCTCTGATCTGGGGAAGTTCAGCTCCTGCCTTTCTGACACAAACATTTGTGCAGGCCATCAGTGAACTGGGTATGAAGGTGAAGGGCTTCACAAACAAAACAAAAACCAAATTAAAACTATTTATTTCTTTTAACCAGGTTTTTCCCTGCGCTTGCCAAGTGGAGAGCTGCCTGTGCAAAAGGCCATGTCTGGGCTCTGGCCTGTCATCTGGGCTGATGGATGGAAAATGCATCTGCCATTGAGCCCTCAAGTTGTGGTGAAAGCCCCAAGGACTCTGAGACATTCAATCAAGTTTGTAGCAGCAGCATAGCTCTCATGACTGAACAGTTGTATTTCTGCCACGCTTTGACTGAAGAGATTTTCTGTTTGACCTGCCCATGTTCAGAAGCACTCTGGCATGAACCAGATGGGCCGTACTTGGGCTAAAAAAAGGAAGTATTTCTTGACATTAATATTTTCTCAGCTATTTCTCATCCCAGTCAGTTAGAGCTGCTGAGGTCACTGCTCAGCAGTGCACGTGTGTGTGCCAGAGCAGCCCAAGCAGTGGGTCAAGGGAAGTCCTTGGCCAGGGTGATGGGTGTCACCATGAGGTGGCCACGGGGGAGGCACAGCCACGAAAACTGGGTCCTCGTTTTTTCTCAGCCTGAAAGACAGTATGGTATTACACAGAGCCCAAATGCTGGTGACTGCATCCAGCTGCATGCAAAAGTGTCTGCAGAGTTTGTGGCTTCTAAAACATGCAAGTCGTGGTATGTGTAATTTTCACCACTTCCCACAATGGGAGAGGTGGGATTTCTCACTCAGAGGGATGCATGTTGTACTGACTCTGTAGAATATGTGCCTACAAGTAGAATTTCACAGCCTGGCCCTCCTCCTCAGAGCTCACAGGGCTTCTGGTTTCCTTTGGCAGGAGATAGTCGCTCCTGGAGGGAGGGAGTAATTCTTGAGGTAATTACCCTGCGTTGTTTGCAATTCTCAAAGTGTATAAGTTGATATGCCAACTGCAAGAAGGGGAAAGTGGCTACAACCTGTATTGTAACTTAACATGAACTAATGAAAGCTTAAATAAAAAGAAGCAAACAAGTCCCTAGTGAGATACCTGAGCCACAGTTCCACAAAATTTAATTAATCTTTCCTCTGTATTAAACATTATGATGCAGGGAAGAATCTGCGCCAAGGGCAGCAGTGACTAATTTCACAGCAAGGAGTAAACTTTGGTGTGTGTTTGTGGCTCACCACGTGCCTGGTAGAAGTTAGAAGGTACAGAGGAATAACAACTGAGAACCTCAGGTACAGAGACAACAGAAACCAGCTGCTGGATGGGGCAGGTCACGAGCTGACACATACACAGGCAGGAGGTGTTTGTTTTTTTCAGTCAGGAAATAAAGGAAAATATTTTTAGTGCACATTTGAAACACATCTGCATGCTGCAGATAGTTTAGGCTGTGATCTAAGTGAGTAGTAAAGCTCGGTTTTACATAAACTGGCCACAGGCTTTGGCCAACCCTTTGGTCTGAGGAGCACCAGGTATGTAGAGTTAAAACTTTATATCTCACATGTTAACCACATAAACCCTTCCAGAGGTTTAACACAAACATTTGCAGGGCAAGAACACCTATTATGTGCCCACAACAGTCAGAAGTTCCTCCTGAGTAGCCTCTGCCCACAGCTGTTTGCTTCCACATTGCAGTTATATTTAAACAATTTCTGGAGAGGTAAATATTTGTTTGCTCAGTAGATTCATGTACACTTCTGGCTGAAGGTCAGCATTTCCCTCTGCCAGGATCCTATTTACTGCTCCACTTTCAGACATCCTGCCCTGGCCTTAGAGATAGCAAATATGCCTGGGATTCACTAAATTCTGCTTTTTATGTACCTCTGTCTCTGGAATCAGCTTCCCACGCTGGCAGAAGCATCCTTACAGGAGGAGGCAGCTCCTCAGTCCCGAGGAGAGGCACTTTGGTCCGAGAGCAGGCGGGTGGTGCTGGCAGCTGCACCAGCTGCTGCTGCAGGTTTTCTCTGTATCATTTCCTTCTGGCAGCAGTCAATGCTCTCTGTGTCTTGTCTGTAAGAAAAAAAATCCCCTTCCCATTGCTGCATGAATGGATTCCCAGTCCTGGAAAAAGAAAGCAAATCAAGAAAACGAGAGTCCTACCCCTAGCTCAGGCATATTAGTGGAGGTTGGATGGCTGCAGGATGATGCCTCAGCCTTAGTCCCACCTTGGTCAGGTCACTGGCTGGTGTGGGACAGCCCTAGTAAGCAGGGAGGGAGGGCTTCTGGCTCCCAGGGTGGCCTGGTTTGAAAGGCACCATCTCACACACGCTGACAGTGCTGGGAGACAAACAGTTTACCAAACCCAGACTCTTTCCACTGACTTTCCCTCTGATACCCAATTTTATCTGCCATTTATAACCTTAACTGCTCTTGGTTATATCATAGAGTTGCTTCCCCTGAACACATTCCACAAGTCACTAAATATTCAGCTGGTGCTGGAACCTGTGTCTCCAAAACCAAGAGGTCAGCCAGAAGAGCTGGATTTGCCCTGAGGAAACAATATTATGGAGCTAAAGACCCAAAATGAGAATGAAGAAATGACGTGGCACATTTCACGACAGAAATGTTGTCTCAACTCCTCTGATGAGTTTACTTTGCCACTCTCTGATGAGGTACTAACTCGACAAAAAGCAGGTGGTTGACCAAGTGTCATTTGGTGAGCAGAGTCTGGGAGAGATCATTCATCTCCCAGCTGTAAGGGGTGCAAGGGCCAACTGTCAGCACTGTGACACTGCTGACCCCAGGCCACTGCAGGGAGGACACTCTGACAGGGGGGAAGGAGCCGTGTTTTCATCCTGTGCATGTCTTCTACGCAATTTATTGCACTTGCTGACAGCACCGTGAGAGATGAGCGGTTCATCATTCCTTCAGTCCCTCCCTTGCCTTTCCCATTGGACATTTAATGTAGGGTGTGTATTCCTGGCTGCTTCAATGCCACGAAACCTCTTGCTGTAGCGTTTTGATTGAGTTTAGATTGTTTGTATGCTTTGCCAAGAAAACAGTTTCACAAGAAGTGCAGCACTGCTGCAGATCTTTTGTTGCCTCTGGGTGCATGAGAAGAAGTTAGAATACTTACAGAAAAATCTGAAAATATTAACATAGGAAAATAAACAAATATATTTGTAAGTTAACCCAGAGAAAAATACTTGTGGTGGCGTGTTTTGTTTTCTTAATGGGAATGGAGAAGCAGAAGAACTGTCAATATTGGTTTACACCAAATAAGTAGTGATAGCAGGGTCAGTCTTTTGTTAACACCTTGTTTCTTCTGTTTGACTTGAACTTGACTTATTGAAGCCAAAGACCTGCGTTATTTTATAAATGCATTGGGCACAAATGCATCGTAAATGCCCTGCTGGGGGAGAAAATAATTAGAATGAAGAGGGAAGCTGCATTCCAGGTGCAGGAGCCATTAGTATTCTTCTGCTCTAGTTCCCTGAACCACTGCATTTATTAACCTTTAGCCAGATCAGAGCCAATTTCTCCTGTTCCTTACATAATGTTGGAATTATAATTGACAGTACTGATGAAAGGGAAAAGTCTCTCTGCAACTCAAATTTTTCTTGCTTTCATGTAGAGGGTTTAAGAACAAGAGTCTTATCAGCTGTGAATAATTGCATCTCGTTAACTGTGTACTGGAATTATATGTATATGCATATTAGTTGGAATCGTGTATATATTTGGCTGGAAAATGTTATGGCATGCTTCAAGTGGCACCAGTGATGTGAAATTCAGTGTGCATGGCATGTTTATGTAACTCGAGTGACATTGCTAAGGAGGTAGGAGATGATGGTTGTACATTTGGGTACAGTTTTAGAGGAATTCTTTCCAGCAGGCTTTGAAAAAAAAAAAAAAGGCTTTTGTCCTCATAGTTATTTGGACAGTTTGATACTCTCTTAGTGAAAATAGAAGTGTGTTTTAAGGCTTCCATTGCCCCCTTTGCTTGCTGCTCTGAGGGTGAGATGCTTCTGTGGGGCTTGGAGGTTCGTGCCATGTCATGGGGAGTGTTTGCAGGGTTTCCTCTGGTCCCTCAAGAGGTTTTGCTTTTCTAGGAAAAGCTTGTAAATCCAAATTCACAGCAGATTTCGGAGTCTCTAATAGATAAAGCTGCCAAAAAAAGTAATTTGTGTGAGAGTGGTAAGTTGTCTTAGCCCTCAAATCCCTTTGAACATTAGGAAAATCAAGTAATCCATTTACAGTCTTCTGGTTGCACCCTTTATTTTGATGTTTTCTTTCCATATGGTTAGAGAGATGATTTTTTAAAATAAAATTAGGTGGTTTCTTTTGAAGAGGGCAGGTCTCTTCTCCTTAAAGGGACTAAGCAGTTACTCCAGGGACAATTTTCCATTGTATAGAAGCTGCAGCTGCCACATGACTCTATTGCAGGGACTTTCACCCATGAGAATAACCTGGCTGCAGAGCGATCATTAATTGCTTCCTGGCACAAGGAGTGTCTTGTTATTGCTTGTAGTTCACAGACAATTCAACTCACACACGCCTAAGTTGGCATGAAGAAAATGCCAACTGCTCTTATTTCCAGCAAAACAGTGATATAATTGTCAAGCTGATGGAAAACAAAAGCTTCTTCCTAATTTATTTGTTATCAAATGAAGAAAGAAAAAAATCTGCTGTTTAACACTTTCCATACTTCGATGGAAAAACGTCTAGAATTTAACACTGGGACAATTCACTATGTTGAAATACCCGTCAGATGAATCCTCATGAATCCTTTCTTTCCCAAATGCAAACTGATTTCTTCTTGCTCCTGTTGGACTACAGACATTTAACCTAAGTTGAGCTTTTACGTAGGGTTTGACTGATCTTATTTTTTGTCAAAATTACTATATTTCTCTATGCAGCGTAACATCCAATTCTAGGAATATTTCCTACATTAAGCTACTTTATACTTTCTTTTAAAGAAAAAAATAAACTATCATCATTATTTTCTTTAAGTAACTTACGTTTGCCAGCATCATCTTTGATTTGACCTGAGGATTTCAGTACCTGACTAGGAAGGAATCAAACTCCCCGTGAGTGGAACAGCAGGTGCTGCTCAGTGTTATGCACAGCAAGGACGTGAAGAGAGCAGAAAGCACATTCCCACTGGTTGTGTTGAGATGAACACTTGAAGGGCAGGGCTGCTACTGCCTGCAAATAGTGGAGCCTTCAGGTCTTCTTCCATAAACAAATTGAAAAATGTTCAGTAATATATTAATTACGAGCTGGAAAAGAATATTGGCGGGGCTGTGGTAGTGATTAATTGTTTAGCTTAATAAATTATTTTCCCAGCATATGATTTTTTTCCACAGAAATAAATTACTTTGAGTATTAGAGCTTGCGCTTACGTGAGAAAAAATTAAGGTATTTTCTAAGCTAGCAGAATGATTTTGTTCTATATTTCTAAGGAGAATAATAGTGAGAATTCATTAACACTTGAGAACTGCCTGGAAGAAAATAGATAATTATAGACTTCATTATGCTTTCCAACAGGCATGCAAAGTTCTAAACCAGACCCTTACAACCACAGAAGTTGCAAATAGGGACAAATTTTGCGAGGAGCACCAATTTTCTGATCAGTCAACAAAATGCAATAAAAAACCCTCCCCAGGATTATTTTGTCTTTGAGACTTAGTGAATATTTTTCTGTCAAAACCAGGGTTTTATTAAAGCAGAAATGGAATTCCATGCATGAAACCTTCCAAACCATCAGCCATGATCAAACTCCAAGCTGCACATCATATTGAGAAGTCACATGAAGCTGAGGCATGAAGATGAATGAAGAAGTGAAACGACACTGCATAAAACTGCAGATTATTAATCCAAAGATTGGCTTCCAAAAACACTTCTCCCCCATTTTGTAAGGCTGTTGCTCCCACGGGGCAACCTGTCCAAACTCAGTTCCTCAGTAGATACCAACATTCACACATGCAAATGGATATTCTGTTGCTTCTTGGAGTTTTGTTCGAATGTTTGTTAAAGATTTCATAATAAATTGAATAAATAATAAAAATTCCATCTTGCCTGTGAAAACCAACATGATTAATGCTTTCTCAGCAGGTCATATTATGAGCATTTAGCTTTTCATTAAGGAGATTTCAATGTCACTCCTTTCAACTTCATAATTTAACAGGAGGAATATACTGGATCCAACAACTTGCTGCCTCCAAATGTTGTCACCTTCAAACTTACAAGCTCCTGTTGCAGGGGGACACACTGCAGCTTTGCAAAGCCCGTGTTACTGATTATTGTTATCTTTCTGAGCTAGGAAATGTGACCCTGGCTGTTCTCAGGCCATGGTGACTTGGGGACATACCTCTCCTTGACCCAGGTGCAAGGATGGGTCCTTATCATGCAAGTTGATTCCCTAATCCTCTGCAGTTGTATTTTAACTTTATTCTGTGTTGTGGAAGAGTGACCCTTATTTCAAGATTTGCTATGAAATGCCCATAAATTGGCTGAAGAGCACTATAAAAAGGAATAATGTTTGGGCTTGCTGAGCTAGGCAGAAGAGCTCACTGTTGCTGCAACTTCATTTCCCTGGCCAAGGCACCCCAGCGGATTCAGAGGGATGAGTCACTGCCCATGCTGGGTGTTAGAGCACTGCAGAGTGCTGTGTGAGAAACTCCTACTCATGTGGAGGACATGGGAAATACAACTGGGTTGATTCAGTGTTAGCTACAATACACAACAGCTCTGTGGCCAGACACACTTTTTAAATAGCCTTTACCTGTTGTATAATCCTGCTGAGGTGGTATTGGAACATTAGCGCCCATGCTTGCACTCTTTCACTGTCAGTGTGCTGAAAGGTGGGATATCACCTTATGCCCCAATGAGGACAGAAAATTAGACCAACTCTTATGCTGGAAACCCTCCATCTGCTCACCTGTCCGTGGGTGAAACACTATGGAAGCCTGTTCTTCCTCCAATTATATCGTACAGATTGGTGCAAGATAGGTCAAATAAAAAAAGTGTCTAAAGTGTGTTCACGTAGGTGGTGATATTTGTACGATTATACCTGTTAATTTAATGGCAGATTTACCCATGTAGACAAGCTTAGAAGAACAGGCCTTAATTAATTATGAACACAGATGACAGCTTAAGTGGTGAGATTTATGCCTTTTTTAAATATGTGTCTAAACCAGGTATGTTGCTTCTGTTTTAGTCCTCTCTAGTGCTGTCTATAATCATGCCCCTGTTAAAATGATACTTTTAGGGACTATTTATTTGATAGACTCTCAAGTATTCATTACCTTAATTACCCAGTATAAATTACCCATGATACTCTATCCTTGTTTGGCTCAAAAATAATGACTTGTTATTATTCAGGCGCTAATCACCAAATCTTAATCCTTTGCTCGTTTATTATGGATTTTCAAAGGAAAAAATGAAGGAGAATTTTAGATATGTCTGTTCCCTAATTTATCATCTATTAACAACACTGTGTCCCTTTGCTTCTGGAGAACTTCAGCAGCTCATGTCAGGCTGCAGAGCCAGGGGACTGTCTGCATGTGGCACTGGGAGGTGACAGGATGGGAATCCCCCTTGCTGTGGGAATGCCATGGGCTCCAGCTCTTTGAGAGCCGCACATCAGCATCGCTCGATGTGTTCTGATGGGATTTCCTGTTGGCACTTTTTATACAATTGTTTGAGTCATTCTCCAGTGGTGCCAAGTGCTTGCCACAGCAGATGAAGTCAGCTCCTGACGATGCACTGCCTCTGATTCAGAGCAGGGCCTCGAGCTGGACCATCTGCTGGCTGCTCGCCTTCCCTTGACACACTGGTGGAGCTGCTGGGTGTTACTGGTGCTTTTTTTAATGTGGGCATGTGAAAGGGGATCTGTGGTTGTATTTGTCCATATGCTCTCTGTTGAGTTATGACTGGGAATCTGTGAGGCTGGGTTGTGCTGCCCAGGTTTGCTTCTGAAGGATTTTGCTCTGGGATGAGTGAGTACCCCCACAGTGACCCTGGCTGTGCCCTGCAGAGAAGGTGGCACTGTGGGAGAGGTGCTGCCCATGTCTGGTGGTGAATGAGGATCAGCCTGTGGGCAGGCAATCCTTTACAGGCCTGGCTGGGGTCAGTGCTGTCTACAGCCAGGGCAGGTCTGCTGAGCAAGTGTGGGGAGCCTGAGCCTTCCTAGTCCAGGAATCTGGGAGATCTGCATCTAGAAAAGCAAACACTCAGAAGCCAGAAGCTTTTCTTCAGTCCATTTTCTCTGTGCTTCCAGAATATGAGAACACATGTGTGTGCAGAGTAGAAGAGGTGTACATTTACAAATTGGAAGAGCAGCTTATTCTTCCTTAGATTTTTCTGTGGAGACCCTGCGAGCAAAGTCACAGCATCCTCTGAATGAGAAGGGACAACAGAGCCTCCCTATCCCCAGTCTGCCTCCAGCCAGAAGGTCACACTTTGTCCTGGTGCTACAAAATGTGCCCTTGCAGATGCCAGGTGTCCCTCACAGTGGCAATTTTTAAGCACTTCTTTAGTCAGTCCATATCAAAGCCATTTATAACAGAGGTGGTGTGAGAGTCCCCATTGTTGCAAACTGAATGCAAAGAATTTTCATAAGGTCGCCTATCAAATGCATCAAAGAGCAGAAAAGAGACTGTCATTTAAGTTCTGGTCCTGTGATGCAATGCTACACCTGTACACAAAACCATACAATCAGCCCTATCCTAAAGATATGATAAAGACAAATAACCTAAAAATATGGAGAAAACTCTGTCTTGGAAGAACAGTGTTTTGAGAGTGGCTGTAGGTGGTTCACTGTAATCTAACAACTTGCTACATGCCAGAAGAAGCCCACAGCATTTTACCTCAGTAGTGTTATCAATACATTCAATAATGTTCCAGTCTTAGTCTATAGGAAGAGTGGGTTTTTATTAATCAGATTTAATATCTTTATATCAGTACTATTTTCAACTGATGTGATGAGCAATCACATTACACAGCATGATGCCAAGGGTCTGAAAATTTTCATATATGCCATGTTGTCTACAAGTCTCAAAATAATCCTGATCAAAAGATGGTTTGAATTGTGTGTGAATTAATATTATCATACAAATGCATTTAAGTGTTAATTCTCTTTGACGTGGCCATGTAGAAAAGCCTTAGGAATCAGTGGAGATTAGGGAAAAACTATTTCTGATTACAAATTCTACTCGCTCAGAGTAATACAGGCAGATTGGCTGTGCTAAATTGCTAAATCACTTTACCAGGCTTTTCAGTGTTGTCTTATTTTTCTTCTTTTTTTTTTTTCAAACTTGATTTTTTTTATATTTGCCTATTGAGATGTTTAGAGGAAGAAAGAAGAGAAAGAGTGTTGTCTTCAAGGGAAATATATTTTATTTTTATTTATATCAAAACAGCACCTGATGTTGCACTCAGATTTGAATTTCCTTCCTCTAGAAATGCTCGAGAATTTTTTAAGCCATTGGGAGAAAGGAAGGAAATCTCTACATTAGATTTATTTGGTCTTTACACCTGTAAAAATCTCAAACTATTGGCTTCTACATGCCTGAAACGAATTTCAATTTTCTCTTTGTTTCTTACTTCTGAAAACCTTCTGGCTGAAAGAGACAATTGCCCATAAGGCTTGGCACTACACCTGTTGTAAACTGACTAATGTGTGTTTGGTTATGTGCCATGTCTATATGCTTTAAAACAAAGTAGTTTGAAGTGTCTTCATTTTAACACAAAATTTCCAGTTTGTCACTGAAAAAAACCCCAAAACCCTGAAATACATGATGATAAAATACTGATTATTTGAAATGCTCAATTGCACATCTGATTAACATAATAACCTGATTTTTTTGGCAACCTGGCCAAAAGAGAAAAGAATGTAAAAGATTATTGTATATGGAGACAGGCTTTTGTCTGAATTTCATTGTTTGGCAAATGTGGCAGAACAAAGCTATAAAGTTAGTGAAAAAGAAAAATAACTTTTTTCTCTGTTGGATACATTTGCAAATTCCTTTTTTTTTATTATGTGCAAATATTCACTGATTAACTCTGTTGATTCTGTGACCTGTATCTGTTCATTTGCTTCCCTTACAAACCTCACATGTAATAGGGTTCTGCACTTCAAAACCTGATTTCTTTTTTTAGTTGAAGCTTTTGGTTTTATCCTATGAGAAGACTATTGAACCATGGCACCTATTCTTAATGCTGCACTCTTAACTTCCCTGCAGTAGTCAGTCATTTAACTGATATTTGTCACTATGTGCATTCAAAATTAGCAGTGCTAATGTTTAAATATGAGTGCTACTAAAATTACATATTAACTAGCAAGCTGTTGGAATCTCTGCTACCAATAACTGCCAGGAAAAATAATTTCGCACTATAAACTTAATCTGGAATTCATTATGGGCCAAGAACTACTCGCATCTGTGAGGGTTTCCCAACAAAGGACTCCGCAACAAAACAGGCATTGTTTAAAGTTTAAACTTTCTTTGAACAAGTTTCCAGACTGATGTGTTTGTTTGCTGTCTGGCAAGAAGAAAAATCAAAATACTGCAACAAGGAAATGCTACTGATTACTCCACGGTGTGCTGAACCATGATGGAAGATCTGGATAGCAAGGTCTTGCTGGGTTTGGGCTCCATCCATATAATAAATTTCCTTTTTTGTAGGAAGCAAAACTTCTCATAAATAGCACTTGTCTCTGGCAAATTAAATTAAATGGAGTGGGTTTCCTTGGCGCCAGCACTCGTGACTGCTGAGGCCTGCAGTGAGAGCAGAACAGTCCTACCCCACACCTGAGCTGCCTGGAAGGGATTTGTGCTGGGGCTCTTGTGCACTTGCCAAGGCTTAAGAGAGGTTGAATGTGACTGACACTGATGGATGTGCTGCCAACTACTGCACATTTGTGTTTTACAAAGCATCCCCCACGTTGTGGTCAGGCCCAGAAAAGAGACTGAATTCTTACAAACCGTCCAAAATGTCATGGCTTTATTAAAATAAATATCAGACACTGTGGATGAAGCACTTGAAGCTGCAAGTGCATCGAGGTCTGTTTGTGGCCGCTGCTGAAGACAAGTGACTGAGTTAAATGGATCCTCAATATGAAAAAATGCAACATCTTCAGTTGCTTAGTTTCCAATTATGTAACTTGCCTAAATGACTTAGTTAGTTGGTCTTCTCAGATGGAGCTATTTTCTACATTTCTATGAGCCTGAGAAAGGCTTCAGTGCGCGTGGAGCACACGCAGTGCGCTTGCTTGCCGATGGTGTTGCCTGCCAGGTACGTGGATGATTATAGATCAGAAGAACAGGTAGAAAGCTCACTGATTTTTGTTATAGGCATTTTGTAAAAATATGGCCTTGCATCACTGCAGGTCCTGTTCACATTTCCAGTCGTTTCTACAGTGCTTTTGTGCGTGCCCACTTGTATGCTCACATATTGTGTGTGGGTACCGCGTGCAGGGTCTTAGCTGAATCTTTTACTGGTAGCAAATGCTAAGACATTATTTTACCAGGGAAAAAGAGGTTTTGCTTTCTCATTTTCTAAGTGTTTCTAGTTGTTTTGCGGGGTTTTTTTTAAATAAAAAGGAAAAGCAGGGAAGCTATCTGTGTTACACTCTCGGAAGAGGAGGAAAAAGAAAAATAACATTGAAGATGTACATGTATTTTTTATCAGTGTCCCCACATTATCTGAGCAACATGCAACTTACCACCTAATTGTTTTGCAAATGTTATGCAGTTTAGAAAGGACTTAGAAACTAAAGCTTCTGAAAGGAGTAGAAATTAAAGCTTCTAAAAGGAGGCTGCTAGCCCCAGGTGCAAGGCCAGAGAGATGAGGGTACCTTTCAGGCCACCCACCTAAGACTGCGACTTTAACTTGCTAAAGAAAGAGTGTTAGAAAATTAGATGGTGCATCCTTAGGTTGCTTAATCCCATCTGGCCCTGGCTCTCTGGGCTGCCTAAGTATTTTGTGTGAACACATCACTGGATAATGTGCATAGTCACTACGCTTGCAGCTGTCAACATTTCTCTTGTTTCAAACACAAAGAAATCCCCTTAGATGACCTATCCATGTCTTCTAAGTTTCATTCCTTCCGGGCATAGTTGCATGGAGTTATTAAAGATTTTTATTATCCTTTCATGAGTGAATAACATTTGAGTCTTAAAGTGTGGTCTGGAATTAAGTTCTGCTGGAAAGAATTGGTTTTCCTTTGTCCTATAATTCTGTTGTTGTAGCAAAGCAGAAAATGCTGCAGACAGTGCCATAAAATTTAAATAGTTAATGTAAAAATCTTTTCCCAGCTGTGACAGGGCAATATCAAAATGTTCTGAATTGCTTCTCTGTTTGCTAATGAGAAATAAGGAATATTGTAGTTATGAAGAGATTCCCTAGGGGTAATGTGTTTGAGGACTATGTACTGAAAGTACCTAATGTTTCATAAATATAAACTAGCAGTGTAAAATAATTTCAAAGTGTTTTAAAAATATTTTTTATTTGTGAGTTTTGCTGGTTTTTTTCCCCCCAGATTTTCTTTCAATAATGAATACAAATACATTGCACCTCTGCAGTTCCTGTCTGTTCCCATATGAAATTCATGGTCACATGGAGATGCCAGTGCTCATTTGGGAAAGGCACTTGCACCAGGCAGCGAGGTTCATTGTCCCCTTGTGTCTGCAGAGAGCAAACAGGGAAACATCTGTGCTTAGCTAAAGCTGATTTTAATGGATTGGGTTCAAATATTGGCAGAAGGCACGCGCTCCAAGAGTCGCCAAAGGATGGTTAGTTGGCTGTGAGTTTTGGAGCCTGACCATTAGCTGGGAGACACAATACTTATTTACGGGGATCTACGATACTTATCTCCAAGGCAGGCAGAAAGCTCTGTGTGTGTATGTATGGCTGCGAGGAACGGCAGTGAGAAGAGACAGGGTAAGTGGCACTGAAATGCTGGTGTCTTCTTTGCCAAAGGGGGTAAACAGAATAATGGTGGCAGCTACAGGCCTTATTCCTTCTCCAGTTAAAAATAAATAAAAAACCAAAACAAAATTAAAAAAAAAAAAAGGGAAAACACTATAGTAATTTGTTGAGGGAGTTTTCTTCTGAAGTTTTCAGCACGAGTCATTGCACTTCAGGAGCAGGGATTGTGCCAGGTTTACTGAAATTGTGCAGCGAAGTGGCTAAATTATCAAATTGTTACAGGTGTGTATCTGCCTTAAAGGGGGTTCACCTGCACTTTAAAAGAATATTGGCAACAGCTGGCTTTGCTGCTTCTTTAGAGTCCTGTCACACCCCTTCCTGGGAGAGAAGTTAATGCTCCCTTCTTTATTTTTCTCTTGTCCTTGACACAAAACTGACCGAGTGCGGAATCAAATGCTTGATGGGGCGAGTTATGAGTAAGAGTTTGTCTTCTCACTATGCTGGGACTTGATTCTTTGGCAGTTCTTCCTCTCTGTAGATGTGGTATTCTTGAGCTCCTGTAAAATGTTTATTGTAGTAAAAAAGAGGCTGGGAAAGGGAGGGATTTTTTCTGCCTCCCTATTTCAGGAGGGTTCTCAAGCTGCTTGTAGATTTAAAAGGAAGTGAAAAAGTGGAGAAGGGTGTTTTGTAGCTGAAAACAAAAGGTGGGTTTCACCCCTCTGGAGGGGCAAACTGCTTTGTTTACTTTTGCAAGTAAAAGGCCTGTTGCCTGCTTGGACTGGTCTGGAAATTGCTTTTTGGAAAACAGTCTTGTGCCATGCCTTTGAATGAAAGAAAGCCTTGTAACACCTGCTGCTGTGGCATCTTCTAACTCCTGTTGCCTCATGGCAGCATAGTCCTCTCTTTAACCCCCTTCCCCAACGCTGTGCTCAGTTCCCTCAGGGAAGGAGATTCCAGGCCTTTTTGTTGTGGCCCCTTGTGTGGCTGCGAGTTCAAACCGCTGACCAGGGTGGAGCAGGGAAAAACCCCTGCGGCTGCCGACAGAGGGCATTTGACTTTTAGTTCAGTGCCTATTAGACTTAATAGAACCCACTCAGATGCTCTCCTTTAAGAGCCAGTCCGATACTTTACGTAAATCTTACTTTGTTTACCAAACTTGCTTTAAAAAACAAACAAACAACAACCCCCACTAATTATGCTCTAAAATATGTTGCGATAACTTACTTTGGACAGAAGTGCCAGTGTTTATTATGCCGATTTTTGGCCAACGTATTTTTTTAATGTGTGGAGTCCTAATAGACTGCAATTCTCGGGCTTTTGTTCCAGTACTGTTAGACAGGGGCACTAGGGGTTGGAAAGGCTGGAAAGAAGTATGCTTTTTTTCACGAGCAAGAAGAAATAAACTCCTGGGACCTGAAAAAACAGTTCTTCCTTCAGTTTGACAGAATGATATCTGCTCTAAACTGATACGTTAATTGAGTCTGGCAGCCCCCATTTAATTGTGACTCACTGCAAATGATCGAGTTAGTCAGCTCCTCAGTTCAGGTCTGGTTTTGTAATGAGAATAAAAGAAAATAGGTAGCACACATAGTTTTGCTTTCTTTCGTGAAAAGCTCTGCCATTTTGAATGTTTTAAGATTTATGGTTTTCTTGAATTTGTTTTTTTTTTTGGTCAATCTATTTCACACGTCTTTGACCACGATAATTTTAGAATCTACCTGTGAAATTCAGGCTCACAATTTATTAGCTGTTATTGCAACCATTCCAGATTTAAATGCACATAGGAAACAGTTAAGCAGAACTGAACTTACTTGGCACGGTTATACTGTAACAACAATGCCAGTAAATTTCCGTACTGGCCAGTAAAAAGAACAATGATTGTGACAATGAGTAGCCCCAGTGTCTGGAACTGGATTCATCCCACATTATGCTGTTGTTGAGTTAGAACAGAAACAACTGTTGTGACTTCTTTCCACAAAGTAAAAAGATGCCAGTAGGGATCAACCTCATGAAAAATATCCTGCCTCTAAATCTTTTTAGTCTGAAGAATGGAGGTGAAAAATAGTGAAATAATGAACTAATGTAGGAGATTACACTCACCTTACCTGGCTGTAGAAAGTAATCAGTCATTTTTATCTTCTAATTTGTATTATTCTTGCTATTAAGAGAACTTAAGCTAGGCTGAAGTCTCATTTTGCTAGGAGTCAAACAATTAGTTTAATTGTACCCATATCAAAAAGGCTTTTAGTCCAAACTAACCAAGTTGAGAAAAGAGAAGGTGGAAGGGAAATTAGGGACAAATGAATAATGATGCCTGCAAGGTCTTTGCAGAACTAGAATAGTTCTAAATCCATTTGTTTACTACCAATTACTTGCAGACCTAAAGAAATGTTCTCCCTCCAATTTGCCACCATAGTCTGGTTTAAAAATGTTAAGATATACAGTGGCTTGATTAAATACTCCAAAAGCATTTAACCTTTAGAAGATTATTCCTGAATTCTGTAAACCAGAGTCCTAATGCACCTGTGAAATTCTGACCATTGTGTAGCAACTCTTCTAATAACCACATAATGATATCTGATACTTTTAAAAATCCTTTCCAATAGGATCAAATCAGTTTTTTTTTTTAAACTTTAAAAAGGAACATGGGAGAAATTGGTGTCAGATACAAGTTCATAGAAGCCTGTACTAGTGCAATTCTGAACTCTTGAAAGGAAGGACTTGTTAGGGCTTCTGCTCTAATGGTCAGTGTTTCTGTTATTCCTAGAGCTCTCAGTGCTGAACAGAATGCTTGGAATTTGCTGTTTTGTGTGTGTGCTCATATATTGATATATTATAAAAACACATAAATAATAATCTAGGATTCAGTAAAAAAAAAAACCAAAACACCTCAGAGTAGCTTTAAAAGTTACAGTATAAATGGATATTGATAAGCAATACTGGTTAATTAAAGGCCTGCTACTCCCACATAAATACGAGGGGGGGGAAAAAGTGTATTATCGTCATCTATGTAATATTTCATCTAGGAAATATGGGTTAATAGGACTGGTCCTTGATTCCTTATCTGAGACTAAAAGTTTAACTTTTGAATTCTGACATCATATGGAGAAGCTTCCCTTTTTTCTGAGGTAAGATCTCATTGCAATGGCAAGGAGCTGTGTATAATTTACAACGTTAATCATTGGAAGCATGTAGTTATTTCTACTGTGCTAATGCATAATGCTTCTTGCATTTGCTTTTGTAGGACAAACCTCCATCCATCAGTGGAGCGTTATCTTGCCAGTTCCCCCACTATTTTTATTTAGCTAATTCAACCATTGCATTACTTAAAAGGATCTAATTAATCATTATGTTCGTAATCTTGGCTTTTATTGAGACCACAGTTAATTAAGTTTACAAATTGACATGGCAAAGTTTGATCCAGACAAATTACCTCGGAAGAGGATTTGTATCCATAAAAATCTCTGGACTGATGTGTTGTTGGTTCTCCCAGCTGGTGATAAGGATCTGTCTGGGCTGTGCTGAGCTGGGGAGGGCTCCCAAGTGTGGCCATGTGGTGCACCATGACTTGCTGAAAATACCTCCCCAAAGTAGAGCTCTTCCAAAATATTTTGCAGTGAAAGAGGTTGGTCTTGCAAGGTGTTCAACTCCTGGCCTGTGGGGGGGAATAGAGACCAACAGTGTCTTCATGGAAACCCTTGGAGGCTCTGCCTGGCCCTTGTGGAAGGCAGTTCCTTCTCCAGCAGCTGCGGAATGGACTCAGAGCCCCAGCAGGTGCTGAGGGGTGAAGTCTGTCTGCGGAGTCTCAGAGCTGCACCCCAACACCTCATCTGCAGTGAGGGGTGCTGGGGCAGAGTCACCCCCCTGCACCACTCAGGTCCCACCCCGCTCCCTTGGGGTGTGGAGGTGCTTGTTGGGGGCCCAGGACACTGGGGAGAGACTGCTTGTCTGGCCTGGGGCTTCCTACCCTGCTGTTTGTCTCCAGGAGTGTCAATGGCAGGGCAGGGGGAGCCTGGGCAAGGACCTTGCTTGGGTCTCCTCCTGATGGGATCCACCTGGAAGGGGGTGCCAGGCTGCTGAGGAGAGAGTGGAACTGGTAGTGCCAGGAAGGAGGTTACAGGCCACAGGGAATCACAGAATCAAGTAGGTTGGGAAAGACCTCTGAGATCACTGAGTCCAGCCTATGGCTGAACACCACGTCGGACGGGCCACGGCACCAAATGCCACGTCCAGGCTTTCCTTAAACACCTCCAGGGTCAGTGGCTCTGCTGCCTCCCTGGGCAGTCCATTCCAATGTCTAATCATGCTTTCTGTGAAGAAATTCTTCCTAACGTCCAACACTAAACCTCCCCTGGCACAGCTCAAGACTATGTCCCCTTGTCCTACCACTGGTTGCCAGGGAGAAGAGGCTGACCCCCAAAGTGAGGCAGCAGCGGACAGGACTGAAACGGTCTGGTGACAGGGACAGGGGAAACATCAGGAATGACAACACAGGGCACAGAGATGCCCGTGGTGTGTGAAAACACAAACACAAGAAGTAACCCTTAGAGTAACAGAGACCCGGCCGGCCAGCTCATGTGGCTGGAGCACTGCTGTGGAAAAGCAGGGAAGGTGAGGAGAAGAAGGAGGAGGAGCAGGTTGAATGCATGTGGAGCTGAGGAATTGCCAGGCTGGTGGACAGCCTGTGGGGCAGGGCCGGAAGAGAAACCTGGGTGACTGGGGTTTGTTACCCTAGTCCCCAAGCAGTTCAGTGCTGATGTTTCTAGAGTCACAGGTAAAAGGAATACTTTGGGGATTTTGGGTGTGAGGTAATTGGGAATACATTAATAATGCAGTTAGAAACATATTAAGCATCCTGGGCATTTGTTCTGGAAAAATAAACCCATGTATGAGTGTTTCGATTTACTGGATCTCTTATTTTTTTTTCCCCAATACGATCAATGATGAATTCGTTTAGAAGTGTGTTCCCTGCACTATCTGCAGGCTGTGCCAATTAGATACAACAACTCATTTAAAGTCTGTTGTCCTTTGCGGAGGCCAGACAAAAACCTGCAGGCATTTTTGTTCACTTACTATGATACTGTTCATTTCATTCCCTTTTTTGTCTTGAAGCATTTATTCATTCTCCGCTTTGCTGTCTGCTGTTGCAGTCTGAGCTCAGGAGATGACTCCAACCACTACTTCAGGGGTACTAAGGGTCCTGAGAATAACTTCAAGGCACGCTGCTGTTCCCGTGGCTGCAGCACAAATGGATGTCTGATAGGTATCTCTGTTCCTGTTCAGTGTGGTGCTAAACAGTCTGGGATGCTATTAGACCACAACTGGAAAGAGCAGGATGTTTGATGTACTCTGAGCCAGAACTGCATCTTTCAGGCACGTTTGAACATTTTAGTGCAGAATGGCTGAAGTGAGGCTGAAGGAGTTTGCTGAATGACAGCACAGTGGTTCTGAAGCAATTGATGAGGTGGTTCCTTTGAAAGGCAGAACAAGTGGGTGAATGAAGAAGAAATTCATGCAATGCCCACTAAAATGTCAGGCTCTTTTGCTGATCTTTGGCAGTATTCAAGAAAGGGAGGGGGGAAGAATAAGAAAACTGAAGTGTTTTATTCTTTAAAGAATCTTAGAGGACAGATTGTATCCTTTGCTTTCTTGATTTTTCTTCTAATGATAAAAATTTCCTAAGTATTTTGATTCTTATTTTTTATGTATTTTTGTCTCCCGCCTTAATTAAAAGTTGAAGGAAATTAATGGGAAGTAACTTGCTGTTTTATTCTGGGTCAAGTGCTGTTTGAATCAGGTTGATCCAAAATAAATTGGGTTTGTGTTTTATTGTTTTCTAGCTGTCCAGCAAACTAGAATACTGCTGATTCACGCAGCTTTTCTCTTCTCCTCTGTGCCAGGAATATTTACACAAGTAAATCTTAAAAAAAAAAAAAAAAAAAAAAAAAATTAGATATTTTTGCCCTTACTATGAAAATTGGGAAAAAAAAAAGTCTGAATTTAGATATATTGTTATCTTTTTATTACTTCTGGAGAAAATAAAAGGTGAAAATAAGCTTGCTTTTATAACATTAGTTATTGTTACATTACAGTATAGAAAACATTCCTGCAGTTGTATTTTTCAGAGTGATGTGCTATTACTGGAATTAAATTATTCATATAAAAAGGATGATTGATCAAACATAAGCTACTATAATGTGAGGGCTAGAACAAAGTCAAACTTCTTTTACAGGTATGTGGAAACTAATAAAATCAGTAAATTGCACATGTGGACAGATATTTTCACTTATGAATATGATTGTTTTCACTGTTATATTTTGTAGCCTGTTTTCCACTTCCCACTTTCTCATAGACTGCAATGTGCATTTATTCATCCTGGCCTGTAAGCAGTTTACAAATACTTTTTCATGGCAATATTGATCAGTTAGATATTCATTACTATATCATAGAAAAATTGGTATAAACTCCTTGCAGTATCTTGACATGTAAAGTATAAATTATGTTTAGTAATCTCTCCTAGGTACAAGCACTCTGTTTTCAGAGGTACATAATTCACAAAAAATTCAGTGCCAACAGAATAATAATCACGAGTAGTTTATCTGTTGAATTTCACAATCAGTTGTGATATAAATAATTTATGTATGAATCTCAACATTGCATGCATTACCATTCCTAAACAGTGATTATACCTCGTTGGAGCATCTTTGGACTCCAACTGTGTAATAAAGCAAGACAAAAGCTTTGTTAACTGTGATCACCATGGGGGCACAGCAGGACAGGGTCTCCCCCCCGGTGCCCTGTTCTCTGCCAAGACACTGCAGACACAACCTATAAACTCTGTTGGAGAAAGAGGCAGGGAAAAGCAGTAAGTTCAATGTTGAAGCTGGGTATCCATTCCCGAGGGGAGTGGAACACTTAAATACCTCATTGACTGCCACCATTTTAGGAATCAAACAGTAAATAATATGGACAATAAAGAGAGATGGCTCTTGGTAGAGCCTAGACTGACACACTCAGTATTAGCTTAGTAGTGAGTTGGAAGCAAGCACAGACCATTAGTTTTTAGGTGAAGGGAACCTTCTTTTAACAATGACAACTTCTTAGCCAGACCTCTCAATCATAGATATTAATAATTTTACCACCACAGTCTGAGTCCCGCTCACACATGCAGCAGGAAAAAAACCCCAAACCAAAACTGTTAAATGCTGTAAAAAGGGAATTGACATGTCATGCAACTTCCCTTACCAGTCACACAGACAACACTGCCTGAGTAATTAGATTTAGAATTTCACCATCTGCAGTATAATCAACAGCAAAGAAGAGCAAATATGAAAATTAGTGTCATGAGTTTTGTATCAGATGGCAGATTGCCATCTGATGCTCTGTTTAGTAGTGACGCTGTTCTGGCTGTGTCATGGTCACAGATCCTGCTTTGCTTCCATAGAAAGATGCAATTGTAGACAGGTATATAGAGAATACTTACAGGGGTTGTTTGCTAACACATCAAAGAAACCCACATCAATTTGTTCATCAGAGCAGGGACAGTACAGGTCCCAAAGCTGGAGCCAAACTTTTTTGATCTTTGTAGGATGGAGCACAGGAGCAGAGTGACATTCTTGTCTTCTCATCTTGTTACAAGCAGAGTTGATTACCCAAATTCATTTTCTACTCATTTTCTGCTTGTATCTGACCTCTCTTGTGAGTTCATCCTTGAAACCCAGGAGCCAATACTGTCTATCATTACTCATTATCTCTGCTTATTGCTGTGGCTTTTGCAACACATGGTTTATCAATTGCTTGCAATTGCAAATCAGTAACACTTTTCAGATGTAGAATTTCCTCCCTGTATTCCCATTGTCTAAACTCAGAAAAGTGGGGAAAGAGTAATCTGAGCACTGTCTGAAAGTAACCAAGAAGTGATTTATTTAGTTTCGTTTATGTTCTATGAATTTCCCCCAACTATTTCCATGCCCAGGGTTCCTATCTGTTGTCTTTACAGTGTCAGCTGTTCCTGGTTCTCCTCTGTTCTGGGCAATCCTTTAGAGACAGGAGGTGCATTTCCTGGGTTGCCTTCAGTTGGACACACCTAGTTTTGAATGTGCATTGATTTGGTGTCTGACAGCTGGCCCCAAGTTTGGCATGTGCACACAGAGCAGGTGAACAGGTGCACTGAAGCTTCTTCTTCAATATTAATTTGAGAGGGTTGTCTCTTTTGTATTTAGGTATTTATTCCTTGATTATAACTGGTTGTCACACTACCGTGACTAGAGTGTGGGGCTTGAATTTTTTCCTGCTGATTGCTTTTGCTGTTAATTTTCAAAATATCTTAAGAAAATTTTTACTGCAGATTTCCAACTGTTGAAAACTCGTCTCTAGTTCAGCTGCTGCTACAGTTTAGATTTTAGCAGGACTTTCTTTAAAAAATTGATTAATGTAATGGCTTGTTGAGGGCTGTTTATTGTCCATTATCTGAGACGTGGTTGAGAATCTTAGTTACTTGTTTTACATTTTTCTGCCAATATTTTTATCTATTTCTCATTATTTTAGTCACGTAATTGGTCACATTATTAAGGATTTAAATGAATGTTTTAATTTTACATTTTAAGCTCTGCATTCCTCATCTTATTATTTTACTTGTTTTTAAATCTTCTCAGCAATGTACAGAGGCCTGCTGCAGCTTCTTACTCTTGCTGTCAAATTATATGATTAAAAATTAAGAGAATTTGTAAAACAAATGAATTCCATAACATGATTATTGAACTAGATGAAGAGTAGAAAATTTTGAAGATTTACAAAACTGAATTATGTTCTCTATTTTGCATTTCTAAAAAAAAAAAAAATAAAAAGATTGAGACTTAAAATTTCAGCCTATTCTGTGCCCATTGATCAGTGTAGGTGAAGCCTCATGGGTATGAGTAGCTTATGGCAGTCTCCAGTACTGGATGTTGGGGAAAGAATCCATGTCCAAAAATTAAGATGCAATATGCAGTCTTACGCCAATTGTCAATGTTATTTTGCTCAATAGTTATTAATGTCTAATTTAGCTGTGCATATGTTTATGTTGTCTCAGCTATGTGTCAGGAACACCATCCTAAAGTGGGTCTATTTGGGTGTCACCGAGCTTCACACCGTCAAGTTTAAAAATACTACTTTGCCCCTCTTTTACTTGAAATAGCAGCTGCATACTCTGAAGACCTCTGTGAGAGAAGTTAATGACATGAAAATTATTTTGTTTGCAACACAGGTACTTTCTCTGGGTGATTTCACAACTCCAGAAACAGTTTGGTCAGGATTGTTTCCTTGGAGCCGTGTTCAATATTTCGTGATTTGAGACCCAGATAAAAAATACTTCATCACATAATTTCACTGCTCACATTTTTTATGTTTTTAAATAGAACTGAACAGGATGTTTTAGAAGAACATACTTCATCTAGAAATGCCAATTTGTCAAAACCGGAATTGTGTGGGAAAGGGCTGATTCGATCCTTTTTTTTTTTTCCTGTGGAAAAAGCTTTAAGAAACAGATTTCAACTGCTGAGAGCATCTCATTTCAACATTTTCAACATGCAAGTGGCAGTTTTCTTGGCTTGGAAAAATATTTAAGCTATAATTAAATGCAATAAGAATAAAAAATGCAGAGAATTTTAAAAGAATGAAATAATTCTAGTAAAGTAAATCAGACTTTAAGCACTTAAGACTGTAATTAGACTCTATGGCTCTGCATCCACACTGTTTTCAGTACTCCTGTGCTCAGGTGCAACCAGCTCATATTTCTTAATTTTCCATGACATACCCTTGGCCTTCTACTTTTTTGGTGGAATTGGAATTATATTCTCATATACTCTCTTTTTTTTTTTTTTTTTTTTTAATTGTTGTTAATAACACTCACAATCTGTTGAAAAGTCACTGCTTTTTGTTAAATTGTTCAGTGTTTAAAGTCTTGTGAATATTCAGTAAGGATCATTGGTATACTTTGGTTGAAAGAGAGCTCAGGGAATACAGGATTTTGTTTTTCCAGGCTGTGATTGACTCATGAGCTTCTTTTTGGCCAGCTAAGTATTGTTAGAATTGATGTTGTCACGTAAAACACTGCTTTACTAGACTTTAAAGATTCCTCTGTGGACCTGTAGAGGAGATGGCTTTGGAAGGTTATTTGTTCTTGATGCCATGATCAACCTTTCCTGATTCCAGAGTAACTGTAAGAAGGAAATGGTTATTTTTAAGACAATCAATGATCCAGTTGTCATGAAGTAAATTGCAAATGTTCTTATTATAAGGTAAATCTCACAATACTGAGTTACTGGGCTGTAAAACGTTGTAGAAAAATACAGGAGGCCCAGTAGAAAAATGATAATGCGTCAATGCTGACATAATGATGAGGGGCACACACAGAGAAAGACTTTGACACATTGGTAGTGCAATATATATCAAGTGAATATATCAATCCTGAGCTGCTTGGTAGTCAAAATGTAAATACAGTCTTAGAAATTATTGTGTGAAGTTGAACACAAGTTGCATTTTGTCTCTTTTTGAACCATTCACAAAGATGTAGATTCACATGTGGAATACAGCACATTATTGTGATTCTCATCACCTCCCAAAACAGAAGTAGAAAAGAGGGGTGGTGTATTTGGGTTGAAAGAGAGGGAGTGGCTTCTGTATGTGAGTAAAATAAAGGTATTCTGAACAGAATAACTGGTCTTTGGAAAGGCTGTGTATATGTGTAAATTTTACTTGCCTCTAAAGCTAGCAATTGTGACTTGAACTGGAGGACAAGACAGCACAAGGTTTAAAGCAAAGAAAGGGTTCCTAAATGTAACACAAAGTATAAATCATAGAATCACCTGTAAACAGCTGTAAAGACAAATACACATGAATTCACACTGGATTAGAGAAATTCATGGTCAAATGTATCGGGGGCTGTTGAATAAGAGGTTCAGAAGAAGTTTCTGGGTTGCAATACCTAAGGCAATAGGAAACAGGAAACCCCATCCCCTGTGCCTGTGAGGGGACAGAAACACACAATTTGAGTTACAGAGAAACCCCTGAAGATTCTGTTGGGTGTAGCATCCATACCCGTGTGTGCACACGTATACACGCATAACTTTCCAGAGGCTGCTTGTGGGTTACTGTCACTGTGAAACTTTGAGGTCTCTTTCTGCTGTGTATTAAGTAGAAGATTTTTCTTTTGTCTCATTTGGGCTGTCATCTGTTAGAACGTGGCTTTCAAACGTATTTGCTGTGGAGGATGGGATCATACTGCTTAACTACTCACTGGGACGGGAAGTACAGTCTAGAAATAACATCTGTGCAGCTGTTGGGATGTCCACAGGCGCTGCCAGGCCTTCACTGTGATTACAAGTATGTGAGGATTGCGTGGCCTCTGCTGGTTTCCTGCACTCAAATTTGAGAATGGACATCTTGGATCCTCCCTGTAATAAAGATCCTTTCTTGTTTGATTTGAATTTGACTTGAGCCTTTCGGGGATTAGGAGTATTAAAAGGGTTGAGCATGCCCAAGGGGGAACAACTGCTGTCTGTTAGTAATCCCTCTGTGATGCAAAGCAAGGATGTGCAGGTTGGAGAGAGCTGTAGTTTTTGTCTGAGGAATGGAGAGGTGACAGTGATGCCAGGCTTTTGATGGGGAGTTGACTGTAAAATGTTAACCAGTACAGGCAGCAGGAGTGGTTACGCTGGCCCAAAGCAAGCTGAGAAATATCTGTTTAGCTCTAAATACAGGCTGTGGTTTCAGAATTTGTGATTCCCAGTGCTTTCCTGGATGTCACGTGTTTGATTTTATATGGCCTGCTGCAGTTTATGTCATAAAAGACTTGTGAGCTTAGAAAGGTTTTCGTATACATGTAATATGACAAAATGCAGGGACGTGCATTTCATAGAATCATAGAATCATACGGGTTGGGAGGGACCTCTGAGATCATCAAGTCCAACCCTTGATCCACTACTACCAGTTACTAGACTATAGCACTAAGTGCCACATCCAGTCTCTTCTTTGGAACTTTATGGATTTATCTCTTAATTTAAAAGAAGATCCACACAAGACTTGACTTTTAAGATGTTTGGGATGTTCTCTCTGATCACTTCAGGGGAGGAGATAGTGTTCTGGGACAGATACATAAATGAAGACAAAACAAACTGACATTTTTAATATTTCAACAGCATTCACCTTTGTAAATTAGAAATGGGAAGTCTTGCAAATAGAGAAGTTAAAACCATGTTTACTTGAAGGGCTTTTAGCATGGAAATTAGCTTTCTATGGCCAGACCTAGAAGAGACTTTAAGGCTTGCACACCCCCTTGCCCAGGCTCTGGTTGCAAGGCACAGAGTGCACCTGTACAGCAAATGCAGGTTATTGCCCTCCTTAACCTGGGAGGGGAACATGGGGCAAAGAATTTGGGAGGGCTTGTTATTGAGAGCACAGAAGGACACTAAGAATGGTACCCTATATGAGAGTCTGTGCTGGGAGGTTCCTAAGGTACCACACACTGCTGAACCTTGCTGTTGGGTCTCTGCAGTCACAGCAGCCACCACAGACACAGCTCTGAAAACTCTTATTTAGGTTTGAATGCAAAGTCAGACTTAGTTCTGCAGTCTGATCACAAATAAAAAGAAAGTGCATGTTGGAAAAACAAACTCTTAATCGGGTTTTGAATAGCAATTATGATGCATTTAGCATAAAATAATAGTTACGGGGAAAAAATAGGTTTTGTTTTCCATTTGCAGCAATGTGGTTCCCTGTGAGATTTAATTAATGGCTCTCATTTATTCGTATTTCTCCCTATTCTGCAAGTGCTGAGTATAAAAGAGCACATTTAATTTGGCTTCTAGGCAGCAAACAAGTTCATTTAATGTTGATATAGAAGAATCTCTTTGGATTTTAGAGGGAAAAGAGAGGAAGGGCCACGGAGGGGAAATGTGATTAGTACCATTGATATCATAGACAGCTTGAATGTCTTCAACAATCGGTGAATTTTTATGACAACCAAATTTATAGTACAGCACAACAATTCAGAGAATGGGGAATTATCTCCCATAGCGCATTAGACAAATGGAGGCCAAAAGCTATAACCCACTTAATCTGGATGTAACATTTTGTCTTTCAGGGGATGTAGGAGATGTTGGAAACACACCTATGCTCTCTTATCTTTTTCAATTAAGATAATAAGCTTTCCTTTGGATAATGTTGTCTTGAGGAATATATTTCAAAGTTAAGCAAATCTTCCTGTTGGATCAGACAGCCTATACAGCACATTTCAACCTGATATTGAAAGGGTCAGAGCAGCCAATCTGCAAAGTTCTTCCTACAAGCATAGAAAGCAGGCAGTGCAGTGGGTATTGATTGATGGATTAAACAAGTCAGCTAGAGGGCTGTATTCCTTAAATTAATGGAAGCTTTGCTACAGACTTTCATTTAATTCAAGATCAAACCTTCAGGCTTTCATTTCTACCAAGCTTGGTAGCAGAGCCACTGGCATCCAGAACTGAAATCCAGTGCTATAAACTCAGACCTGCCTCTATTACGTGAAAAAGGCTGCTCTTTAAAGGCAGATTAACTTCTGAGGAGTGAATGGTTTACAGGAGGGGCTGGAGCTGAAAGCAACAGCCTCTTGTTTCATATGGCAACTATTTAGTGCTTGTATTTGATTCATAGGGTCTAGAAAGAAGATGAACATGAAAAAATTTTATTCCTGTCTTGTGATACTCAAGCTAGCAAAAGAGAGAACGAAAAGAATAATAAAGACATGGAAGCATAATTTAGGGGCAGAAATTGGTCAGGATTCATTGCAAAGGGCTTAGTGGGCAACTGTGAACCTTGAGGATTTCATAGTACCAGAGGCAGAAAGAGCAGTAACACTTGAGTTTCCTGATGACTGTACATAAGATGATGTTGTGAATCCTGCTCAGTCCTGTTTAACATCATCTGTTCTCCCTGCAGATTAGCCAGTATGGAAGCACAGGTATCTCTGCTTTTGATGACATGAATAATTTGTTAAAAAAGATTCAGAATAGGAAATAGGGATTTACGTTTCGTCTGCTGTAGTTTTGTCATTCATCAACTCTTTCTTTGCCTTTGGCAGTGGATATATTGTCCTCTGGCACAGTACTAATTTTTGTTCATTTGGGTTCTCTTTATTTCCTTTATTTATTTTTTTTTCCTGTTAAAGACATGGGACTCAGGCAATTTATGTATGCCATAAGCTTGGGCTCTTTATTCCCTCCCTGTTCCCTTTTTAAAAATCTTTTTGATTATATTTTTTAATAGAGTTTTAAAATCCAACACTATTGGCAGGAGTGGGTGGCTGAGCTGAGTAGCTGAGGGCCATTTGGCCTCTTTGCAGATCTCTCTGCCCTGCAATGCAATTTTCACCCCTGATTCTTCTCACCAAATGTCCTCCCTGGTCCGTGTCTCAGCCCTGGGGAAATAGCAGCATATTCACTCACCAGGTGTTCCTCTTTCTGGTCTTAAAAGCTTATAGTATTTGACTCCTTTATCACCATTGATATGTCATTTTCCAGCGTCTTTGAGTCTTGTCTGCTCTTTTGTACTGGTAGGGGCAGTCCTGAGTAGGAGAGAAACTGGAGGGTTTTTTCGGGTACAATTTTTGAATGAGTTTGAGACATGAAAAAGGAGATTCTGACCATCACCCTGTGAGGTGAAAGGCAATGGCTGCTGCTTTTGACCCCTGAGTGGATATGTAGCTTCACAAATGAAACATTTAAAGAAAGCAACATTCTGGGTCTCAACATTCAGTGTGCTCATTTCTAATACCTGAAAAAAAAAAAAGGCAAGAAAAAAAAATTACAGTGAGAATAAACAGCTCTTTGCACACATTTGTCTGTTGGATTCATGAGGCATCTGGCCTTGGGAAGCAGTTTGGATAGAAGACTGCAAATGTGCTTTATTCACTGTTTTATGGGCTGCATTTGGAGAGTATTATTCAGGATCAGAGAAGTTCTTTTTATTTTATTCTCTGACTTAGTCCTCCATTTTATTCTCAATTGCTTGAGCTATCTGACCTGGTACAATTTCTTTTTTTTTTTTTCCAAGGGAAAAAACATGGAGTTGCCATGATTTGCATTGGCTTTCAGGCTCATTTGGCTTGCTGGAAAGTGCCTAATACAAAATCAAAGCAGCAGATGTTACTTGCTGAATTTCTCTCCTGCTCACGTACCTGCAAGCTCTTGCTATAGGGGCTGCTCTTGGCCATCTTCCTCTTTTTTTAATGTCACTGTCCTTTGGCAATACATAGATCTTAGTGAAACAAGATGTTGTTTCTCTCTGCAAGTTGTATGCGTTTCTCTCCTCATTCTGCTGTGCATTTTAGACAGGCTGTGAGCTAATGATAAGATTGCTAAGATGAATTCCCAGATCACCATGTTTTCTGCCAGAGATGAAAGGCCATGTAAATATGTTTTTCTGGCTCCTTTCTCAGGTATAATTTCCCTGTGTTCTCTTTTTCCTTTGCACTCTGCTGGCAATATGAAATTACAATATCTCTGTCTACCTACATGACCTTCTTCACAGTTGTTACCAGGGTGCAGTTATTAATTATTCATTATGTATTTTTCCCAAAATTCCAATTTATAATTAAAACTTTGCTCCAATTTGCATTTAAACTTGTGCAAAATATTTAAGAATGTTATAATAAAATTAGCTTTCAAAAGTGTTAAGTAATGCCTTTTCCATAAGCAAAATATCTGTTTTCATGGGACAGATGTTTTGGAATTTGCTATATCCTCTCTCCAGCAAGGGCATCCAAACTAACCTTAAAAATAGGGAAAAGTACTGAGAGCTCTGTTTTGAGCTTGTTCTTCCAAGACTGCCAAGGCTCCTGTTCTACAACTAGAAACCTAGAAACTCTAGGACAGAAGTAGTTTTATGCTGAGTGCCTGCAGTCTCATACTAGAGCTTCTCTGTGGGAATATTTGATTATCTGTCCTATAAACCCCAGTTATATCAGGGATCTTACCACTTTACAGAGCACAAGTACCTAGCCAGTAAAGGATATCTTAGCCCACTTTGTTGGCAATAGAAGTATTGAATTTAAACAATTTGCTTGTGGAATGGGAATATTTAATTTGGGTCCATGTAGGCAGAAGGAAAGAAGGTGCTTGTTCACACACAAGTTTTAAGGAACAATAAAATTCCTTGACATTCAACTGTAAATGTGAGTTTATGCAAGATCTGCAACACACGTCCTAAGGTAAAACTGAGGTCCAAATGGGAATTTGAATCTAATTAAAGTTTTCCTGGAAACTTTTTTGTTGGGGTCAAGTTGTGGAAAGAACAATTTAACCCTTCTTGATCTGTAGTCAATCAAGTTAATGATGTTCCTATTATTTTGGCAAGTATTCAGAATATGTGTGACATACATAGAACTGTGGCGTTCCCTCACAGTAGGTCCTCAGGCACTGAAAGAGCTGATGACATTTTATAAAATGCAGTTATGTAAAAGCATTGCTGGAGGCAAGACTGTGAAGATAAAGCTTTGCTGTTTCCAGTGCAGAAAAAAGTTCTAATGTGTTTATCTAGTCTCAATTGTCATCAAAAGTAGCCTGGCCTTATTAGTTACAGTTAACAGGACTCTTCAGTTCAGCTACAACTGAAGGTATTTCTTAATTAGTGGAACAGGGATGCAAAATTATTCTCAGTATTTAAAGTTGGTTATGCTCATTCATAGCTTATTGAACTAATTAGAATCCCTAGACAACCTCTTATTTTTATCTGAAAGAATAATGTTCCACATCTCATCACTGATTTAATACTTCTTTTAAAGTGAACTGCTGTGGAATCTAAATTTAGAAAGAAACTCTGAACAGGGACAGTTTTTGCATGGCTTGCCAATGAATTGCTCATGAATCATCCCACAACAGATTTAGATGAGTAATGTATTTTTGTAACTAGCAGTACATACATCTTTGTCAATCTTCAGGTTTAATTGGGAATACACTCAACTCTCTCTAGTGCCACATGTAATACAGTTTTAGGGTCCTGTGTGATTAAAATGGGAATTATAGATGTCAGTGACATTACACCGATGCTGTTTCCAACTCTGAGTTGGAAAAATAGCATGTGTAGGCAAGGAAGGAAAGTATCACCTTGCAGTGATACCTATCTCAAGGTGTACTGAATTTCTGCGCTTGAATCGTTCCTGTCTAAATTTGGAAGAGTTAGTTGAACTTGATCAATGAAGGATAGAAGTAGGTTTTCTTTTCATTGGTCTTACTGATGACTTTTAAAAAGTTTTCTGTTCCTAAGGCTTCTGTTGGTAACTCTGTCAGCTGTGGTCAAACAACTCCTGTGAGCGTAGTGAGGTTGAAAATGCATTTACTTTCTCAAGGGCTCTAATGGCTGTCCTGTTAATTTTTGTTTGATTATTTTATTTTTTTTTTTTAGAGAAAGATTAGGTTTTATTCCCTTGCACTGACATATGGTAAAAAGTGGATTTGTATTGACCACATAACTTGCAGTATCTGTGTACCTCAAGGTGTGCAAGTACTCTTTGAAAGCTACAGTAGATTCATGCTGGGAAATTGTTATAGCAGTTAATGAGTGAATAAGACAGAGCAGAAAAGAAAATTATGAGCCAAACAAATGGATTGTGACAAGCAGTCTTTGTGTAAATTACTGCACATAACTGCACAGTATTTCCTGCAAATTGTGCTCTACAAGTTGAAGATCTAATTAATGAAGTACTATAGCAGATTAGCATTTGAGTCATTTGTCTTATTAGTAATCCCCAGTGCCAGCTATGATAGTTTTATTACCTCACTTGGGTTTGGAGGTTTATTTATGGAAGCTGTGGTCACAGGCCAGTAGAGTCTTTGTGCGTTATTTTGTTGTGGGGGTTTTGGGGGTTTTTTTGGGGGTTTTTTTTGATGCTTTAGTCCAAAGTTATTATTGGTTAGGCTTGCTGTGAAATATCAGCTTTTCTTTTCTAGGTCATTCTAGAGATTTGGAGATTTCTAGACTTGAAATAACATCTATGCACACACACACACAGAGGCACACACATATATGACATTTCCAAGAGAAGCCCTCTGGAAAACCAAACTGGGAAATGGTAGCCTGTGAACTGGTTCATATTGGGTACCCCAGCTTCATGTTGACCTGGATGAAGAAGGCAGAGATACAGATCAGTGACATGATGCTTGCAGCCATGAACTGGTTCATGCAGCAGAACAACATGTTTTTGTAAGTGAACGTATTCTATTAGATACATAAATATATGTGAATATATCACTTGGCTTCAGCTTTCGGTCAAACCTCCTACAGGTTTCATAAACACAAGAGCAATGAGGATCCCCAAGTTGCCCATTCCACTTAAATGCTACCTACTTTTCCTGGAGCAATCAAGTATCTTAGTCCCAGGAGTTCTTCAATAAAAATACAAACAAATAAAGTGAAATCTTGATCCCCTTAGTCCATACCCTTAAATTAAATACTGCTCCAACCCTCATGAAGTGGAGCCTCTGCTTCAGCGTGAGTTTTGTGCTGGATCTCTGAAACATGACAAAAGCAGTGGGGTTGGATGGCAGCGCTGCAGCTGAGCATAGATTGATCCTAACAGGATTTAGTGATTTATTGCATCAGGTGCAACAGGATGGTACAAGGTAGCATGCTATGATTAGATTTAAGCGTCATAACTCAATGTGATGGCTGAAATGTCAGGAGGGGAAGGCATCCATTTTTCTGGTCAGCCAATATTAGTTCCCCTACCTGATGTCCAGCCTAATTTTTTCAAAGAATCAGAACAGTGGGGGAAAGTTTACAAGGAGAGGTATATGTAGTTTTTCTGAACAAGCAACATCATGAACAGAATGATTTATAATAGATGGATAACAATCTAAGTTTATATCTAGCTGTTTTAGCTTTAACTAGCAGTTAGATGGAATCGTTCGAGACCAAATCATCCTTAATCCCAGTACAGAGCTTCTGTTCTTACAGCCCATCTGTTCACATGACAAATTTGTCAAATTTCAGAAGACTGTTGCTCTGTAATTTTACCATACCCGAAAGTGCTGCTTCATAAATAAATCAAAGTGAAAACAGGTGAACTTTGGCCTTGGGATAAAATATTTTGTCCATTACTTTTTTTTTTTAATTCTCAGTTATTTCCTATTAACTCTGATATATTTATTTTTGTTTCTGGAAAGGAAGACTCATTAATTTACTAATTTTTTTCTCACCAGAACTCTTTATTCCAAACCATTTTACCTCAGCTGGTTAGAGCATGGTGCTAGTAACACCAAGGTTGTGGGTTTGATCAGTGTTTGGGCCATTCATATAAGGGTTGGGCTCTATAATCCTTCTGGGTCCCTTCCAACTCCGAATATTCTGTGATTTGTGTGAGATTTCACTAGCCTGTACCTCCAACCCTAAAAGGTGAGACTCCTAATTCAACTCTGAAGCAAATCCCGCTAAGAGATTATGCCCACTAAGCTAGTTAAGTAGGGCAGCACTGTATTTAATTTATTTGGTTTTACTGATTATGTTTGGACATGCCAGAGGTTCTGGTATCAGAACAAATGCCAGCAGAAATGCAGGGATTTTTTGTGTAGCAGACACATGTGTGGTAGGGATTGGGCTAGGCTGGTCTGTGCACCCCTACAGGTCTGTGCAAGACAGCATCAACACGGGTATTGCAGCTCCAGTTTGAAGTGGAAATGTGGTATTCTGTATTTCATGGTTCCTGCACCTTGTGCAGCTCTTCTCTGCAGTGCTGCTGCTGGAAATAAGATGGAACTGTGGGTGCTTCTGCATCTTAATGGCACCTCTGCATTTCTATGTGGCATCCTTCTGTAGCCCTTGGCCTCAAGGCCACCAACGCCTACACGTTTCAGTGATTTTATGCTGAAAACTCTTTGTTTCCAACCTACTTTAGAAATATTTGTGGGACTATGACAGGCTTTGGCTTTCGAAGGCAGGTGTAGAATTCCCCTTCCTGCAGAGACATGGGCATGTCTCGTGTCCTTAAATTCAGTCTGGGGTTAAAGGATGATCTAGGTCCAGCAATCCCTCGTTCATAGTAATGAGCTTTGTTCCAACTTCCTGAGTGTAACTTTCTTCCGCACAGGAGTTCTGAGGAAGAACCTCTTAGGCCTTCCTACCTTCTTGAGGCGCCAGAGAGCTTCCACCATGTGGAAATGTGTGACAGCTAATGCAAAACTCTTTTTAATGAGAATCTGTGGGAAGAACTTGCACAGCATGGCAAAGATGAAGTTTATTAACTGAAGAGACAAAGCAATTTCTTTAATGGTTCTTTTCTTAATGCTCTCCCTTGAGCAACTTCTGAATTATTTCTGTGTGGGTTTTTTTTTTTTTCCCCCTGGCCAAATAAGGGCAAAGAGTAAGAGCCTTTTAGAAAATACTGGTACCAAAGAAAGTTGTTTGTTTTGTAGTTGACTAAAATACCCCGTTATCATGAAGCTTCTGGAGCTATAAATACTGTAGAAGGTCTTTTAAAAATTAGCAGTTTAAGCACTTTTAGGGTTTTATTCCAGGTGGGAGTGTTGGTAACAAAGAGAATGACTGGGCTCAGGAAGTTGGTGTGATATAGCTGCAAACCTTTAAAGAGTTATTTTCATGGGTCTCATGAGATCCATCTCAGTTTTGTTCTTTGCCATAGTGTTGTTCTGCCCTCCTATGAGTGTGTGCAAAGAAGTATTTAATGAGGAAGAAAGCCTAATCATCGGGATGTCACGTTTTTGTTTCCCTTTTTAAGGCCACCACAATTTAATATGCAAGTAAGATATAATTAATAATGGGTAGTCAGTCATTTAGAACAGGATTTTCTCAGCCAGTCATTGCAGCTTACTTGTTCTACTGAGGAAATAAGTCCTCCATGAAAAGAGAACAAGCCTGCCTCCGAAAAGAGATAATGAGATGGCATGTGGCCATTAGTGCATGGAAGTGTATTCAGAAGTCGTCCATCATACCCACAGACACCTGCATGTATTTTCTGGATTCTGTCTTGATAAACTGAGCTTGTGAAAATTCCCTGCACCATTTCAAAAGTAAATGACTGTATGTAGGTTAGTTGTCTGTGCCACTGAAATTGTGTTCTGAGTAATGGTTTAGTGTGTCAGGGTGCATCACACAGGAATGATTTTTAGAGTGAGCAACCTTTGTTTTAGAGTGTGTGGAGTACCAGAGTACATGGGGAATATCTGAACATGTTGTTCTATGATCATAGGGGATCCAGTGTGTGAGTACAGAGTTCCGGGAAAGAATTATCTGAGTATCTACTGCTTTGCATGTGTGAGATGAGAATGTGCTCTCTTGTTTTGAAGATCTTGCCTAGACACCTCCTATCAGCCAGCTCTAGAGCTGTGGTTCGGATTCAGCACTGGCCCCTTGATATGCACAGTTCTACTCAAGCACATTTTGGCTTATTGTTTTGGGCACTGGTTTGGAATCTGAAGTGACTTCTTGCTTTGCGGGCTAAAAATGCCCATGGCCTCGGGGCGTGCAGGTGTGCCAGGTACTGTGTGCATTGTCCCTCCCTGCTGCCTGGGAGCATATCCTCATGCTATAACCCACAGTTCTTGTGTTCCGCCTGTCCAGAGGGCTGAGGGATCTCCTTAGCGTTGCCTGCAAGCAGCTGTGCTTTCTTAGAGCAAAACTTCATCTTTACATGTTAATGCAACAGCATGGTCTTAATTCCTCCACCATGAATGAATCTGTAGAAAATCTTTTGTCTGTCCCTCCTATTCTTATACACAGTTTCTATTTCTTTTTCCCTACTCCCTTAAAAAAAGTTCTAATGCAAAATGTTCTCAGGAAGGGAACATCCAAGAGCTATTTCTATGACAATCAGTGAAAAGTAGAAGTAGTGTGTGTTAATTGGCTATTGTTTATTGGAAAGAAACACCAATTAGCTTCTAAAAGTTTGGCTTCAAAAGAGGTTTGACCTTTGTGTTTTAGGATGACTACAGCAAACAAACCTTGTGACAAAGTCTTTGTGGATTTAATTTCTGCTATTACCACGATGATTTACAATTTCTAGGAAGCGGAATGGGGCACAGGATTTGCCGCAGACAACTTTTCTGACTTGGCACCAGAACTGTCTGTTGATAAACTTTGGCATATTCATTAATCACACTGATTTGATGGCAGAACAATTTCACTTGATAGATTTTATGGATATTGTTCACTAAGCCACCCTTATTTGAATATTTTCTTGTTCAGTTCTTGTGACTGGCTGGCTGGATCAATGCAAAATACTTAATGCTTTTTCATTTACTGTTTAAATAAAGCCCAGGTTTGAATAAGGCCACACCTGCAGCAGCTTTTAGCTGGCAACGTGATGTTATTCAGAGGTGTCATGTTGTGCCATTCTGTCAACAGAAGTCCTTAAAAAGAACACAATTTCAGTGGCAGAAATGGTCTTTTATAACAAAATTGTTCTGTTTCTGTGTAGTTCACTGGAACACCAGTATGAAACTGAACTCTGATAACACAATGATCTATCAGTATTTCATTGTTACAGCAAATAGGCGGATGCTTTGGTTTCTTTATTTTTTTGGTTTGGTTTTGTTAGTTTTGCTGGTTTTTTTTTCTGGAAACAGTGGCTAAATCATTTTGAATGGATTTATGACTCTCATTTTTCTTCTGTGAGCATTCTTGTGGCAGCAATGTGGTCTCAGCACAGTGTTAAAATGCCCTCATTGAAAGAAGCAGAAAGAAAAACACCACTTGCAAAAGCAGATTCATGGGAAAGAAGAGAAGAATAATCCTGACTTCCAGGGGGATGGAACTGAAACGTTCATAACTTCTTTTTTCTTTTCAAATAAATGCAAACCTCCCACTGTTTTTCCTTCTCATTTCTTCATTCTTGAACTTCTTTTTCAGGAGCTAATTTAGGCCAAGGAAGAAAAAGAATTTAGAGAATAAGCCGCATGCTTCTAAATTACCTTTTTAATAATCTCTTTAGTTATGGTGATTGTTTATACATTTTACCTGAAAATTGCATCAAGTAATTTGGCTTTTTCATCAGGCCAGCCCCTACTGACTGTGCATGTAGTAGCTTGAAGAAGTTTATGGCAAAAGACAGTAATTAACTTGTCAGTGAGGAATGGCCTGGATGTGTAAACTCAACACCTTCAGCTATGGTTTCAAATGCTCCACTAGAATAACATCTGAAAAACTAACAAAACTGGTCATGCATAAATTCTGATGTATGGATCTTCTATCAGCCTGCCTGTGCCTTGCTGAAATGAAGCAATTATTTTTAAAAATGGTACTCTCTGCACAGATTCTTTTAGTTAGGAATTTCTTATTGATTTTGCTAACAGTTTCTGTCATTTGTAAGAAACTGAGGCTCTTCATTTAACAAATATGAACATAATATTAAAGAAAAAGAAACTACTCCACTAATGTTCATACACTTCCAGACATCTGCCAACACTGAGAAATTGAGTCAATATTATCACAGCAGCACTTTTATTTTTCTTTTATTTTTTTCCACTGGATGCGCTAAAGCAATTACTGTGAAAGCTCTTCTTTGTTATGAGTATCATCCATGTTTCAGAGATGGAGAAATCAAAGGAAATCAAAATGACTGCAAAATCTAACCCTGAGCCGAAAATAAATATCAAAAACCAGAGGAAAAAAGATTTGAAGTCATTGAAGACTTTTGGTTACCTCACCAGTGCTTGTTCCTTGATCACATGGTCTGGATGCCCTTGAATAAAGTTAAAGAAGTCTTTAATGGATGCTGTACTAGTGCCAGCCTCTGCTCTTACTTCACTTGCTTGAAGATTAAACTGACCTCCTACTCAGAACAGTCTGGGGATGTGAGAGAGTCTGTTGTGTTTGCCAGTGTTAAATCAGGGCTTGATTGGAAGGTGCACACAGCATTTTGTAGGGAAGAATGCATGTTTTCACGTTCCACAGAGCTTGGTGAAGCGTGTTATCTTTACGTGTTAAGCTGTTTGAGTCTTGATTCCCATCTTCATCTTCTGCCTTAAGCACTGTGATAGGGGTGTGGAGCCAGAGCTTTCAATGCGAGAGTCTTGGGAGGACTTCTTCAGGGATGGGGATTCATGTTTGGACCACTTGTGACCACCAGAGTAACGTTAATTTTCAGACTGAAAACCATCCAGGTATTACTTCTGCAAAGCAGGAAGAAGCCAATCTTTAACATAGAATTTAAATCCACGTGGGGACTGTGATGACTTAATTCAGCACAAGAGGTAGTTTCTCCATCTCTTGGAACTGTTTGAAATTCTGCTTCAGCTGAGTTACCTGCTTGTTAGATACTGCATGTTTTAGGATTTTCTCCTTATATTTAAGCATGTCTCAGATCTTTAGAGAGCAGCCTGGTATTCACCTGAGAGAGACAGTGAATTGGAAATGTGTCTGGCGTAGGTCAATTGCTCATTACTTTTACTTCACAAATTTTCTTAGTACACCTGTGCTGTGCCTCACAGAAGAAATCAGATACCCTCTTATGCTCTGTCCCAAGCACAAGGACAGACTGTGTTCCCAGGAGACTGCATTCTGTGTAGAAATCAAGAGAAAAAAGGTAGAGAAGGGAACACAGAGAGGCAAAAGAGTTAATATTGGTCAGACTGATAGGGAGGGGTATTGGCACTTGCTGAACAGTTGTTGCCTTTGCACATTAAGATGCATGATGCTTATAATGAACAATTGCTTTGGAAGAGAAAGAGGGATCATTAATGCTTTCTGGCCTTTGTTTTTCCTTATCTCCGTGAAAATATTTTCAAAAATATTTTTAGTAAACACAAGAACACTTTGGAGCAGATTGCTGCAGATGGTTTTGCTTAACAAGCTGCATCTGTCTAAAGATTACGAGTACTATTAAGTTGCCCTTTATTCAGCTGATCTTTTGAGATGGGAGCCCATGTGTGCTAATATTGACATATGTTGATATTAATAAGTTATCATCAATATAAATACTAAGAATGGTATCAACGTATAAGAAAAGAAGAACCACGTTTGAGTAGCTTACAGGAGGCAGCGATAATCAGCCAAGGTCCCCTGAAGTCAGTGTGTTGGGTCAGATCTCGGTGCCTCGCCCCAGGAGCCGTCTGGCTGCACGCCCCAAGGGGCCTCAGTAAATGTCAGTCCCGCAGTGGGGACGGTTCCCGAGCACGGGGTGACAGCCAGGCCTGGTTTAGAACGGGGCATGTTTGGAGCATCCCTTCCCCTGCTCCCAGCAGAGCTGCTGAGGAAATTTCTGGGCTGCTTTGCACCGCGCCTGCTCCTTGCTCTGTTTAATGGTGCTCTGCCTTGTGGAGGTGTTTAGTCCCTTTTTTGCCTTGGTTTTAGTTTTGTTCTCCACATTGCTCTGAGTTTCACAGTATAGTTGGGTACACACTGTAATTGAGCTATTATTTCTGTCAATATAGCAGTGTTTGTATAACAGCTTTTAGTGACTAAGACATTAAAAATGAAAAGAAATTAAAGAAATAAAAGTTGTTTTTTTTTCCTCAAAAAATTTCTTTATAGGTTTTAGTAAATCTCTAAGTAGGACTCAAATTCAAATTTAAATAACAGAGGTTTCCTCTTAGGTCAACATCCCTTTTTTGAATGTTGCTTGCTAGCCATGTTCAGGTTTCATATGTAGTTGAATACAGGGTAAAGGTTCAATGATGCCAAAAATATTGTAATATTTATAGTCTCAGCTTTGGAAAATGGTTCTTCACAGGGATATTTTAAACCAGTGAAAAAATAATTTGATATATTTTTTTATATATATTTTTGTGTTTAAGTATCCACACAAAGGATGTGTAGCTTTGCTGCCTGCAGTGAGCCCTCTGTTACTTGGAGCTCATCAACTAATTACTGTTTGATAGCAAAACTTAACAAAGAGTGGAGCAGGACCTTCAGAATGCATGAAGAGAGGGTATGACATGGAGTAGTAACAGAAATATGTGATGCTCAGCCTTGTCTGTCTTGAGGAGATATTTCCAGGTTAAAGACCTTTAATTCATGGAGGCTTACGGGAAAATCCTGACCATATTGAAATCAATGTTTTTCAAATTAAGACTGCTTTTAAATTTCGAAACAAGCAAGCAAAATACCCCTCACCAAACAGTTTTTCAAATTCAATTATTGCCATTTAGGACTGCTAGTGCTGGGGCTTCTTTTCATCATCTCTCTTCAGATTGTGGCTGATTCTTCATGCAAGAAATGTGTATCATTCTGAAAAGGGTGAGTGCCTTTACAAATTACATCATCCCACATGTGCTGTGTATCCTGTATAGTCCTTGGGTAGATGTAGCTTCTTTTTATGGTGTATGAAACAAGCAACTGAGAGAGAATCCTTGTCCACTGTACAATTAGTTCTAATCATCTGCTCTCATCCTGGACATTGCAACATCAATCAAATGAAAAATAAAAATCACTTCTGCCCTGAGCAGTGAACAAGTGCCATGAAGATGGATGGATAGATAGAGATTTGAACGCATGACTGGCATGGAAATCTTAGGGGGAAGCATCATGGGTCAAAGGAGTGGCAGTACCAGCAGCAGCCTCAATTCAGAAACGAGGAAGACCTATATTCTGCTTTTTAAAAGGAAAAATCCATAGTGACAACGAGTAATGACTGAATCATAGAAGCCTTCTCCACGAGCATCAGTGAAAAATCTGTGTTCGACTACATAAAAGCCACTTTATAAAGGGTCCTGTTGAGACAATGACTGCAAGGGGGGTTGAGTTGTGTTATGCTGAGCTGGCTCATTGATTAGCAATTAGATATTTCTGTTGATGAGGAATCTGAAAAAAGAAATACCCAGCTCTGCTGCACTAGCAGCCTGCACGTGAGATGGTACCTTGCTCTTGCTGCTCGATCAGCAGAGTGCCAACAGTGGGTATTCATGTGCCAAAGGAACTGGGGAGACGGGTCAGTGTAGCAGAGTAATTATTGCATCTCAGGATTCACAGAATACACTTCTGTCTTTTGTTGCTGCCCAGAAACATTCAAGATCAAATTCTTTAGGTGACTAGGTGGAGCAAAAAAATGCTCAAGTGTGCAGGGAGCCAGGCTGTTCATAAGCAAGAGGGGATTAAGGCATTGTCCTGATCAGCATGGGATACCAGGTAATGGTACCAGATTTATTCTGGGGGTTTTTTTCTTTCCCTTTAGTTGTAAACTCCCTGTTCCCATTTGTAATGGTGGCGTGCAAAACCTCAAGGCAGAGCTGAGAACAGCTGATGACTTTTTACTCTTTCTGCCTAGTGAGTATTTATTAGTTTGTGAAAGAAAAACATGTTTGGTGTAAACTAGAGGTGTGTAAGAAGACCTTAAGCTGGACTTTTAACTGGTACTGTATGCAAAATGTTTAACTAAAGAAACATCTATCATGTCAGATACTATTTGGATACTAAAGCATACTATAACTTGAAACTAATCCTAAAAATGTTTTTTTTCCCCCCACACTTGTACTAAGCAAATATTTGTGGTGTACCTAGTACCATGAAAATAGCATATTTTTAGGAGAAAATTTTCTGATTTATCCTGACTCTTACGTTATTTTGTAAGACTGAGAGCAGATAAATCCTATTGAAAGATGTGTTTGTGCCTGAACCGAACAAGAATAAATCATGTTCATGTAGCTGTAGCTTCAGGATCTGACTCAGTGTGAAGATTTGCATCAACTTTGGAGAATATCCCGTAGAGATGGTTCTCAGCTTTTTCATTGCCATTTGATGTCAGTAATTATCAAGTGTATTGCCAAAAATGGACTTTTAATTTTAATATCTCTGTAATGAAGATGGGTAAAATGTTAATGTATCATAATAATTAATGCTTGGCAGCTTTTATCTGCAGACAAGGGTTGAATAGTTTATCTATGGAAATAGATTTGATCTACCCTTTTCTAGTGTCATCACTTATCGTCTGCTGACAGATTACTACGGTTTCGGTACAGTAAATGTGCATCCTTAGGAGTGCACCCAAGGCCCTTCGACAAGGAATATGGATGGATAGTCCATGTAGTCAAGTGATTTCTTAGTGCTTGGAGAAAATCGCACCACAACAGTCTGGGCTTTGTCAACAGTGGGATTTTTGGCTCAAGAGTTTGAGGGTGAAGCAGAGGAGACAGTTCTCACAGGTGAATTTTAGAACTTCCGTTTGTTGGAGTAATTATCTTAAACAGGGATTATTTGGCTTATCCTCATGAATTTTTTTCTTATTATGGCCTCTATAAAATAAAACCTCGAGTAACTTACATAGTTTCTAGCATCCAGTGTTAGATCTGTGATTTCAGAGCTAAAGTTTCTGAAAGGACTCTCTAAAACTTAGCTTGGCTTCAGGTTTGGTATACTTTGGTGTTCCATATAATAAAAATTTAGGCTTTTTTCCTTTAGCAATTACAGGCACTCTGCTGTCCTCTTGGATATGGTTGTCTGTACATAGCATAAGAACAACATTTCAGGACCCAAAAGATTATTTCCAGAGTTACTTAGTATTCATCTTGGACTAACTGACAAATAATTTGGTTTGTGAACCTTAAAATTATGGGAATAAAAATGGCCTAGAGCCCAATCAGAAGCTGCAGATTCTATTCAGAAACCTATTCACAACTAATCTATATATAGTAATTATCATCACAACATTTTAGCCAATCACAATTTTTAGAAATTTATCTGTAAAATGACCGTATAATTAAGGAAGTTATTTTCATGTCAACCCAAACGTAAATTGAGTAAAAGAGCGGAGAGGACAGAGGCACCAAAATCTAATTTGTACTGTATTCAAAAGGTTCTTAATCAAGATCACGCACTAAAAATCTGTAGAGGGATAGATAAGTTCCAGTTCCAACTCCTGCAGTGTCCATATTCATATGCCTCTAGGGAATGGAATATTTCTGAATACTATTTCGATTGCAGATACAAATTTAACTGAAACGGCATCAGCTTTCAGAATCAGAAATTCTTAAACTGGATAGTTAGAAAAACACATGTATTCACCTGGATCTTAGAAATTGCTCATAAAATTAAAATTATTGAATAATCTTATATAATCTTTTACCTTTGGTGATAACTGACGTTGTGGCTATTCTTAATCATTTCAAGAATCCATCTGAATTTGCATTTGTTCTGAGTCTTCTCAGCTTGTGGCCCCTTTCTGTGGCACCAGCTCACCTAAAAGACTTCTTTTCAAGGTGACCAATGCAAACTTTGCAGCAGAGTATTTTGATCAGCTGATCTTTCTTGTTTGCTTGTATTCCCTCCAACCCCCTACCTCTTCTTCACACTATTTCTCTTGTGATTTTTGTGGCTAGTACTTATCTTGTCATTTTCAGTACAACCACTTTTTGCTTTCTGGACATTTTAAACTTTCCATGCAGTACTCTCCTGTGTCTGTAAATTGATACATCATAAATAAATCAGGCTGTGATGTGAGTATGAATAAGATTTAACTTGAATATAGAGTCAATGTCATTGCAAATGATAAAAAAACCGATCTGTAATCATATTCTGAATGTGAATTCTTAAAGTATTGGTAAATGTCAATAAATAAACCAAAGACAGCTTCTATTATATATCTTTGTTATTGATGTGTACACCCATATTACTAAAATATTTATAGAATGAAATGGGAAAATATATTTGCTACTCCTCTTTCATCAAGAAGAAACTATCAGTAAAAGAACACATATAAAGAAATGAAGGAAGTGCATAGAAAATAAAACAACTTGGAGAAATTTTGTCCCTGCTAGATAATTTATCGGGCAGGCCGAGCAGGGTTGTGTCCTGAGTTTGAATCATTCAAAATTTGCCTATTTAGTGGGAGGGAATTTCTCAATGTGTGTGTGGTATGTTCACATATGAGAGGATCAGAACAGGATGGAGGATCAGCTTTTTTTCCCTGCCCCATGACTACATTTAAGTGGTGACTTCTGTTGCACGATGTAGAGAAACCTGACACTCATAATTCTGACTTGAGCTGTGTGATAAGCACCGAGGCATTTGCCTCTGGGATACTCCTCAAACTTCAGGGGTTCAGATGAGTCAGAGCCAAGCTCTTGCTGCTCACCAGAGCTGCCCCACGGCATTGAAAACCTTCTGTGGTGGCAGAAAGAAGGCTGGAAGCAGGAAGGTTGCTTGGCATTTTGTAAGGGCGGGTGGTCATTGGGAGTGTTGTAGTGAATGGATGGGAAAAGGACAATGTTCATGTGTGAAATGCAGTGCCTGCACCACAGTTAACATAAGGAAACTGTGCTGCAGTGATCTGAAGACCATAGTTTGCTTCATACCTCTTGGAAATAGGGTATGTAATGCAGCCAACAGGTAGCTTGGTGTCTTTTTCATGGAAAGGCCTGTAAGAGGGGCATTGGTGTCTTACCAAACCTAAACTGAAGTGGTAGAAATGATTTGTCTGGAAGGTAGCACACATATCGCAGGACTTGGCTGTTTCTAATTGGCAGAAACAGAGTCTTTTATTGGTTCCATGATTCCTACTGGGAATTTGTTGCTATAAAGCGAGAGCAACGATAAAAAGTCATTCTTGAATATGTATGTCTTGGACAAAAATTATTGGTGTGCCTCAAAAGGAAGGGCAGCCAACTGACAAAAGTTGTTTGAAATGAATTCTGAATTCTAGAATGTTACAAGTCATGCAGTGCAAACCCAGTAAATCTACTGTTATTGACACAATGCTCCCAACTAAACCCACCTGTGATGAAAGATATGACAGCCTTTAGCCTGAGATCTTCCCCTCCTTGAAGAAAGATTGCACTCAGAAAAAAATAACTAGGCTTTTCTGCTACTGGCATTTTCTTTCCTCCTGTATTCTACAGATTGGAAGGTACAGAGGGATAACACAAATGGAGGCAGACAGAACTGAGTGAGAGACCAGGGTGTGAATCAGTGTCTGTAGCTTAGGAAGCCAGGTGGAGTTGGTAGTGAACAGAGAGAAACAGAGTGAACAGGGGAATGTTTTCCTGATTTTCAGTCCATAAATTAGTAATCACTACAAAGCACAGTTATCAGAAAGCATAATTGGCAAAAGAGCTGTTATGCTGTGGATTGGAATCAAGAAGGAAGCCTTTCATACCCTGGATTTTTGCACTTAGCAACAATTAGATGCTCATAGAATAACCCTATCTGGAAGGCACTTAAGGAGATCGTATTTAAGTCCATGAGTGGTGATCCATGTTTTTTCCATTGCTCAGTTTTCCCCTCTGTCTAGCATGGAAATTTAGTTTCCAAATTTTCTTTGAGACATTGCACTCATTGACTCTGTCAGTTGAGGGGAGGAAAAAAAATTCCCCCGCAAGATGAAGAAGATGCACACAGTGTGTGCTACATATTCATATCCCAGAATCCAGTGTCTCCTAGCCAAGTGAGCAAGGCAATGTTCAAGAAGCCACAGTCAGGCACTTTCCAGAGAGAAGTTCAGTGCTGAAATAAGGTGTCTGTGAGTCTGGGGAGATTCCTCTGAGCAGAAATCACCATCTGAACCAAGCACATGCCATCCAAGCAGACTGTCTGTGATAAGACATCGTGGGGTGACACAGCAAGCTCTAGTTTTGTGTCTTGCACTGATAAAAAGAGGTAACATTTTTCCTCTAGTCCTTGCTGGTGACTGTCTGTCAGTAGACCAACGTGGAGCTGCTTGATTTCTAGTAATTTCTTCCTTCCCTAGAAGTCACTGAATGTAGATACAGACAGATTCTAATAACACTGACCATGTTATTGCCACAGTAATGAGACATCTTGTCTCAGCTTGAAAGTTTTTGTTCATTGCCGTGGATTTTGTTGTTATACAGGGAACAGCAGATGAATTTACCCCTTCAGCTAAAGAGAAAATGAGGGCTGCTTTTTACATAATCCATTGCAGATGTTATTTGAAATGTGCTTCAGAATACATTAATATGGCATTTGTAAGCAGCCTTCTAATTGGCAATATGTTTCAAATGCCTTTGATGTTTGACCTGGGCAGGAGAGGAAAAGTGATAACACCATTTGTGGATGTCGCTTTGGAAATTCAGACTGCAGTCAAACCTTGCATGCCCATAACTGTCAAGCAAAGTGAATTAAAAAATGCAGTCCATCACTTTTCTGTGAAGGGCCAAATGAGGAGAACTGAAAAAGAAGGATGAATAGTAGGATGTGATAGCAATTCAGGTAAATATCACTGCACTGAATGCAGCAAGGTCTGAGATCAAAAGAGAAGGATAGAGGAAGTAAGAGGGAGAGAGAGGTGGCTTTGGTGTTTCAGGGAAATCTTGTTTTCTTCCAAGCCTTTTTGAGTAAAGAGATCCATGCAGGAGCTGATGGGTCACTTTGGATATGATAAGTCAAGTTGGCTTCAAGATAGAGGCAGTTTATTACAAATGGGAGGGTGATGGAGCCACGATGAGTCAGAGCTGAATGACAGCAGGCACCCCAGACACCCTGTACTGCACACTGTGGAACCCCACCTGGTAATTCCTGCCAAAATTAGCATCTCCTAGAAAGATATTCAGTCCTGAGTAAAAAACTTCAAGAAATAGGCCATCTATATCAGCCAGTAAGTAGCTGACAGTGTGAATCTCTTCTCAAATATTTTTCCAGTTTTGATTTCCAGCTGTGGAAGTGTTTTCTTTTGGTTTGCCAGAACATCCTCTGTGGGTCAAAAATACTGATTGTTAGTCTCTTTGTCTTGGTACCTGTAGGCTGTGGTCATATCAGATCCTACTGTTTGATTGCTGGAAGTAAAGATGCAAGTGCTCTAACAGGTAGGGTTGGAGTAGCTCAGGAAAAGAAGGTAGTATTGACCTAAATTGAATTATTGCCTTTAGGAATCAGAATAATTCTTAACAGGAAAAGTGAAAGGAAAAAAAAAAAAGGCATTTAACCACGAATTTTTTATTTTTTTTTTTAAATGTTGTGTGCCTTAATTTGATGTATTAAGTCCTAAGAGATGAACTTCTGAGACAGTAGTTGTCAGTGGGGTATGGCCAACACAACTAAGCTCTGCCCCTGGGAGAACTGCTCCTCTGCAATTTAAAGAAGGAGCTAACACAAACGGTGTTAGAAGGAAGCAGTGATCATCTTTGTGAGGATAATCTTTCAAAAAATATCCATGAAATTATAAAATTAATCATTAACTCTCCAATGACAGTTGATAATAGCATTACTTTCATTGGGCAGATTATGAAGATCTGCAAAAAGGAGATTTAATATCTATTATAAAGTTTCTAGGAGGTTAAAGGCTGAATGAAAACCTTTTAATTATTAGAAATAATCTAGGCAAGCAACACCTCCTCCTCCCCATTTCTAGCTCTGCTCAAGTGCCTACACAGTCCTATTCTTTTCTAGCCATTATGGACGTATTAGGTAAAGGTACACTGCAGAAATAGGAAGCTATATTTAAGGAATCATGTCTCATTTCCTAGCGCTCTGTAGGTTTTCAAAGACAGTATTGCTTATATTTAGTAGCACTTTTACCAAGAGAAGAGAAATACTTCTTTGAAGAGAGGTTGCCTTTTCAAATTGTTTTTCAAGCTCATTTTCAGTCTTCAAATAATATAAACCCGTGCTAAGAAGCCATAGCAGTAAGTGCCCTTGCAAAGCAATAAATGATGGCTGGAAGGGGCCAAAGGCTAAGGCAGGTGAGGGAGTTAATTTGTTATGAAGTCTGTTTCTGTATTTAAGGTGGCAGTGACCTGACTGAAGAGACTGCACAAATTCCTTTGCTGGTGTGAATTTGCATTGTTGTACTGAGCATAAAGAGGCTGCGGGTATCTGTGCTCATGGTGGCAGTTTTTCTCCAGGGACACCCTTCAGGGAGGCAGCCCAAATATTATGTGAGACGCCTGTGTCTCTCCAACAGCATGAACTGCAGGCAGAAAGCAGGAGATGGTCTAATTATTTGGCTCTGAGCGGAATCATGTGTGACACTGGCATGAACTAAGCAAGAGGTTCCATCTGGTTCGTGTAGCTGTGAAACCCTGGCTGATGCCTGCACAGACCTTTGAGCGCCGCCCCAAGAAGGGGAAAGAAGGTGATGGAGATGCTCAGGGATTGGAAGACTTGGATTTGCAATGAGCTGAGGGCCCAAATATGAGGTGGGAAAGAAAAACCAGTGAAAATGCTAAGGGCTCTGTGCAGCTGGTGGAGACACAGGCACAAGCTCGTGTTTTGAAGTCACGCACAAACAGCACAGTGATGTGTCACTGCAGGCAGATCTGCATGGAAAAAAAGACATAGCAGTTGTTTTTCTAGCCCTTGTTTGGGTTTTTATTTCATGCTGCTGAATTTACGTATGCCCTAACTTCAGCACTCCACCAAAGGCCATTTTACAAACACTATTCTAAGAAGTTCTTTCGGAGAAGTGCCTATTACCATGTTTTGCTTTTCACTTGTGAAAAATGAGGAAGGAAAGGACTTGGGGCACTTAGAATTCCTTCAGTATAATCAATAGCGAGCCTGTGGATTGCAATAGGTATACACACACGACAAAATATTCTGTCTGTGAAACATTAGTATTTGAAGCCTACAAATAAGCTCTACTTAAGATTTCATAGCCTTATTATCATGTCATAGAATCCTGAAAGGCCCTGATATCTATATATTTGGCCAGAAATTCAAATTTTTGAGCAAATATAGACTGTAGATATCCAGAACTGGATGTTAGGTGGCTTTGTCCTGTTAGTCCAAGCAAGGAACAAGTTGTTAGTAAATAGATTAAGTGTATTCAAGATTCATTGATGCAGGAGTATGAGTTGGAGACCTCTAAAGATTCCTTTAAACTTTTTGTTTGTTTGTGTGGTTCTGAAGTGATGTTATGTGTATCTGTAACTGTTGAAGTTTTATTATTACTGAATTATATCTGCTTGGACACATTCTTACAGTAAACCCAGTCACATAAATCATTGTTTGATGCCTGCTACTTGAGTTTTGTAATGATATGTTGAAGTTAAATTAAAAGATTCTCTGTCAGAGGCCATGAGAATTATGAAGGCTAAGATAAGGAACTATGAAGAACAGTAACACAGATAAGGATTTTATAAAAAAGTGCTTTATGATGTTTATCTCTTCCTCACAGTTAAGTATGTTAGAATTATTTTGGCTATAACAACTCTGCACCTCTTATTTTCATAGGAAAAGGATCCAGGCTTTGACACAAATCAAACAGTATTGATATAAAACAATATTATATTACAGCAATGGAAGTAATGAAATTAACTTGCAGCATTATATCTTGGGGCTGTACTTCCTTCCTGAGGCTGACAATGGAGTGATTTACCTTTTTCTTATTGCTGTAAGATAAAACATTATCAGCTTTACATGGAATAGTTAACACCTAGTGTGGAGTGATGCACAAATCCTGAATTCTGATCATGTGAGAAAGTGATGATATTGGTATTCAGGAATATTCTCTGGAGTGGGTTTTTGTTACAGGATGATTTTCATGTTGCAGTATTTAATCACTTATAGTATATGATTTCTTACACCATTGTTCTTTTCTTTTTAAGCTATGAAAGATAATTGTATCTCAAAGAAGGGACTTATCTCTCTTTATCTAGTCCTCTTTACTCTTGAAGCAAAATTATAATGTGGATTTCTGATGGCTGGTTTCAGGCAACAGATTATTTTAAATCCTAAATAGAGAAAGAGATTTTAATTTCGTTGCATGAGCAGTCAGGATAAATTAGTTGGGAGGGGAAAACCTCAATAAATGACATTTTTTTCCAAGGGTAATTATCTTTGAGACTGTATAGGATAAGCAAAGACTTATTGACTGAGCAGACTGTTATTGCTCTGGGGTATTTGTGTCTTTTTTTGGTATAAAAGTATTTCTAGCATTGGATGTCTGTGAACATATTTAAGAAAGACATCTATTCCTGTTAACAGAGTAATAACTCCAACTGTCTTTCATTCTGCCTTAAAATTACCCCTGAAGTAGCTCCAGCTTTAATGGGACAAAATCCCAAGCAACTCCCTTTGTGCTTTGGTTGAGGGAAGCTGTGAAAGTTGACAGCAAGTGCCCACCACTGCACCCTGCAACTCCTCATCACTCCTCCAAGCCCCTACCTGACAGAAAAGCCGCAGAGAATCCTAAGATGACCGTATGGACAGTTGTCTGGGTACCATAGAAACTACCCCTGCAAGGAAGAGCTTTCCCTCCTTTGGCTTCGCGAATCAAATACTGAGAATGCAGAGACTTTATAAGGAAAATGCAAGGTGTCGGTGTGTTGTTTTCACATCACGTGATTGTCCACTCGCTGCAGTTTTCATTTCCTTCTTGTGTGGGATCATCTTTGGGCAATGAACTGCAATGTCCAAAACTTGTGTTTCTTTTATCTCTTTCATGTGATGAGATTCCTTCCCGTTGTTGGTTTTCAGGCAATGAGATGACTTGACCTTCGTGGCTTTTCCAGCCGTGTGAGGCGATGTGAGCTGTCTTGCTGGACGCCTGTGGTGGCCATGAGCTCTGTGCCTTCCTCCCCTCTGCTGAGTTGTGGTGGTTTTTGTGTTAGATGGCAGGTGTGAGAAACTCTCGGAGGATGTGAACCCAACCCTGGCTTCCTGGCCCAGAGAGCGCCTTTGACAGAACTGTCTGTAGGCAGTGGGACAACCAGCAAAGACCCTCAACATCCTTTGGAAAAAAATCTCTTTTAGTAGGGGTGCAGGGAAGGTGGGAATGGCTCTAAGCTGCTGAAACACTGGTCCTGTGCTGTGTTTACTATGGGAAGGATTCCGAGGCCCAGCAGCCGTCCACAGTGTGCTCCCACACCTACGCTGAGAAGGATACAGTAGAACCCAGGACACATTTCAACGTGACAAATAGCTTCCTCAAAAGAAACCATGGAGTTTCGCTTCAGGCCAGCAAACTCGTGATCAGATGGGGAAATCTGTTAGATGAGCCTTTAATTTGCTGGTGGAAAGAACAGCCTTATAAATGACAGTCTCCTTGTACTTTGCAGTGCCTGTTGGCTGAATTCCCCGAGCTGTTTGAATTAGCCTAGGCAGTGTTGGATGAGGGGTCACCAAGGAATGCTCTTTTGCTGCACTTGGGGGCTTTCTAGATGAAATCTTCAGCAGTTGACTTAATATGCAGTCGCTATATCAGGATGGTGGGAGGAGATGGACTGATCAACTCATGAAACGTCTCAGATCTTGTTCTTTCAACGGGTTGTTGTAATTTTCACAATGTGCAGAATTTTTTAAACTGAATATCCTGAGCTAATTCTGAAAGGAAAGTTCTGCCTTTCTAGATTTCCTCCCACATTTCATTTAAATAAGTTATTCTTCACCTTTTGTTCCAGGCTGCCGTGCTCTGTTAAATGCTACTTCAGAAATGACTGCCTTTTACTGATGGGTGAAATAATCTCTGTGCAAAGTCTGGAAATTATTTTCAGTCAGGGAGGTATTTTAAGCTGCTTTGAAGTGAGAAATGCAGGATAAGGGGGGATAGGCAGTGTGTGGGACTATGAAGTATGTATTATATGTTCTTTATTGGCTCCTGATAGTTTGTGCTTTACGGGGTTTTAAGAATGTCACTTACTTTCTTATTATTGCCTTTTTTTCTCAGAAAAGATGTCACATTATTTTGCCACAAAATAATGAAAGAGGTTGAGTAGAACAAATATGGTCATGGAATCACAAACCTGTTTTTTATTAACTCAGTGGGACGGGCATGGGCTGTTCCCTGTGTGATCTTCCTTTGAACACAATGTTTCCTCAGATAAATCTAACAGATTAAATTGGAGTGATGAGCATTCTATATTAACATCCCTCTCAGATACCAAGGTGCCTCGCTGCTGTGCTGAATGCTGCTTGTTTGCTTTGAGTCCTTCACCAGACAGACACAGAGATGTGAAAAACATATCGCTGTTCATGATGCTCAGGCAGCTACATTTTGAAAACAACCTCCTGATGCAAACATCTAATCCCTCAATGATGAGTGTATGTGATTCCATTCCCACATGGATCAGCTGGACTCTGGGCCTTACTTTGGTGTATGATTAATTTTTAATGGCTCACCTGTGTAGCACTCCTGTGGCTGTGAAGGGATGGAGGTGCCTGTGCCCAGAGGGCCATTTGCTGCCCCGCAGGTCAGACTGGGTATTCCAACACCTGCATCCCAGCTCAGGCTGGGAATGAGGGCTGCCATCTGTTTCTCTCTGCCATTTAGAAGACCATGTAGTTTCAGGGCTTACATTAAGAGTGACAGAAACACTGATTTCCTAGCACTGCTCGTTTCTGCTGTGTCTGTTTGGTGACAATCCTGACCTGAGGACTGCTCACAGGGGACTGAGGAAAGCGAGACCTGCAATCTGTGTGAAGTCACGGGGGTCTCAGTGGGTCTCAGGCAGTTATGGCACAGATCTGTGCGTTGCCGTGCTGGGCAGCTGCCAGCTGAGTTACTGGGGCTGTTTCAGGTGGGTCATGGGCTTCAGAGACAGCAATCACAACCCAGGGATTTATACATCCATGCTCATGGAAAGTAATTTTGCAGCGTGTTTCATTTGCAGCTCTTGTGTTCTTAACTCTAACGCTGAGTGAAACACAGTGGCTTTGGAACAGTGCAATTCACGTGTTCCTGTAAAATCTACACTGTGTTTGCTCTGATCATGGTATTTGTTTCCTTATCTGGTCCAGACACATGTAAAAGAAGTGCACAGAATTGGTCCCCTTGATAAAGCTGGTGTTCACAAAATCTTAATAAAATTAAAATGTAATCTCAATTTCTCCTTAATGCTCCTGTAACCTGTATGCCTTTAATCATCTGTACTGTTTACTGCCAGTTCAGTTATCAGGTATAATAAGTGAGCCTAATGCTTTAATGTTTGTTACTGGCCTACTTTTAAAATCCCTTACAGATGCAAGAATAAGAAATGCTGTGTATAGTCATCACCTCTGTTATCTAGAGGAAGGGAATGCTATTTCCTTTGTTTAACCTACCAGCCTGTACCCCCCTGGGTAAAATTCTTGGAGTTAAAACTAATATTGCTCCTGCTTGTAGGTTCCTGTTGCTCATTAGCTGTGCAAGTATGTCGTACTGCTGGGCTCTCCAGTCTTGCTCAAAGTAGTCCTGGTACTACTATCAGTCTTAGAATGCATATCAGAAAAATTTGGAGGTTTGATGGTGTGTCAGTGGCACTTTTGCAGCAAAATGGACCAGAAGAATAGCCAGGCCTTTCTTTCTGTTGTTGGTTGTTTGTTTGTTTGGTTTGGGTTGGGTTTTTGTTTGTTTTTTTGTAGTTTGTTTTTGTTTTGTTTGTTTTTGTTTCATGTCTTCCTTTGAGCATATTTGTGTTAAAATAGAGGCTCTTTCTAACACAGTGCAACTTCTGTTTGATCCTGCTGCAAATATCTTGCATCTTCTCTTACTCTCCATTCCCATCATTTCTGTGTCTGTTTTTTTTTGGGGGGGGGGGCCTTGATTCTGTGTTTTAAGGCTTGACAACTTATAACCTCTCACCATGTTGTAATAGCCTGTAGAAAGAGCCTTTTTGATTCATGTGTATCAAAGTGTGTGACTAAACACTCCCTGTATATTTTGCTGGTATCTGGTATTAAACTTCTTTATGCTTTAGTCACACATTAAGAAGTGATGCATTTATTTTCCTAACTGAATTCAGTGTTCCAGCACTACACTTTGTAGAGGGAAAGATAAGGGAAGAAAGCAAACATTTCTATTGACTTGCTGTGGTGTGTGATCTGCCAATCAAAGGATTTTAGAGGTTTTTGTTTAGAAGAGGAACGTTTAGAGGGAGGGAAAGAGGATGGCTAAAACCCAAAAAAATTGCAGCTATTTGCTACTCATTTCAAATCTTTGTCCAGCCTGGAATGAAGCTGAGAAAGATCTTTTGCTCTGCATGTATTAAGTTGACTTAATGTGTGGATACATTATATTCTTGTCCTATTTGTAAGCATCTGAATATAATTTTAGGGCTTTTTAGTTTATTTTGGTAGAGCTATCAGATTTCCCTGGGTTTTATTATTACTTGGCTTTTAATAGTTTTATTTTCTACTTTATCACCAAACTTTTAGTTTAATTTTTAGCAGTGAAAATATAGTAAGAGTGAAAACTGTTCAAGGTTTGTTATCTTGACCTAGGGGTCTTGGAAATATCCTTTAGAAGTGCAGAGCACAGCATTTTATGCTGTTTTGAAGTCAATGGTTCAACATTAGTATCTGACATGTTGATTAATATCCACTTGCAAACCTTTTAAATATGGTTTTGGGTTCAATGTTTAATTTGCCTGAAAGGGGCTCCAGGAAGGTCTGAATCAACATGCAAAGCTGAAGGGATGGGACAGTGCCCTTTGATCAATTTGCAGGGTTTTTCTGGATGTTCTCTAGCACTTTCTTACTGCATTTGAAAGCTTTTTCGTCTTGATGTATTTGTTTTGTCTTGCTCTTGGTGTTCCTCGCTAGTGTTTAATCAGTCCTGAATACCAGGAGAAGCTGTGAGGAAGAGATGGCTCTGAGCTGCCCTGATCCTCTGACAGAGGTACCCAGGTCTGTGATGGGCAGGTGTACTGTGTTTCACGCTTTGAAGTTTAGTTCCAGATGAAGAACTGGACAGTCTTTATTATTCCTTTCCATGCCATGAGTCATAGTTCAGCCAACCCAGTCCACCCGGTGACATCTGACAGAAGCCAGCAGGAAAGCGTGTCCCAACACCAGGCTCAGACTGGGTGACAGATCACAGGCCTCCAGCTTTAGCTGAACCCCCTCAGTTTAGCTAAACCTCTCTCTCTGTTAGAGAAGCACTCCGGCTTTTGAAGAGCAAATGACAACTCAGGAGCATCCCAACTTTGTGATCAGATGGAATAATCTCTGTAGCAGTGGGTACTACTGATAGATGCATGAAGAAGTGCCAGCATGGAAACTAGAAACATGTGAATTACCATGGAGATGAATACAAACTCGGTAAGGGCGCTTTCAGCAGAGCTGTCTCCTTGGCAGATTCATCAAAATGAAAACTTTTTGTGGAAACATATCGGTTGACAGGAGGAAGATCTTGGAACAGATGCTAGCTTAAAGCCCAGGATATTCAAACTGAGCCACGGGGGAACCAGATTCAGATCCTTACCCCGAATAGCATTTCCAGATCCTGCTCTTTTTCTCTTTGGCTTCTTTTTACATTAAGTAAAAAATGTTGAAAGCTTTTGAAATCTTGATATTTTGAGTGTAGTTCATGTTTCCTGATCCAGCTCATCATCTTGGGAACATTGACAGAAAAACCTCATTTTGCCAGTCTTTAGCTGTGCTGTGAAATCAAGGGTCTTCTTATCCTCTCATGTAAATGCATAGTAGTCAGGAAGGGGAAAGGAAGACTCTGATAAACCACATATATGGGAATGAGAATAAAACTCTTTTTGGTTTAACCTGGATCACATCTAATCATCCTTCTTTTTGAAATGTACAGTGATTTTTAGCATGGCAAATTTGATCCTATCCTGTGCAGTGTCCAGCCCTCTGAGGTCAGTGAAGTGAGTAAGGCAGAAACCCAGGTGGGTCTTAACTCCTTTATATTTAAGCTATTTTCTCAGGCAGTTCAGACTGCCTTACTCAGCTCCAGGGTCTTTCCTAATGTGATGGGTCTTTCTCTTCAGTCTGCAGCGTGGTGAAACAGTTCTGCAAGGGCACATCAAGCTTTAGGACAAGTCTTTTCTTCCTTGCTGTTTTAAGCTTCCATTCCTCTGCATTATCAGTCCCCTGCCCTTGTGTGTGTGCCAGAGGGGGAGTCTTCGGCTGTTTCACTGGGCTGGGGGCTCATTGCAGACTGCACTTGGATCCATCTCTCTCCAAGTTTCTCAGCCTCCCTGATGTCACACAGCCTGCTTTCCATCTCCTGCAGCTCAGCCACCTGCTGCAGGGGGTCCCCCACCTGAGAGCACCTTTTGCAGGCAGGTCTGGTGCCTGTCATTGCCCCAGGAGAAAGGTCTGGGTACCTCCTGCAGTCTGAGGTCTGTGGTGCAACCTCTCCCTTCAGCAGCTCCCTCTGGGTGGGGAAAAGGTAAGAAAAAATGTCAATAATCATTCAGCAGTTTTGCTCTTCAAGGGCCATTTTCTCAGGTAAAGGGGTCAAACAATGTTTTGCCATGTAACAGACTTTCCCGGCAGGGAAACCATTTAATGCAGCTTCTTTGATTTGCTTTATTGCTACCAGTAATGGTTTTGGTCAGGCTTTTGTGGGGGTGGCTGAAAAATCACGTTCTGCCTCCTTGGAGTTTTTGCCAGTATTGCTTCCCCCAAGGCAGAGCACAGGAAGTTGTATTAAACAGCACAGTACCAAAGGTTGCTTCTGGAAGTGAATATGAAACATAGGAATGGAGGAAACTGTGGATTTGTCTTTGCTCCAGAGCTCAGATGAAAGAAAACAGATGAAGTGGAAAGGGAAAGAGAGTTGTTTTGGAGAAAAAAAGTCTTGAAGACTGAGGAGAAAAAGCTAAACCTACCCCATGGATTGGGATAATCCTTAAAAAGTTTCCAGCCTTTTGGGTGAGCAGTTGAAATGAACTGATTTTTCAGAGGCTTTTCAGATTCAACTCCAGCTATTGAAATGTCAGGGGAAGACAAGGAAATCTGCTTTCACCCAGGAGGATAACTTCGAAAAGTAGTAGAAAGCTCTTGCATTCATCCGTCCTCAGAGAGCAACGAGTTGATCAATACTGACAGGAACAAACATGAAAAGGAGCTGCTGTAGAAATTCAGGGGTAAAAACATTTACAGTTTCGCAGAGCTGAAGCAGCCTGCAACCTTAAAGAGTGCTGTGTCCCAACATCCAGTCCTTTTACAGCTCCTAGGAGTGAAGGGCTGGAGGAGTCCTGTCCTCTCCCTGTGCTCCAGGAAGGCACTGGCTGTGAAGGGAAAAAAAAAAATCTGTGGCAGCTGATAACTTGCATTTAATCTGGGATGTAACAGTGAGACAACAGTGCTAGATACCAGATACAGACCCCTCTGGGATGGCAAATGGCTTTTCTGCGTCCTGATCATGAAAGGTGATCATGAAAGCAGTGGGCAGATGTCCTGCCAAGGGAGCAAGGGAGGTGAAGCTTCAGACAAAGGTGGAAGGAACTAAACACCACCATTGTATTCTTTGGCCTCGACTGCTTATTGAGAATAGGCAGGGTGGAGAGAGGAGATATTAACTGAAAATTGAATCTCCTAAGAAAATGTCTTCAATTTGTTCAGCTACATTACTGCACTGTTGGCTTGTTCTGTAGACTGCCAAAGAGAAGAGAGAGTTTTGTTCCAAACTGAGTTGGGTAAATTTTCTTCTTCTTCTTTTATTTTTTTTTTTTTTTTTTTTTTTTTTAAGAGAAAATGTAGAAATCTGTAGGGCTTTGGACTAAATGCCTTTAATTCACCTGACCAGGGGCAGGTAAATGAAAGTGAGCTTCTCCCCTTCTCACACATGTCAATTAAATATTTCATTTCAAGAAAGCTAAAATCTTCCCTTAGGAAGAAAATTTTATTTTCTTACCTTTTAAACTCCGGTTTTGACTGTCACTTTTGAAATGGAATTTTTTAGTAAAATATGGATAAATAATGAAAAAAATCTAGAATTTTTTTGTCCCATCCTTCTTCACAACACACACACAATCAGAAATACTTCATTTTGAAGCCAAACAAACTATTTTAGTTTAGAGACAAATAATATTTTTCCTTTTTTTCAACTGGATGTGGAAAATATTTTTCATGTTTTGTTTTCTTTTCTAATTTTAATTTTTTAAGATTAAACTGCCATATAAAATAAATCCCAGCTCAATCAGCTATCATTCCAAGTCTTAAGTTTAGCTGGAAGACATTTTATTGTCAAGTAAGTCTATGTTCACTAAGTTCTTTGGAAATAGGCATTGACATTCTCATAGAGTTCTGTTACTTCAGATATGCTGTACTGTTTGAAATAAGTAATCCCAGATAACTGAAAGGCAGAATTCATTATATAGAAGGAAATAAAAAAGAAGCTGTAAGATAATGCAAGGCAGAGTCTCCAGATTTATATGTGAGGTTTGATTTTTATTTCCTCTCTTTGTGGAAGAAAAGTTGAGCTCTGTTGGTTGCACTGTGTTTCTTAACAGCAAAAAAATCCAACCTCTGGTTTCTTATGAGTTTTCTTTGGAGGTGGAGTTTGTGCATGGATCCCTAATGTCTTGGAAAGGCTGCTGCTCATGGCTCAGCATGTAGTGAAACAGGGGCTCCCTCATCCATATGCTTTGACAATATTTCCAGAAATGCAGTGCTTTGAGACTTCTGCCAGATTTAGTGCCACAAACAAGTGTTTTCATATTAAGGGAAGCACACAGCTTCTTTAGGAAAACAGGCAGCTACCTCCAAATTGAGAAATATTGATTCTGGAAAGTGGTGAATAAGTGCGTGTTGAATAACGTGGGAGATGAAAACTTTGCAGTTAAAAGCAAAAGAGCCCCAGGGCTGACCACCTCCAGGTAGGAATCTAAGTCAGTGTATTAATTTTAATCATTCTTTCGAGAATGCTCTTTCTTACTCTCTGCAAGATGCCCAAGAAGATTAGTTCCCAGCTCTGACACTTACTGTTAGATGCATTAAATTAAGCAGTGTAAATCAGCCCCTGAAAATTTACCATTTGTCCAGCTTTGTGCAAAGGTGGAATTTCACTGGCCAGGATTACTGACAGTTTTTCTTCTGGGACCGTTTTAAAATGTGTGTCTTTTCTATCACCAGTTATGCTATTTTCCACTTGGTGAGACATATGTCTCACTGAAGAGCCTGTTTGGGGGTTGTTGGTTTAGACAGTTCTCTGCTGTTGGTTTTTTTGGAGGGGGAGGGAGGGTTGGTTTGTTTGTTTGTTGTTTGTATGCTTTCCTGGTTTTTTTTTTTATACTTACCTGTCCTTTCTCAAAGAGGCACTGAAATTTTGGACTAAAGGTTACACTTTACTTCCCTGGCATCCCCATCCATGAGCCTTTCTGGGAGGTGAGCATTGCACAAGATATGATCTAAGCACTGGCAGGACTGCAGTGTATTCCTCTGACTGGTCTTTGCTCGGATAAGCCTGCAGCAGCATCTCTATATTTATGTCCATATGTGCATAAGTTTGAGTGAATAGTAAGAGGAAAAAATTCCAAAAGACTGCACACATCCCTTCCCCTGGAAAGTGGTGATGGCAGATGTTCCTTATTTGTCCTACTGGAAGGGCTGAGCTCACTGTGGGTACAGAATCTTCTCATCTCCATGGTAATGAATGTCTTCTAGAAAATTTGTTTTATCTCGTATAGTTGGAGAGTACCTTTTATCTTGATTTCCTGGAAAAGGTTTTATTAAGCAGATTATTTTCACACCTGCTTTTGCTGCTGTCTGTGTTACCACGTCAAAGAACCACTCACCACACTGTGCACCAGGAAACAGCAGCGCTGTCCATGGCCATACTGAGTTTATATTAATTGTTTGCCATGGTTAGTGTTCTAACTTAATTTCAGGGCCATTTTTCTCTGGATTACATATTGCTGAAGAAGTGCTGAATAATTTACAAGATTCACATCTAATTAATATGAGAAAACACCAGGAATCTAAACCCATGGTATTTGCTATTCTTTTGTGTTGCATATTAGTCTGACAACCACTTACAGATTCCTCTGCAAGCCTCTCTACTGTTTGATGATAAAAAAGTAATCTAAGCAACATTCCTCAGCTTCGGGTGTATTTTTCCATTTAAAAAGACTTTAATTCATGTTAGGAAACGTACAAGCTAATATTAAGTGAAGATGGATTTGAATTTTTTTTACTTCTGTGGCATTTTTGACAGCTCAGATTATGAATGAAATTGCTGGTTGCATTAGTATCAGCTTGGAAATATCTCCAGCTATACACCTAATGATCGTATAGAGCAATGTCAGGGCCAATGCTGCCTTTTACAATATATGAAGCAATTCCTTTTTTAGCATTCTCAATCCTGCCTATTTTGGTAAATCCTGTCTGGATCCAAGGTGTAAGAATGGCCTTTTGGCATCAGATTGAGATCAGAAGTAATTTCTTTCTTTTGCCAAAGTTTCCTTTCTGTGACCTTGATGAATCATTTCATCTTAGTGGGTTAACTCTCCCTCTGCAGATAATATTCTATGATTTATCTTTTATGTTTTCTTGGCTAAAAAAATGTAAACTAGTGACTGTTTCATAAATGTTTCTAAAAAGTTGAACCCCACGGTAATGCAGACTTCGCCTCTTTTTTGTCGCTATAATCAAAATCAAATCTCTCCTTCTTTCACTTGTGTATACACACACATTACTGAAATGTAGTATGTGCTGAAATGTCCAATGCACTGAAAAATGTACCTGAAATGGGGGTACATCGGGTGCCTTGGATCAGGCCTTGATGTAAGTTGTCCTGGTGATAAATGCTCTTTCCCTGCTCGCTTCTCGTTGCACATCTGGAGATGCTGGATTTTTGTTCTTATTGCTCTCTCATGGTTTAATAATAGAGGAGGATAATAAAGGACTAAAAAATTAAAAAAAAAAATGGCACTGTTCTTGCTGTCACTAGCAGAGCACTGGAGAGAATTCAAAAATAATATTGGTGCTAGATAAATAATTGATGCAATCTTCAGACCAGTTGTCCTTTCATGAAATAGCAGTTCCAGGAGCAACGTCACTTCGCGTCTCTGTGAACATGGGTTTTCACAGGACGTCTCAAGAGAAATGGAATCATTCTGTGTGTTTGGAAGTGGAGTTCTGAGGTACCACTGAAGTCACTGCTGGCACAGAGATATTTCATGGCAGGTCACAAAGAATTACTCCAGTACTGTTCAGTTTATAGGGCTGGTAGAGTAATGTCTGTGAGATGTTGCCCGAGAGAAATAAGAGCAATAAAAATCTCCTCAACACTGGTATGATCTTCGTACACATCACCTGTCTGAAATGCCGTTGAAGATCCCAATGATCAATGGGACAGTACAAGATGTATTGCCTTTCCACAACTGTACTCCCGAGGGGGCCTTGCCTAAGTAACCTTTGCTTTAAATGCTGCCTTTAAAGGCCTGAAAACGTATTCTGCTTTAATGATACACCACTGAGAGTGGGAAAAAATCTAGTAGTGGTAGTACTTATGGGTCTAACTGTGCTAGTTATGGGTCTAACTGTGCCCTGCTAAATTTGAGAATGCTCCATTATCCTTTACTCCAGAGAGCTCTTGAAATTCTCAGTTTTAAACCGGGCTGCATCTGTGACACAAAACAATCAAAGCCACACAACGCAAATAAAATGTCCTGTGGAAAAGTGAGTGCTGAATTTTCTGAGATAAACAAGTAACAGAAAACCAAGCTGTAGGAATACAAACAAATGGCAGCTTTAATATTGAAATTACCCAAATTTTGCCAATTCCAAGTGCAGCTGTGCTGTTCAGGATCAGTTAGATTCAAAGAAAAGAATTTTGTTTAACACAGAGTTCTGCAAACGTTGGAACACTGTAATAAATAAATAAATAAACAAGCCCAGCCAGGGAGCACAGATGCCACTTAATGTGGCAGTGTATTAAAGTTTGCAGTTACTTCTTTTAGTCTCTTCCCTGGGGTGCCATGTGTCAGCCTCCTGGAGAAGGGACTGCAAAGTCTGATTCACTGACGTATTAGACGACATCTGTGCTTGCTGACTTGGATTAGGGATACTGAATCAAAAAGAGCTTGATCTGCCTTACCAGCACTAAGCTGACACGAGGTTACACAGCTTTAGCTTGTTGGCTTTTTTATCTGTGCGTGTTGGATGCTGTGAGTCAGCACTGGTTGGCATTTCTTTGCTCGGGGATTGCCGCTTTCCTGGGCAGGGGGTGAGGTGTGAGACGGGTTTGGCCGTACCTGGAACCCGCGGAGGAAAAGCTCTGCATTTCACATGTCCAGCTGAAGGAGAAATACAGGGATAACTCACAGGTGGGAAAAGGTGGCAGCTTGTCAGGGCACCAGCTGCTTCACGTGAGGTTAGCTTGGGTGTGAGGGGAAGAAAGCTGGCTCAGAAGGGCCCCTGCTGATCTAAGTCCCTCTGGGCCACTTTTTTTATTAGCAGAGTCTATATATTAGTGAGGAGCCACTGTGTCAGTCCAGCCCTGCTGCCAGTCTGTCATCACACGGGATAGCCCTGATGAGAACAAGCAATTCAAAGGCTGCTGTCCTCTGATGCAGGAGAAAGGCATTTATCATAGGAATTAATATTCCAAAGGCACTGGGGACATGGGCTTGCTTTGGGTTAGAGCCATACTACTGCTTCATATCTCACTCTTGTATGTAACTAAACCCCCTAAGCACATGTATATTTATTTCAAAAATTGTATAAAACATGCGCTGGGCTTCCTAAGTATTTGGATGTATTTCCCATGTCCCTGATGGCTTTGACCTCTGCTTGAACTTTCAGACAGCAATAGGAGTGCTTGGGGAAAAATCGAAATTATCTCAGTTCTTCCATTTCAATTCATTTTAGTGTAAATAACTGCAGGATTTCTCAGGCTAGGAAAGATATTAAAGAGAAAGAGTGTTATTTCTGCTATTTTTAAAAATTAGCTTCCAATTGACATTGCTTTCTTCTCCTCAATCGCTTAAAATCTCATCCAGAGTAAGAAAATACAATTTCTAGCCATCATAAATAATGAAAGGGTATCCACTTTAATAAAACACTTTGTTTTTCATTATTTTTATTCTTAATTTTTTTTTTCTTTTCCGTGTACCTCAACATAATACTTCCTATAATTGAGACATTGGGAACTGACAGGTTCTTACCCTGGATACAAGGTGCACTGAGACTGAATGAAGGCAAAATGCAAATGTAAACTAAAGGAGGCTTTTTTGGCTTTTTGTTTGGTTTTGTGCTTTGGGTGCTTTGTTTTTTTTTAATTGATCACCTTCATAACTGATGACTCATGGTAAACCTTTGGCATATGGTCATAATATGGAGCAAGAGGCTGCCATTACCATATGAACATGGGGACAAATTATAGGAAGAGTCACTATTCTTCCATCAACAGGGAACTTTATTAGGGAAAATAGCATCATCTGAAGGCTTCAGTGTGATGTTTTGTGTTTTACTCTAGGTCTTCTAACTGGTAACTTCCCAGCCTTTGTGATAGCTACCCTTCTGTGAAATGATTTAAGAGCTGTTTGTAACAAAAATCTGTGTTTCCTTTGGCCTAATTTTGGTTTCGAGAAATTTGACAGTAATTGTAGCCCATTTACATGTACTTCTGGAATCCATTTACTGGATTAATGTCTTAAATTAAACACGTAAGATTAAGAAAATATCTGAAGTTAACCTGCATCCAACTCAACACACAGAAATAGCCAGTCTGGGAGACCCTCATCACACAGAACCATCCCAATCCTGTCCAGTCATTCTGGTTTAATGGCTGTGCCTGCTTTAAAGTCCAGAAAGCTGCTTCTGTGCTGGTTCAATCATCACGAAAATCTGGTGTTCCTGCTTTTGGAATACATTAATAAAGTTTGAGATTCATGGATAAATGCTAACTGATGTTTTTGTCAACCGGACATGGGAGAAACAAGCTGCCAGACGTCCATATTTTTGGCTGAAAGTATTCCACTGACGCAGGAGCTATCAAAATACAATCTGGTGCCCATCCTGATGGATACATAGCATTTGTGTGACATAGGCAAATGTCAGCTTGAGGTTCACAGCCAAAACACATTTAGCTCACAAGAGCAGAAAGCCCTAGTGCTCTAACCCTTTGTTCTTCAGCTGGAAATGCACTGGGCTGAATGAAGAATGAGTTACAGGGAAAGGCAAATACACATTTGTGTTGGTGTTCAAGCTGAAAACAGCAGAGCAATGTGTGTGCTGTGCTTTGCAGGGCCCCTCCAAAGGGCTCATGTGCACATCAGCTGCAGGAAACAGAGAATCTGCTCTGGGTGATTTTGAAGCCAGGGTACAACATCATGGGCTTAATGTTCAGCTCTGATGAAAATGCAAACGGATTATGTGAAAAGAGAGTTCTGCTGTAGACAACATATTGGTGGGCACTTGGGTGGTGTATTTACTGACAGAACACAAGCCAGAAGAAGTCTTGTATTTATTTACATAAGAAAATAAACAAGGGAACTTTGAGGTTATTCGAGTGAGTCCTTGCTATTACATTCTTCCAGTCTTGTGGGTTTTGCTTCCTCTTTGAGAAGATTAGGAAGCACAAGGAAAAGCAGAAGCCTCCAAATTAGAAATTTTGGATTACTACCACGTATCCTTGGAACACAGATCTGCCCTTGAGGACTTCACTGGAAGCTGAATGTGTGAAAAAGGGGTTGGAATCATTGAAATTCTATGTGAGTAAATGCAGACATAGCTATTACTTTCTTTTTTTAAAAAAGTAATTACAACACCGTGTCCTTTTAAATTGGCTATTATTTTAGAAGAATGATAGCCCTTCATTTTTTTTGACAAACAAATCAGATGCAAACAGCAGCAAATGAGTATTTACCTCCATGACAGCACCAACAAATCAGGTGTGATACATCTCAGTGCAGTTTTCTCCTCCACATAATCCTATCTGGTTTTCTGCCTGCAAAAGAAGAGAAGCAGGAAAGGGAAAGGTATGTGAGCCTTCCCCAAAGGAAATGTTCCAGAGGAGGAAGGGAAATGCCGTGATGTACCAGTCTACTCTCCTCCAGTTTCTATGAGCTTCCCATCTTCATAATTACCTGTGTGGAGGGCTCTGTCTTGTCTTGGCTAATTCTAGAGCTCCAGACTCCCCTGGCATTGGAAATCCTAACAAACTGAGCAAAAACAGCAGGTTGCTGCTCGGATTACTGCTGGAAGCCATCAGTAAAATATATTAGCTAAGTATCAGGTACTTCTTAACACATTTTTAAGGTTCCTGAATTAAAAACAATTGAAATTTTGAAGGGTAAATCTATAACTAACACAAATATTCACTTCTATGGCTTAAATAGGATATTCTAGGGCTTTGTATCTTTTCAAACTGTTTTATACTTGGCATCATAGACAGAAACATTTGTCCCTCTTAGCAACAGAGCCTGAGACTAAAAGCTCTGCACTTCCCGTCACAGGCAAGGCCTGTCTCATTTCCTCTTTGCTTCTCAGGAAGCTCTTGTTAAAAACATCTAGAGCAGCTGGCATCTCTTAGCACAGAGGACTTGCTTACTTGACTGTAGATGATAGAGGCATAATCAGCTTTTTGTTTTCCTAGTTTTTTCCTACAGAATACAAAGGCATGATTCAGGGAGCTTTCTATTGCACTGGGAAATGCAGTTTCTCATAGTGTGCCCTACGTCTTTAAAAAAAAAAAGGCAACTTTTTTAATTTTTTTTTTTCTTGATAATTCTCTGTGGTGTCAGAAGCTGTGATAAGAGATCTATGTGATAATTCTGTTCCTACATTTGATTCAATCCTGTAACTGACAGTCTATGCATTTGAGAGAAGTCTCAAACTGGAAGTGCAGAAGCACTTCATTATGGTCCACAGTGAGTTTTACAAGTTCTGCAGGTCCAAGGAACACAAGAGAGCATTTTGAAGAGCTGTACATTGGTCCCTTTGCAAGTAATTTACATCTGCACAAAACTATATAGAAATGTAAGTAATATATCTTGCATCTGTTAAAGCATTTCTGTCCTAGCATTCAGTTACTGGGTTTGAAATTCAGAAGCTTGAAGTTTTAAGACTTAACTCTTAGGTTTGAAATATGAGTCCATCATATTGAAGTCATTGAGGTTACTAATAGACTGTACTCAGTGTGAACAATAACTGCAGGGTGTCACCCAGTGAGGAAATTTGTCTGGTAAGAATAATGAACCCAAATTCTCACTCACATCACCATAAATCAGGAGTGACTTCAGTTAAGTGAGGAGAATTACTTAATCTGTGAATCTGTGACAATTACCATGAGAGGAGAATGAGATCTGCTTTATTTACTTTTGGATCAACTCAGTGTTTGAAATGGGCACTTTTGGCTACATGTGCTCTAATAGGATTTTAAATTGTCAGAATTAGTTAAAATCACTGTTTTTACTATACATAAGATGTTTTTAATGATGCATTTATTTTCTTAGTGCCTTATGTTCCTCCTTATAGAAAAACAAACAAACAAAAAATGTTAAGATCATCGAACCAGTATACTACAAAATGTGGCTGCTTCATATATTTGTTTATATATAAATATATATAGTGCAAGCCAGATAAGAATAAAAAAATTGGTATTCAGCCTAATATGAAAGTGGTTGTTAATATATTATGAAAATTAATGTCTCTCTCTCTCTCTTGGAATGAAAGGACAGATATTGTAAAATCTCTAGGGAGCAAAGACATATCACTGAAAATATCAAACTGAACTTTACCAGATCCTCTGCTCTTGGTGATAAAGGTTTTTCAATTCCCCACCCAATTTCCTGCTTCACCTGCATTAGGCATCCTGTAAGATGCAGAGGGTGGAGGGAGAAATGCTTTTGGCAGAACCAACTTGCCATTTCTCAAATGACTTCACTGACCCTGGGCTGCATTTTGTGCATCTGATGGAAGAATGTAGTTCCTGGAGGATTTCAATCAGTATTCCCTGTATTTTTACAGATGGGGAAGTTGTGTTGCTCAGATCGAAGAGCAACAGGTGTTTGTGAAGAATGTGTTAGGAAGAATTAGCCTGAATTATACCTGGTTCTATTGGAAACATTAATCTACGCTATCTCTACTACCGGTATGAACAAATTGCTGCTCAGCCTGGGGCCAATATGCTGGTGTGAGTTCTCCCTGTACATATTTTAAATTTTCTGTATTTTGTTCTTGTGAACTAGAATACCCTGAAGGAGCTGGAAGGTTTCAGCAGAGTGGCTGTTTGGGAACCTCTGGGGTGCCTGGGACCTCAAACCCAAGGAGTGTTGGTACTGCCATGGCCCCACTGCCCCTCCATGGGGCACACCGGGGATGCAGAGCTTCATGAGCAAGACCAGGAGATGCTCTCCACAGAACCATTCATGTCAGGAAAAAGTAGGGCTGTATTCATTGGGAGTCTCTACTCTCTGACAGGCAAATCCCAGTGAAGTCAGCAAAAGTTCTCAGGATTCTATCACATCAGCCATTCCTGCCTTTTGCAGTCCATAGCAACAGAACAGATTTCACTTGGATCCAGTCAGCTTTTTTATCAGGGTGTGCTCCCATAAAAGGAGGACGTTAGCTTTGGCTGCACTAGACCAAGCGCTGCTTTAGATCCTGGGGCACCAGTAGCAAATACAAATCTCCCTGGGAATGAAGAATATACTAGCAAACTGAGAAATTTTTCACAGGATTCTTACAAGGTCTGTTTCTGAACTCTGCCCATGTTTTTAGCAACCCTCATCTATTGTCATGTGCCATGTCTCTAGAGGTGGATGTGCTGTCACAGGCACGGGGAGCTGAGTTGCTGGGGAGACACTAACTGTTGTCAGATTTTTATGAACAATTTGCTTCTCGGTCTTCCTTTGTTGTGTCCTGAATCTGTAAGGACTGTAGTAGGTGCCTAATAGAGATATAGTCCAGGCTGATATTGAATATACTCTTTTCCCCTCTTCCCCTATTAATAATAATAATAACCTGTCAGCACAAGGCATCTCAGAGCTTCTGTCTTATTTCCTTTAGATTTTCCAAGTCTGTGGTTTCATCTTTGAAGCTTTTTTTTTTTTTTTGCAACTGTGACCTACCCAAATTTACAAAATTACAAATTTACAAAATTATCCGTGCTGGAAAGTAAAAAGAAGGACTGAATATGAAAGGATGAATATTCATTTCATCAATGATTCTAGCATTGATCCTTTAAATTTGTGGTGTGCTACCTGGATGAGGATATGACTTAATGATAATTACACATAAAAACTGTATGGCCAGATGGTTTTCATGGCAAATATATGAGCAAAGATGGTTTTCATTCATCTCTAGTTGTAAAAAAAGCCATAAACAAACAAAAGCAGTATGAAGGGCAGACTGGCTCTCTGTCCTTCACTTTGCCCAGTCGTTCTGCTTTTGTTTCTCATAGTTCACCAAAGATTGGCTCTTGTCTCAATCAGTAGTAATTGATTTGGCTGATTTGGGTTCTACTGGACTGTGCCAATAGTTATTTCAATACAGTGTTTTGAGGGGGGTAAGGGAAGCCCAACTATATAAATATATATATATACACACATATATTTGCACACAGACTTGAAATGTGTCTTTCAGCTCTTTGGGGTCTTGGATAATACTTCGTTATACACAAGTTGTGATCTATTTTGTTTTGTTAGGTCGCCAAATTTTTTTCCTTCTATTTGCTGCATGGAGGGTTCCTCTAACAACCGCTTCATGCCGACTCAGGAAAATAAATTATTTTCCTGGAAGGCAGGATGCTCAGACACCTGTGTGATGCTGCTGAAGCAGACACTGCAAACTCTACAGTGCAGGCTCATTTCAAAAGAGGTGCATGACAGAAGAAAAGAGAAAATGACATTTACACTAATTTGTGTTTTTCATTATTAAGCACTTCCATGGCTTTGTCAGAGCTGCAAAGAGAAAGGAAAAAGGGCAATAAAAAAGATCAGTCTCTATAATTATGTCTGGTGAACCCAAAACTGCTAGTTTAGTGGGGAAAGAAGAAATTGTTTGAGTTCCAACAGTTTAAAATCCAGAGCTGTGCAGGTGACACAGTACTTTTCTTTATATCACTTGGCTGTTTTCATTCAATATTGCTTTTAAAATTAATATTGACCTTCAGTGGCTATGGAAACAGCTATCAGCATGCAGAAGATGAAATAAAGAAATAGAAAGACTGCACAGTAAATAAGTATATCAAGATATAAGTGATAGAGCAACTACAACGTCCCAGTAAATAGAACTTTGAGCAGTATTTCCTATCGTGCACTGGTTCCTCAGCACTCTGACCTTGATACTGGATACAGCAGGTGTAGGTTAACCTGTATGTTATCCATCATTCCCAGGGGCACTTAGGAAAACTTGTCTCAAAAAAACCCCACTTTAAAATCATTTTTTTTAATATTTTATTATTGTTTTTCTGCTGAAACTTAAGTTCTCCAGTGTGGTACTGGCGGTTATAAAGGGTGCACAGATCCTGGGACACAGGACCTGGCTTACAAGGGTACAGCAAGTAAAACTGAGTGGTTGAGCAGTAAAATGGCAGATGAAATTCAGTGTGAGCAAATGTGAAAAATGTTCACATGGGAAGGAAACATAACCTCTGCTTTATCTCTGTGTATATGTTAAATAAGATATAAATAAGATAATAAAGGAAAAAATCAGATAATTCTCAGATGAGGAACTCTGTGTCCATTGGTCTCTACTGTTTAGGGGCTCTGTCTGGGATTTGAGCCATACCCTGAAATCTAGACTTGCTTTTTGCTGCATATCAGGCTCCAATCTATGATAAAGTAGCACATTCCCACTGCTTCTTTTCAAGCACTTGCTGACAGTTACAAGAATAGTTCAGAGCTGCTCTGAGCAAGGGATGCTTTTCTGAAGGAGTCTCTTTCTGTGGGAAGTTTCAGCAGGAACTGAAGGCAAAATGTCCTTGTGTAGTTGGCCAGGATAAAGGGAAGGGTGTTGTTCTGCCAAACACATACAGTAATTCATGCACAAAAACCATCGCAGGGATATTTTTGAAAACGTATGAAAAATATATGTGCAATATGTCACCTTTCCAGGCGTGGTGCCAGTGTACTGAGTTCTTCCGGGCTTTTGTCTTCTGCTGAACACTATAAATCAGAGCAGGAAAGGCAAAACAATTTAAAAAAAAAAAAAAAGAGGGAATAGAATGGGGAGAAAGCTGTATTTTTTGGCATCTTAATCTTATACATATCTCTGTTCATAAAACAGAGGGTTTGGCTTCTCTTTTCTCAAGGCTCTTCCTGGGTGTGGGGTATGTGATCAGGCACTTTGCAAAGGATTCAATCATGTGCAGCTGAGTTGAGTTTCCCTTCATGTTGACTTTACTCTAATTGGAGTCATGGTACATGCTAATTGCAAGCTGACTTCTGTGCCAGGTCTTGGCGTGCTCTGCACGTGGGGGCATCCAGCCGGAGATGGTTCTCATGGAACTGATTTTCAGTCCGGACTTTTTCTGTTTTCCCGCAAGAGCATGGAACAGTTGGTGTGGAATGTGGGAACACACTCAGAAATTTTAGGAGGGAAGTTAATATGTGCAGAAGACATCCTGCTGACAGAGGTTGCCCAGACCTTTTCCAGTAGAGAAGACTCTTTACAATTTTTATACGCTATGTCAAATGTCTTTGACTTTCACAGAAGGTGTATGATATTTAACTGGAAGCCCCTGGGTTTACAAAGAAGCCACAGTTCTCTCCTGTGTATTCCAGTTAACTGGGTTATAAGCTCATATAAATCACTGTTTCTCTTCCACATTGTTGTATTCCCCAAGAAAATTATGGTATCTACCCTAATTAATGTATGAATATGAAACACTCTGAAGAGCCAAGACTTGATTTAGCTGAAGTAGCAGCAGTAACACTGCAATGCTACACAAAGCACGTGGTGCAGAGTAGCAATCCCAGTTTGAAGGGAGCTGCTGGGCTCCCATCCCACCCAGACACCTCCAGCCAGGTGCATGTGCCCCGCTGGAGGTCCTCCAGTGACAGGGGGGGCAGTGAACTGAAGGAAATGGCTGAGGAAATACAATTGTAATAGTGTGATCTGATTGTTTCTCACGGTGCTCTAAATTGAGAGCCAATGCATCTGCCATCGTGCCCTCAAAAATCAGAAATGATGAGATTTACTGTTGCCCTCTTAACCTGAATTTTTTCCTGCAGCATTTCTGGTCCAATCTCCAATCTCCTCAGTGGTATCCTGTGTTTCTGGTGCTGCTTCCAGCAGAGAAGTTGCCCACAGAAACGACAGAGGGAAGATTTCTTGGGCCTCTCTAATTCTGGCATGTGCTAACTTTCAATTGGGTGACTTTGCTGCGTCCTTTAATGTAGCTATTTTTGTGTGTGTGTATAAATTAAAAATAGCTCTATAGAAATAATTTTAAAACCCTGGAGTGTTTAATAGCAAGCAATTCCTTTTTATAAAAAATTTATAACAACTTATAAAATGTAATCAACAGAGAATTGTGCCCCCGCTTTTGAATTCTTTAGGTGGTTTTAAAAATAATACTTTAAGGATGTTGGAAATGGCAGCATGAAGTGTTTCTTTCCTGTTGAATAGCTACTAAAATAAATTATTCCAACTGTATTAAAAATATGAAAAGCCTACCACTGTTGCATATACTTGAGCTATGTGAAAGCACCTTCGGTTGAAGGGATAATTGCTCTGGCGTATATAAACATAATTTATTTTACTGATATTTAAATATTAAACTCCAAAGTTCTTCAAAATGAGGTCCTAATAATGAACTGCTTGACTATGCCTACAGTCAGAAGTGTTCAGCTCCAGTCAGTTTATGAGAAATTTAAATATTAGGGTTTTATTTCACCTTAATTCGATGAACTTTCAATAAGCAGCAAACACTATAGTGGAGGCCCAATGGAAAGAAACTGTGTAGAAGTATTTCTGAAAAGCAGCATTTAAAAATCCATAAATTGTAAAAGGAAAATAGATTGTGGAACACAATTTAAAATGCTGTTTAGGGAGTAGACAAAATACCAAGTCTGTTGTGTCCAGATAAAACTTGGTTTAAAAAACTTTACATAATCCCTGGAGATGGTAAAAATGTCAGCTGGTTTTAATAGTTTTAGAGAAGTTAGGTTATATTTCCCCAACCAATATTTTTCTAGGAAAATTGCGATGAGGGGTTTTTTTGAGATACCCAAAGGTAAAAGATACTATCCAATTTTAATTTCCTTCTAAGGGAGACTGAAAGTGGTGGCCAAGAAAGAAAAGAATTGCGAAAGTTATTTGAGCGCCAAAGCAATATTTCAATCCACGGCAGAATAGATAAATAAATGATCTTTTTGTTAAAAAGCCTTCATGTCACACAAGCATCATCCTTGTCAAACAGAGCGGTTGGGTAGAACAAATCCTGGCATTACACGCCCGAGCCTTTGTTGAGAGCCACAGGGTAAATCTGTAGCCATGGAACAGCTGGGATGTCTGATGGGGTGCTGTTCTGCAAAAATTACAACCCTCTGCTTGAACGTGGTAACAGGATAAAGTTGTAATAAAAAGCCGAACGTAGATAACCAATACAAAACACTCTTCCAGAATAAAATGTTTTATTTGCCTTTGCAGCCAAAAGTTTCTTGCTTTCATAACATGCTTATTTGTAAATAATGAATTTTAATGAACGAATGCTAATTATTGCAGATCAAAACAAGCTTCTGAAAGTTTAGAACTACATTCTCAGTAGAGCTTGTTGGCTTTAATATAAGGCGTATTTCTGATAATATTCCTTGTGCAACTGAACTTTGCAGTATTACTGGCCTCTTGTCCTGCCATCTATTGTCTGTTCAATTCTATGAGCTCTAGGGATAATTTTTGTGCTGTAGGTATCTGAGATGGGTTAGAAAAATATGTTCTGCAGTCTTGAACTGTGTAGGGTTCTGAGGAAATGCCTTATTTGGGAGTATAAAGGAAAAATTGAGCACTGAGATTTACCAAACTGCTACTTTCTCCTTTTACACTTCTTTCTCAGAAGGGAAACTGTGCTTCAAGACATGGCCTTTCCAAAGCTCTCTCCTCCAAGCTTGCTTTCTAGCCATTAAAAAAAAAAAAACTATTAAAAAATCACAAAGCCCCACCGAAGTTTAAAAAATAAACACGTTTTTCTAGCATTGCTGTCACCTCAGCTTTGCAGAGCACAATTTCCCCTTAGAAACAGTTTTGTGTTCATTTTCTAGGTTATTCCAACATGAATGGATTGTGAATGGCATCCTCCTGGCCCTTTGCTGGCTGCAGCACTTTACAGCGTGTCAGTGTGAACGTGCTGCCAACCAGTCCTTCGGGGCCGGAATGAGAGTCTGCCATAACTCTTAGAAGGAAATTCTTGCAATTCTCTATTTTCCTTAAATTGTTACACGGTAATGTACATATCTGATTACATTGGTCCTACCAAAACAACCCCCCAAAACCAAAAACCACCCAACCCAAAAATGATAGATGGGTTTTTCTGTTCTTTTTGGGGGTTTGCTGTTTGCTTGTGGGTACCTGCTTCCATCTCACACCCCAGCAGACTGGTAAACTGTCACCAGTATCAGCAAGAATTGTGCTGCAGCTGTCCTTGGCCTTTGTTATCAGGCCAAAAATAACATCAGCACAATCTAGCGGTGCCAAGATTGTAGCAAACTATAATGACATATGTTTTGTTGGGAAGTTGATGCTGTGACTCTTAATAAGAATAATAATGATAATAGTTGTTTGGCTGGTGCTGGTGGTGATTGCACAGTAGGGAAATGATGCTCTGTGTCCTTCAGAGCTCCCTGGGTACAGAGCAAGCTTGTCACTGTTGGGATCTTGGTTTGCATTTAGAAATCTCCTTATCAAATGCAAAACTGGTGTCAGTGTTTGCAAATACAATCTAGGCCAGTTCCCAGTGGGCATCATCACAAAGCCAAACCACACTGGGAGAGCTGGTAGAGACCGCAGCCTTTGTCCAGAGTAAGGTTTCCATGTATGATGGTGGAGATGGAAAAACTTGTGTGTTACTTAAAAAAATTTATATAAATATTAAAAAATCCTTGCAAGTGTTCCACTGCCCTGAAAAGACATGAGCAGAAAGAATGCATCCAACAGGCTTCACTGACTTAAGAGTCTATGGAGACTGGCTATTAATCTGTTTGTGTCAGAGGATATTGTGTATCTGGGCTGATCCTCCAGTACGGTCCAAGGTGAATTTTGTGCACCTGTTCAGTGTGGAAGTGTTCAGTGTGAATTCTATTCTGACTTGAGGTAACTCTTGAGCATCAGTTTCTGCTCTACAGTGCTTGGAAAAGCAGGAAGGTGCTCACTGGACTTCCTGCTTGGCAGGACTGTTTAGTGCAGGCCTCCTTACTGCACAGGGCAGAGACTTTTGGTATTGCTCGTCCATGCCCTGCTATTTTACCAGCCAACACCTCTCCAACAGTGCATGGAAGCTTGTAGTTTGCCCATAAGCCACTTGCCACCCTGCATGTTAAAAGCTAAGAGAAAAAGGAGAGAAGTGTAAGGATTTTCCATCAGAGGATATTCCAAGAGTAATATGTCACAGAGCCAGTATATCTTGGCTACCATCCCTCTCCATTTTAGTGGCTCTGTCTAGCTCTGACACATTTTTATGGCTTATCATAAAAATAAAAGTGTGTGTCTATTACCTCTAGCCAGAATTTGGAGGGTATATTTAAGGATGATGCATAAAACCAGAAGCAAGTGAATTGATGTTAGGAATAATACAAAAGCCATCTTTAGTGTGCTATGACAAATATTTCTTATGCAACAGGACCTCCTGCAAAGTGTGGTTTGACATTTACACAGCCCCAAGGCTAAGCCACCTCTGAGCTTCCCCAGGGAAGAACAGTCTCTGGGCTGAGGAAGGCAGGAAACTCTTTGTAGATCGAGTGTAGCCAAAAAGTCTCACTCACTTCTCATACGAACACTCAGTGACCTGGTATCCAAATAAGCCATGAGTTTGTTCTCTTTCTTCACTTTGCTGCATTCCATAGTTCTTTCTAGTTTCAGAGTCTCTTATAATGTCAGAGGGAAAAAGAAGGAAGAATTTTCTTTCTGGCCAAGTATTAAAAATACCAGCACAATCACTTGTATTTCATAATGAACAAACTTTCCAAGGAGTTTTAAAAGCTAAATTAAAAAGAAAAATCTCATCAGTTGCTTCTCTTCAAGTGATGATTAACTGGAATGGGCTCTTCATACACTGACTCTGAGGAGGAATAGTAGAAGAAGGGGAAAGATTCTGGATAAAGCAGGTCAACTAGATTAGAATGAATCTTTTTGGGTTTCATTTGTTACCTCTTTGTAACTCTTTTGGGAACTGTATTAATGAAAATCAGGAACTTTCTGGCCTAGCAGAGATCTGTAATAGAAAAATAAATATCAAGGAGACCCTCTGGGATTCTATCCTCAGCTGTGGTAAATTGGAATAGCTCTCTCGAAGTTGTACTAAATTTTAACACCTGAGGATCTGCTTGTTAGACTTTGCCTACTTGGTTTAGCTGAGTTTTGTCTTTGTTAAGTAACAGGTATGCAACTAATTAGTCAAAGGAAGAATATTTTTAATGTGCATATTTTTCCCTTCTGTAAGCAATGGACTGGAAAGAAAAAAAAATATGTCTGAAATCATAAGAGAGAACATGCAAGAAGTTATTAAACTCAGAGAGAAGAAAAAGATCTTATTAACACTTGTTCTCTTTTTCCTTTACTGTAAAAAAGGAAATATTACAGATGTGATGCAGGTGGGGGCTATAAAATCCCCAAACCAGGACGCTGACCTGAGATCCATCAGGCTTATGCTGTACAAATCCTCAACGAATTCTTGTTGTGGGAAATGGTCCTTCTAAGGCATAATGTTTTAATTTAAAACAAAATATTGATACAGGATGAAATAAGCTTGTGGATATTGAACTAGGATTACTGTGTCCTAGTTCTATTCTGAAGCTGCCAGATTTTTAAGAGGAGCATATCTGAAACACAAGGTGCAGGGTTGCTATGCACAAATTCATGGCTTGCTTCCAAGGCAGATAACTTCTCCCAACATTTGTATCTTTCTTCTCATATAATGGAACAACAAAGCATTAATCATGCAAATATCAATATTTAATGATTATGTGGTTAATGCCCGCAAAGCACTTTGGAGATAAAAAGTGCTTTGTAAATCTAAATATAGGATATTTACTTGTTGCCTTATCTTAGTTGGATATGGAGAGGCTGAGAAACCAGTTCATGTTATCTGGAAGGGCAGGTGCCTGATGCTTCTGATATGAAGTGGTAAAAAAAATCCATTCCAAACTTACTGAGGTCTATGACAGTCTTTTCGCTCTTTTCACCCTGCTTTGAAAGTTTGCATTATTGAAACATTTGTATGGTAATGAGGATACTGCTGAAACCTCAAAACACACTAATTAGGTAAAAAACAGAATTGGGAACATTTGGCCAGCTAATTAAAATGTCATAATTGGTGCTGCAGATACCATTGTTGCCTCATACAGTAATATAAATGAAGATCTACTGTCTAATGAGGGACCGACGCAAGTGGATTGTTGTAGAAAAGTAAGAAGTCAAGTGCAAGTTTTCCCTTCATGTCAGCATTGCTAAAAAAACCCCTCGAGATGGCCCTTTTTAAGTGATGGGTGAGTCACAGTCACCTTTCCTACGACACCTCCGTTTTACTGAAGAGTTTCTTTTGGACAGATTAGCAAAAGTTAAATGGCAGCTTCTGGAACCACCGCTGAATGTTCCAGAAGCTTGTCTGGCCACAAGCAATCACTGGGTGTCATGAACTCCTCAAAACAAAGATGTTTGTTTTTCCTGAGTCTTACTTGCTCCCTTCACCTTCTGTATCTGTGTTATGGGAACTGTTCAGGTGTAACTAGGAGATAAAACATAGCAAAAGTTGTTTCCTTAGATGTCATTTTTGTCAACATCACTCTCAGCTGTCTGCTGGCAGTAGCACCTTCCTCAGCCACTAGAAAACCTGAGGAGAAAATATCCGATTTATGTATTCTTGGAGAAGGTTTATTTAGCAGGATCCTAGATTTTGCAATCTAGAAGAGGTCATGGTCTTCCTAAAAGTCTCTGCTTAAAAACCTTTTCCTACCTGCAAACAGGTATCAAAACCTACTACACAAAATACTTAAATATGTTTACTTTTGAGTTTATGCATATATCTCCCCAATTCTTCTGAAAGTTTTGTGGAAAAGGTATGGATATGTTTTAAACCAGGCCTGTCACTGTGATGGAGTCTCTGTTAAATTTTATGTGCAAGGGACCTCCTCCACAGAGTGAGGTTTGCTTAATGAAAATGCAGTGGCCATTTTTGTAGGGTTTTCAGACACAGAGTTGCCTGGATTGGTGAATGTCTGGAATCCTGAAAAAGCACTGTCCAAAGTGATAGCCGGGAAGATTACAGATAAAAGTAGGATCTGGCAGCCCAAAGTCAAGCCTGGCAGGGTGGGAGCATCTGGACACTGCAGAATACAGAGATGGGAAAAAATTGTGAGGCGGTTCAATAAGTGAAGAGCAGGGTTGCCTTGGAAGGCCGGGGAGCAGTTTGTGACTTGTGATGTTGCTGATAGTGAGCCTGAAATGTGGCTTTGCAGAGGAGAGATCTGCTGACTCTGGTGGAGACTGGTGCAAACCACTGCCCCCTTTAGAGCAAGGCGGTGCACATTTGCTAGCAGAAGTGTGACAGCACGAAATGAGGGTATTCAGCCAAGGCTTCCATGAGTAGAAGCACAGACTTTTTTTTTTCTTTTTTTTTTTTTTCTTCCTAAGTGTGATTGGGGAAAAAAAAATTTCTTCATTTGACGAAACCATGTTGAGATTCATTTCAACCTGACAAACAGGGGAGCATAGCAGAGAAGGCAGGTAAGGTATATTTCGTTTATTTAAACTGGATTAAAAATAGGGTCTGAAATTTGCTGAGTGACATAATTCCCTTATGGCTTGCAGACACCAGCTGGAGACTAGCTAGGATAGTGGAGAAAACCTGTCAGGCACCTCAGTGCAGGCAGCTAACACTCCTGCTGAAAGCAATGGGGAAGAATAACACCCCAAATCAAAGAGTGCTCTCTCCGTGTTGAACACTCATAGTATTTTGAATGCAGGATCCTGATTAGTGTCTGCTTGGACCACAGGCTGCTGTCAGTTGGTTATAATTAGCTTCAGGCTCTTCTCCATGCTCAGAACTCAGTGCTCTGGGTGTAGGAGGCAAAACAATTACCAAGAATGCGGGAGGCTACTATTTAAATCTATTTACATAATTTTGCTATGTTTTTCTTAAAATATTTCTGTGTGACTGAAAAAACTCTTTCCTGGGTTGTCCTTTGCCAGAGCTATATTGGCAACTTTACTGGAAAGTTAGCTTTCAAGGGAAGAGGAGAGGACTTCCTCTGTGGCACTGGGCTGGTGGAGGATAAAGCCATTCTCTGTGGCAGGTGAGCTGAGGTGCCACGGCCCTTCCCTGAGCAGGAGCAATGCCAGCCCCCATCCCTCTGCACCACTGTCTCCCCATCCTAAGACTAGGACAATTTTGAAAATATTTGGTTTTTGAAAAGCCTGTCATTAGTTGTGCTGACAAAGAGGAGAAAGAATTCCAGCATCACTAATGAGGTGTGTGGCACAATGAACCAATGAGCAGTTAAAGAAAACCCAACAACTTTTACTTGGATTTCTCCTCAAACTTCTGAGTAATTTGTCACATCTTTTAAGCAGTCAGCTACATCAGCATGATCAAAACAGTGTATCCTCTTGTCTTCTCTGATGCCTGTTGGAGTAAACCTCAATGCTCTATATGATGCCTGTGTTTAGAGACTTTAGACTCGATGACTTTGGTTCATTCAGAGATATTTTAAAAGAGGTCTTTGCTATGATTTTTAGTATACAGTACTTCTGAACCAGCACTCAGAAAAAAAAATGCATTTTTTAAGGGAAATAATTTTGTTATAAACTGACATTGGCTAAAAAGTAAAATTAGGAAAGTTTGAGTGAGGGAGAAGAGGAAAAAAATATAACCTTTTGTTCATCAGTGGATGTGCGGTTATAGGACAAAGGAGGACACATTTGGGATTCAATTCAGGCTCAGGGTTACAAATACTCCCTTCTAATCAGAAGCATACAGGTGAGAGACATGCTTTGTGTCTTTTGTGCCTCCCATCAGAACAGATTCAGGTGCATGCATAATGCATGAGCCCAGCACCAGCACTGATGCAGAATAATCCATAAAATATGAAGCTGATGTTATGAATAATTAAAGCACAAACACACTCAGAAACACCTGCATGCAGCTAATAGGATGGGTTGGAATTGGCCTATAGGAGTGATAGAAATGGAGAATAGGAATTGTCCCTCCTCCCACTTGGATGTACCGTGGATTGTGTGGGGAACATTCCTCAAGGCACAGCTGCTGAGGCACCCCTCTGGATTTTCAGACCCCTGTTTGGGAAGAGAGTGAATGCTGTGACTCTCCTCAGCTACAGCTTCAAAGAGGCCATGGAATCTGTTTTCTTTAGAGAGAAATTACCAACGTGTTTCCTTGATATAATATTGAAAAGGCTGAACTTTCAGCCTCCTGGTAAGTAAATGCCAGTTTTGTTTAGAGACGGTGCAGAAAGATGAAATATTTAGCTTTTATCAATAATGTACCCTCTAAGTAACAGTGCCTACATCGACACATAATCTGTGACAAACTTTCCCAGATCCCCTGATGCATTTAAGGCAAGCTCAAGGTTTTTTTAACTTGTAGGAGATGAATAACTTCTGATGTTCCCTACAGAGAAGGGAAAGAGAACTGAGATGAGAACTGAGCTAAGGGTATTGGCAGCAGAGAAGGTCATATAAATTATTACTGCTTGTATGGCTTGTACAATAACCCACTCACGTGGTGTTGGTATTCTTGCTTAATTCTTTTATGATCTCAGTGGAGATCTTGGTTCCATTATGATTGACATTGAACACAGAGCAGGGGCAAACATCCCTGTCTTAGAACATTTGTTTTAAGTAGAGGCGACAAATGGGGACATCTTTTCTGAAGTAAAATGGCCATATTTTTTTTAAATGAGTAAAGCTGGGGAAAATATAAAGATTCATACCAGAGATGGATTGCACTTTTACCTGAAACAAGGAGAAAAAGGTTCTGTCATTTCAGGCAACTTCCAAAATGTGTTTTAATTTATACCTCTGTAAGAGTGATTTGAATGTAATGAAAAATAGTGTCTGGCCTGTGGTTTATTTTTTTATGGCTGAGCACATATCCTACCACAATATATTGCAGTTTTTGTAGTTATATTTCTAGGTTTTTATACTGCTGCTCTGATGAAGGGGTTCTAGCTGTGTGCACAGCAATCTTAGATCTTTATTATTTAAAATATCTTCTTTGGTTTGATGTGCTGGGTCCTTAGGAAAGTCTTCCTGTACTCTTATTTCATGAAGAGAGACTGTGTGTTACTGAAAACACACAGCTTTCAAGCCAACAAAATCATAGTGCTCTTGCTGGATCACGCAGCGTGGGCTGAGTGCTCAAGGGATGTAGTGGGGACAGTGGAGATGGAACAAGAGAAGCTGGACCGGTGGGTCTCTGAGTTTGAACCAGCTAAAGAGACAAAGCTCCAAGATTCCAGCAAACCAGGTCCTTACAGGGACAGTTTGGATGGCATGTCTGCTGACAAGAGGGACAGTTTTCCTCTGGTTTCAAAGCTATGAATATATTCCTGGTTTTGCAATAGACTCACTAACAAATACTGTTTACATTTGCTGTTCTCAACTAATAGACCTGGAGTGTGTTCCTATTTAAATTAGGCTATAGACATTAGGCAAAAATAAGTCATTTTTCAGTTAATTCTAGAACTAGGACAACAGCCCCTTTGGAAAAGGCTTCCTTTATCAAAATAGTACTCAAATGAGCCTGACAAAGCACAAAATGATTATGTATGATTCTCTAGATTATTTTACCAGCTTAGTTTGCAGAACCAAAAGTTCTGAAATACTTTGTGGCTTGGGTCTTGCGTCAAACATTATCAAATCACCATTTGTGTTTATCTCTTGAGGTTAGACTAAGTGCTGAAACATTTTAGCGTGCTTTACTGCCAGGAAATAGCCAATGACTCTTCCCTTGCCTCTAGAAGCCATTAGACTCTGGGATGCAATTCTTTCTCCAAGACCTCAGTGTTTGTTAAGGCAGACCCTCAGAATTGTAGAAAGCCTTCAGGTACCACCAACTATGCTGTTTAAAGGCAAGACAAAACCCAACCATCCCCCTAAACCCAAACAATCCTGTATAGTATTATGGAGGAAGATGAACTATATGTTCCTGACTTGATTTTTCAGTTCAGCATCACTGATCACAGTGGTAAATAAATGTTCATATCTGTGGCACTCTTTTTTCCATATACCAGAAATGAAGGAGCCGCCATGGCACTGGGACATGGACACTACTAATTGTGCATCCATCATCTTTCCCACTGGCACTTTCCTGTAATAATTGCTGAGTACTTCTTGTAATAGGAATTAAATGAATATAAACAAAATTACAAAATATATTCGCTGTCATCCAGTCACAGCAAATGACTATATGCAAATACACATCCTGGCAAGAATAAGGTTGTTAAAAACTATTTTCCTAACATTACTTTAATCTTTTCATTTGTTTTTAATTATGGCTTTAAATCAATTTCAAGAAGTTTTTATTCAATTTTTATTCTCCAAACCTGCTTTAAAAAGAACCAATGTGTGGCTGATGAATTCTGCCCTAAGCACTTTCATATTGAAAAGTAATTGCTGTATACGTACAGCAGCTGCTGGAGGGGCATATAAAATAAGGATGCTTGTGAATTATTTTGTCCTCTTTAGTAAAATTACTTGTTTTAGTCCTGTGACCTCTAAGAATGTATCTGCAAGCAATGAAAAGCTGTGCTTATTTAACTTCCACAACCACACTTCTTGCAAGATCCACGCTGTAAGACTGATCTTACAGCTAATGGATATTCTAATGCTCTTGGTCCCATTATGTCATTTATATGGAGTGACCTCAAAGCTGCTGGTCACTATTAACACTCGAGATCTAATAGATGGGTCCCTTGGTGAGTCATTTTGTTTGAAGGACCCACAAACCTGCTGCAGCAGGACTCTTGTTTAATGTATACAGGCTCCTGTACAATGTTCTGGTGCTAACACTGTCCACAAGGTTCCAAAATAGACCTTGCCAAATCATTAAATGGATCTTGCAGAGCACTGAATTTTAATTGCTTTGGGAATACTGAGAGAGAACAGTATTGATTGACTAACTTTATGTAAGTTTATTAAGAGTTGTTAATCTAATATCTAATTAAGGGATTTTATTTTAGCTTTTGTACAATATCTCTGCGATTTCTTTAATGATATTTTAAATTTCCCTTTTCTAATGATTTACATGCACCAGAAGGAAATGAAAAACTTTACCTTGAACTGAAATATTTTCCCTGTAGGGCCAAGCTTTCGAACATGGCTGTTTTAGGCAGCTAAATTCTGAGTCAACCACCAAGCAAGAGGTGGTGAGATACAGAAGACCTGAAAGGTGGGAGTCCGACGTGGCAAAGGTGAGGTTACGCTGTGTGAGAAGAGGTAGGATTAGGTGGCATTGGGCAGTATGGGCTCTTTTTGTCTGGTTTAAGCCTTTCTTTATAAAAGTCCCTTTGCAGATGAAGGTAATTTAGTGAGATATAGAGTGGCCTAACAAGAAGAAATTAAAATACGATGATATGGAGTTGGAGTGGTGGGATGCGCTCCTGAGAGTGGGATGGCAAGTGAGAAAGATGAAGTACTTTGAAAGAAAGGAACAGTGTGCTAGCAAAATTACTTTCTGTCCTGCAGAACCTCCACACTCCAGATTTTGATCCTGTGAAAAAGTGAATTTTAACATTAGTGTCAGTGGATCAGGATTTGTCATCTCTCCCTGTATGTGTCCCTGTGTCTCTAAGATTGTGGCTCAGGATGGGAACAGAGCAGACTAGAGAAAACCACAAGGATTTCCTTTTTCCTTGTGTGCCCAAAATCAAAAAAGGATTGGTTAGTTTTGAATTTAATTTGCAAGGAGACTGTGCAGACTAAGGGAACTTGTCAGGAAGAGAAAGAGCCGACCAGGGAGTTTAACAGAGTACGTCTTCTAGCCTTGGAATTTTTCTACTGAAAAATGTAGTATTACTGAGGGTTTTTTTGGAATACAAATTAGCACTGTGGTACATATGTCATGGTTGGATACCGTGTTGCATTGAATCTACCAGCAGTTTTTAATGAAGAGGTATAAAATAAAATAAATTTTCAGACCATGTTCCAGGGAGAGTATTTTCCTGTGAGAACTGTAGTAAAGGGGACTGAAATGTCAGGGAGAGGGGATACAAAGCTACAGAACCACTTCTGACCTGCTTGACTGGGAGAAAAGACATGTTTTGCACAGCCTATGGCACAAATAAAGTGTGAGACTAAATCCCATATGGCAAAGTGAGGGAGGGCCATCAAGACACGACCATTATCATCTAAACACATCACAAGGTGAGTAACAAGTAAGGAGAAGATTGGCATATCCAACTTATTTATTAATTGTTATAATAGAGCAAGCTAAGAGGTGTTTTGTACTGCATATATAGCAATAACCTTTGGGTTGAAGTCTGTAAATGACCAAACAGGAAATTTAACAGTTTCAAGTACTGCATTTCAAGTAGTGAATGGTGATAAGCACAGGCAAACTCAAAATTTGGTTACCTGTGTCAGTTGTCTCATTGTGTCAGTTGAGACTTTTGTAAATGTACAGAAAACACCCTGATCTGACACATTAGTAATTGGGACATTGATATGTGAACAAAGTGATTTTAAAACTATTTGAATTTACTTAAGTGTGTTGGTGAATACAGACGCTTTTAAACCTGCTCGAAATAAGTTTGAGGATCGTCATCAAGGATATCATCCTATGCAAAAGGATATCCGTAAGGAAAAACCCAAGCTCTGGGTGTTGCTGGTATCTAGGAAGGCTTGTCTTGTAGGAAGGTTTATTGATATTCATCCAGGCACTGGCTACCATCCTCAGCATGCTTACAACGTGTGGCATTCAATTCCAAAACCTTTCTAGTTTCTCTCCACTAAGAAATGTCCCTGATGACCAGACATGCTATGATTTAAAAATCAACATTGGACAAAAATCAAACAAATACAAAATCCACAGAAACAGCAAAGGGATTATTGTGGTTCCTACCACAAGAGGCTTCCTTTGGCAATTTTAAATTGTGTTTGTATTCAGAAGTGTTACTTACAAGATTTCTCTCTGATCTTTTAAGTCATCATGGTTTTTTGATCACAGAATTCCGAACATGTTACTAGGCAGAAAATTTGGTCCCTTGCTTAATTAATGAAAGTTGATTAAAGCTTGTGCTGCAAGGATAGTGATAATGTCACAATAAAAAAAACACAATAAAGAGAAGATGTTATTTACATCCCATTGGTATCCTGGGCAAATAGGCAAGATGCGAGAAATGCAAGGATAGTTCCCACCATCTGCAATTTTGTGGGAAAAAAGCTGACAATTAGCAGAGTGCAGTCTGGGCTGGGTACATCTGTGTGCATTTCTATTAAATGTTGTAAAAGGCTATTTCCGTAAAATGCTGCAAATTACTGTCTATTTTCATGGTCCACAAGTCTCAACAAACACCCAGAAGAGTAAACGAGTTTTTCAAAACAGAGGTGCCATACTCACTTAGCATGGATTTAATTTTTGTAGAAAGAGTTGAGCTTAGCAGCAGCAATTTCACCTGCTGAATTGATAGCATTTAGGAAGTTTTAATTGTAGACCGTAAAATTCCTCTTAGCTCCTGGCTCTGTTACTCTTGGATACCGCATTACAGGGTGCAGGGTCTGCTCCAACCACTCCTGCAAACTGGAATGAGGCAAAATACATCAAAATTATTCTGCTTGTTTAGCATATATTGTGGTTTTCCTGAAGGAAAAAAAAAAGGAAGAAAAACCCCAACACCCTGGGCTCCCAAACAGCCATGGCATGAAATCAATTTTGTAAATGTCAAGACATTGGGCTGGAATTTTCCAGGGAGTCTAAGCACATTAGCAGCTCAAATCCCATTGAAAACCTACCCTACATACTCTGGACACGTTGCAGAAACAGCAGCTCTGTAAAAACAGCTGCCCTGGCAAAGTGGAATATCCCTTGGAGAGAAGCTGTTGGACCAAGGTCAGCCTCAGAACGGGGCTGCAGGGAGAGGAACTCACATCTCTCCAAAGTGACTGGAGATTTTGTAGTGCTGGATGTTTGCAGGGATCTTGCTTCCCCGTAAATCTGGGTGTGCTGCTGCCCCAGTCTACCCTTCTGGCAGTTGAGTGGAAGAGTATGTAGAGAGAAAGATGTCATGTAGCCCTTTAAAACACCCTGGGCAAATAGGCAGGATAAAGATGAAAATATTTCACTAAAAAGAGCAGCTCTCACCCTTCAGCAGTTAAAAGGAAAGAGGATGGGCTTTCTTACACAGTCTGTCTCAGAATTTAACCAGCAGAAACTCTTTTTAGCTGGGGTGCTGCCTATCTTCCCTTCTGTAGTATTTAAAATGTGGTCTAAGCAAAACTCCTGGATCCTCTTTTCATCAAAAATGTATATTTGTATATAAAAAAATTATGTCTATAAATACACACACACATATATAAAGAATTTTTTCCCCTAGTAAAATTAGTCATAAAATGATGATGCTTTGAGTTTGTGTTTTCCCACAAATTGTAGCTCAAGTGTTTCTAATTCCAGTTCTCCTTTTAGACAAGGTTCCCACCTCTGGCTGCTGGTACATTGGATTTGCTGGTACATGATGTTGGTGGGAGCAGGGACACCCTTAAATAGTGTGCTTGCATTTATTCAGATATTAAATTGTGGTACTTCTCTTCCACTTCCCAGGCACGTGGGGGTTTCAGAAATGAGCTGATGCATTTTGTGGGTGGCAAATAGCCTTGTTCAAGTACTGCAAGTTTTTAAGTTGCACTGAAACAAAAGTTGATCAGCACCTTACTTTTACTTAAATTTTTCCAACATCTCAAGCAATGTTTGGTAGTCTTAGATTACACTTCACTGATTACTGCTGAGAAGGTTTTGAGCTTGCATTGCAATTGATTTTAAGCAGCAGCCTGATAAGTACAATGCTAGCTCTTTATGTGGAGAACACTATTAAAAGAAATGTTATTTTCTCTAGGTTTATTGTTTTCCGATTTTTTTTTCTCATTTCTCAGAAAAAGAATCTAGAACTGCTGTCAGTGAAATGCATCCACTGAGGCTGATTGTCTCTCAGGGCCATGGTTGACTCAGGCTCCTGCTTATTACTAAATCAGATGCTTGGATGTGTCCCAAAGAAACATTTTATGCAATTTGTTCAATGATTTCATGAAGAAATTCCAGTTATGCAGGTTCTTAGTTCATCTCCTGCCTATAGCATCTGAAGGCTGGACCTTTATTCCAGATATGGATTTGTGCTACAAAGTAAAATATATTCATGAACATTGGGTATTCTGCCTCCCATTCCTACAGTGATAAGTAATGTTTTGCTGGAGTTGAGAGTGTTATTTATAAGTATGGTACGATTACTATTCCCAATATTGCTGTTGGAATGAGCAAGTGGATGAGCAGAATCTGCCTGTGATGTCTTGGAAAAGGTGGTGTGCTGGATACGTGTTTTTAAAGACAAGAACTTTGTCACATAATTTTGCATCTAAACCAGTAACCAGTTTATCTGATCTCCATTAGCTGTTTCTATATATTTGGAAAACAAATGCCCCTGAAACAGTTAACGTGAAGAATGAGCTTTTTCTTGGAGTTTGTATTACCATGGCTTCCTGTTTATCCCTCACTCTGTCCTGAAGCCATGTTTTTATTTCTGCTATAAGGTAAGATCCTATGTGTGTAGGGTAATGAAGAGGTAAAGTTGCTGTATTTGTGTACTGAATGATTTATAAAAGATGTTAAATGTAATGAGCAAAGGCAGAGTACAGAGGTAGCTGAAGTGTAAAAATATTAGCAGATGATACAAGTGTCAAATTAATTAAATTCAGTATGATATAAATTAAGGGACAACTGTATGCAAAATAGGTGTTCAGGCACTTAGCTGCTTGGTTGTAACTAGTATGTCCAACTGATGTCAAGCAACTGTCTCAGCATAAAGAACATCATTTACATTTGTTATAAGCTCCGTGAGGTTAACAGAACTGAAATTATGTTTGTGGGAATTTGGCCTAAGTTATTAACAAAAATGAAAAATACTACCTGCCCTTCATAACAATCCTTTCTCTTCTGGATCTGAAGCTTGTATAAATTACTGTAAATCCCTGGAGACCAAATATATATCCTAAGGAAAGGGAGTTGGGTGTGAGGAATGTGGACATGGAGTGCTTCTGTTACCAGCTTTAGCCCCCTGCTCTTACAGCCATGCTTGGCACATCTAACTTAACAAATTTCTCCAGCTCCATCCTAAGCTCTTTCTTCTTTTCACTGCCACTATTTCTAAAGCTGTACCGTCCTGCTGGCTGGAAACTCATTTCTGGTGTCCAATCCAAATTACTACAGTCCTTTGCTCCTGTGCCAGCGTTTCCCTCTGGCTGCTTTCACCTTCTTGGCCTTCACTTGGGCGGCTTTGCTGCTCGTGTAAGTAAGGCTCTCCTTTCTTCTGGTTGCCACTGATGCTCTCCTCTGTAACTGCAACAACTGGATGTAATCTTTCTTAACACCAGAAACATTGATATTGGTATGATGCTCTGTTATCTCCTTGGCCTGAATATTGTGATTTGTAATATTACCCCACAGCTCTTTGAATTATTGATTTTGTTAGTACTGCTTGTGAATAATGTAACCCTGCCTTGTGAAGAACACCAGCCCAGTGAAATATGTATTAACACAGGCAATCATAACACTTCTTTCCTTTTTGATGGCAAACTCATAGTGTTTTACTATTGTAACAATTGTATTAACAGAGGTAGCTACCAGCTGTTTTTTAGAAGCTGACATTTATTTGATTATAATGAAACAAAGTCTTTGGTTTTCCTGTTCTTTACTCCTAAGAAAAATGTTAAAATTCTAGGGGAGGCCGAGATGATTGTTGTGTGAAGATACAAGAGGAATGAATGGAGAGAATTAACAGCGATGGCAAGGAGATTCATTATTGACAGCGTTGTATTGGAAATTCATCTCTGACTGGAGGAGATGACTGCAACATTGACCTGAAAAGCTTTTCTTTTTGAGATCATGACTTTGGAGGGCATGTCAGTTGTGTTTTCTAATGCATTGCATAAAAATGGAGGTGATTCAGGACATGGCTCTGTGCTGACCCCAGATGCTTACAAAACAGGAACAGGAGAACAGATGAACTATTTGCAAAGCACGTGAAAGTCAGTAAGACCTTGAGTAAAAGTGAACATTAGATGTTCCCAGAACAATAGGTCTTCAAAGCTGTTTAACTTGCTGCACTAATAAGACGACTGGAGATGTCACATATCTTAAGTTTCTTGATACTCTCTCCTTTGAGCTCTTGTGAGGAAGACAGAGGAACACAGATTGATAACAAAAAAGGGAGATGGGACCAACACTTATTGTGAAATGAGTCCCAGAGAACAATTATAAATGATTGTCAGAATGGAAGGGCTGTAATATGCAAGTTCCCCGGTGGGCTGCCCAGGTACTACTCACTCTTCTCATTAGCAGCCTGGAGCAAAAAAGAGAGTCAGTTCATTACATCTGCAGGTGATATTAATATGAGAACTTGTATGAAGAAGGCTTAACGTTTAGAAAAAACTTGATGAGTGCGAGAACTGGTTTGCAATTCTCCAAGGCCAAATAAAGAGAGCTAGACTTGGGTACGGATGATTATCTGTGCAACAGGCTGGGGAATAGCAGGTTAGGCAGGAGCTCTGGGGAAGGGGATGTGAAGGTCCCGGAGTGAATTACAGCTGTGAGGGGACCACTGGAGTCTTACTAGGAAAGCTCACACTGGGAACTTCAAGCAGGAAATTACATATGTGAAATCATCCTTCCTGCTCCAGCAACTAATAAGGTTTTCTCCTACCAGTACATCACCTCAGTCATGAGAAAAGGAGCATTGGTTAAAAAGTGAGCATGTGCATGCCTTAATTTCCTAATCTGCCTTGATTTCCTATTAGTCAACTGTTTTATAAAATAATTTTACTAAGATTTAACCTTTCAGGAAAGAGAACCTAAGAATTTTAAGCCAAGTTTCATCAAGTATTTCAGATAATAAATCTGAGGGAAAGATTTTATATAGATTTCATATGTATAAGGAGTGTCACATCTCAGTATGACTAAATTTTCTACATCAAAAAGACTTGAGAGTTGTCTAGCCCAGGCAAACACAGAAACATTGCCTGGGGAGAGTCACATGTAGCTGAAAATCATCCATGCTCTTTACCTTAAAGTCACTATTTTAATTTCTGAGCCTTGCTTGTTTTAAGCTGAGGGACTGGTCATTATTTTTACTTTATTACTGGCAGAGAAGGGATCACTGATTTTTTTCCTCCAAGTGTGCATTTTATTGTTCAAGCTATTTGTAGTGTCAATTTTAAGGGGTTTTACCTAGGGCTTAAACCAGTATTCTAACAGATTTTCTTGCACAGATCTAGCTTGTTTTCCAAGGCAAGTCTTTTAGATTCACTCATGAAGAGGGAGTCAAAAGTCTGCTCGAGCCATATGGTTGTTTTGAAACTTGCACCAAAGTCCTTGCTGTGCTTTGCCAAAGAGTGGGCACAACTACGTTCCTCAAAGGTAACGTCAGGACGGGGTTATCCCTGGTCACAGGAGACTTGTAGGGCTTGGTTTGCTTCTCTGGGCTATAAACCATGTGCTTGCTCCCTGCATCCCTTTCTCGGAAGAGTGATCTGTCTCACAGAGGAGCACCTGCAGCAACTGCATCAATTTGAATCCAAGCAGATTTTAGAGGGTCAGGGACGCTGGAGGAACTGTGGCCAGTGCTTAACTGCAAAGGTTGTAGCATTTGACAAATATGTATTTATTTGTACTTGTAGTGGTATTTGGATTGGGCTCTTTGGGCTAAAACTGCAAATGGGTCAGGGACGGTAAATACTGATTGCTGTCATTTCTCATTTTTAGCCTTATGCAGATAAGGCTAGTTAGGTTATAGCACAAAATTAGTTTTCCAAGGAACTTCTGTGAGCGTAGGACTTGGATCTAATTTAATGCTATGATTTTATTCACACTCTGTGTGATATTTGTTACCTGCCACTGACAATTCTGGAAAGCGGCAAAGCAGTTTCAGTGCTCCTCCAATATTTGCAGAAGCCCAGTTCTGTACAGGAGGTACCTGGGGGACCCTGCTGGAGGCCATGGTTGGACGGTGAAGGCTTGCAGACTTTAATATGTCTGTTTTCACACGTCCTGCACCAACTGCAGACCCTACCTACAAAATGGCTTTTGTTTTCCTGACAGAATTTGAAAAAAAAGAAAAGAAAAATCCTGGAATGCCACGTAGCATAAGGAATAAGATTATAGAAAAGGTGGTCCTTTTTCTATCCCTGCCACTGGCTTGCTGTGCAGCCCTGGGTAAATGACTTTTTTTTTTCTCTGGGTTCGGTATTCCCTCCTGATGACTTTTCCAATGGGCAGGATCCTGGGATCAGGGATTGTGTTCCTGTACTTCTATAACAGGGACCTGTGAAACCTGCATTTGAGTCTTGCACTGAATTAGCACACAGGAGAATAATGCACTATCCTACACTTGTTTGCAGGCTGAGATGTAAGCCAGTACAGCTACTGCAGTCATTAAACTAGGCAATAAATATAGAAGTAAACATTTCTGTTTCCCAGGAATTAACCAGGTACAATATATTGTTCCATTTCGAGTTTACGGTTTACAACGCAACTGATGCTTGAAAAAACATGTAGGCTTTTAAATATAGTTAAATATTTCAATAAAACCCTGTAAATTAGGACTGTATAAATTTAAATGGGACTTGCATATCTTCTCTTTCATGATCTAGTTGACTTCATAGCATGACATTTCTTTCAAAATAGTGGAATTATGGCAGAAAAAAACATAATGCTGCTGTGAATAAAAGCTACTGTTGTTTCCCGATCAAGTTTTGTTGTCAAGAAGCTCTGAAAGAGAAGGCTTAGGAAAGGACAGAGGGAGGAAAGGATTCAGATTAAAATAAAAAAATAAATAAAATAAGGGATCAAGGCTCATGACCATAAATTATTTCATCCATTATGTGTAGCAGAAACACTTTCAACACTACCACAAGAATTTCCTCCGTAATGGTTCACTGTTTTATTGTTGTTTTCTTTGATGATTATTGCTGCAAGGGCTGTGGGTGTTCAGAATGCACCTGGGAAGGTGTGTTATGGAAGCAGCTCATCCGTGTTCCTGAAGCAGCAGCTGTCCACTTGTGCTGTAGAATTCAAACCTAAGCTCCTTTGGCTGATGCTTTGAGAATAATTTCTCTTTTTAAATAGTCTGTGAAAAGACTACCCCAGACCAATACACACATGCAGCCAGATGCGAATCTGCCAGAGTCAGTAGAAAGGAAAATAATCCTTCTGTCTTTTGAATTCAGGGCAAATATAGTTTAGGAATATTATAATCTAAGAGATTTAAGAGTAGGTGATCAGGATTCTGGCTTTGATCAGCAAATATTCCCTTGACATGTGCTTCTTTCAGCCTCCTGAAATTTAAACTACAGACTATAACCCCGGGGGCTCCCCAAGGGCCAGGATTGAGCCTGGAGCCTTCAGTTTGACCCCTCAGGATCTCAGCCCTGGGGCTCACCGGGGCTCAGCTGCTGACGACATTGGAGGCTAAGGCTATAATTCAGGTCTGTCCTGTATGTATTTGGATTTTCATTAAAGAAATGGCTAGACAGAAACCGATTGGAACATCTTGATGTGAACAAGCAGATTTTGTCAGTGTAATGCCTAGCAGAAACTGTAAATTGTTTGTTGCATGCGTTAGGAGATGAGTGGTGGCAAATGCCAGCTGTGAGTTCATAAGGGAAATAGAAATATCTGCTTTCCTGGCCAGATGTCAAATCCCTTTCTTGGATCATTGTATAAGCCTTAAAAAGAAGTGGCACTGTTTCTGAATTCAGACCTAATGTCTGGTGAAGAGAGAAGAGATAGGGAAAGATGTTTTTTAAACAATAGAGAGTTGCCAGGTGGGTTCTGCTGTGAGTTGTACTCAACTGCAATCAGAGCTCTGGACTTCTGATTTTATATGTCTGGAGTGCCTGAGGGAGGAAATCGGAAAAGGTTTTGTATAACTCATCTATTACAAATGCAGGATATGCCTCTGAAGAAAGGTATTTCCATGCTGGTTTTGCTTTGATTATTCCAAAGGCAAAAGATTTAAAGAACAAAAATTCAAGAAAAGCAACTGCAGCCCTGAAGGGGCTCTGTAGCACTAAAACCCCAGCAAAGCAGTGCCAGTGTTCAGAAAAGACAGTTTGATAGATTGGAAACACCAGCATTACACTGGGCACGAGGTGCGAAGGGGCACGTGGATGCCACTTGTCCTTGGAGCAGTGTCTGGTGGTGGATGGATAATCTCACCGCAAGACAATCAGTTTGGGAACAACAAATTTCCAGTTGACAGAAACAAATTTTCTGCACTTCTTCATAATCATGCATCGCATCCAAAGGGATGTGCCTCAAGTGGATACAGAATTATTCACCAGAGCTCAGATTTTTCCCCAGTAGGTGCAATGAGTAGGCAGGGTGTTCACACTGCAGGGCGGAGTGTGGTGGACCCCATCTCCCAGTGGGAATGGGCCATGGGACATCATAGAACCACAGAATATGCTGAGTTGGAAGGGACCCACAGGACCATCCCCAAGAGTCACACCGTCTGCCTGAGAGTATCATCCCAATGCTCCTTGAGCCCTGCCAGCCTTGGGGTACTCAAACATCAGCCAGTGGTGTGGATGTGTGGGATGCACCTGGCTCTGCTTCCAGAAGCAGCAAGTTGTAGCAGGAGAGAGAGACCATGGCAGTAATACAGGTGTGATGCCAAAATGTACAGGTAACACCTAACTGCAAACTGGATTCAGGGGCAGAGCTGGTTATGCTGTATTCACTTTTATGGTTTGTTACAGTATTTTATTTTTTGAGCTGTGGAACAGGTTTTAGGGCAAAGGAACTGGTTGTCACAGTGAATGTGACAAGCCACCACGTCTGAAAAGGGCTCTTTTCCACACTTTTACTTGTGGTAGCACATGGGAGACAAGTTGGAATTTCCTGGGATTTTTTTTTTTTTGATGTCTTGTTTTTTCTATTTTTATCATTGGAAATGAGAGTGATTCACGGATTTGGCAGGCAGAAGTCAATCAGGGCCATTGCTATTTTAGGCCCTTAAAAATTATCTCACAAAATCAAGAACATAAATTAAATACACATTTTCTCATTTGGAAAGTGTAGAGGGTTCAAAGTCATACAAATGTACATCACTTCTCCATGTGGATTTTCCAAGGCTTGAGCACATTTTGCTAGCAAAAGAAAAATTTAGAAGAGAAACTGTATGTTTAACTGATGAATCTGTCTGGGAACTCCACAGGAAGTTGTTTGCATTTAACAGCTTCTATTCATGGGAATCCTAAAAAAAAACCCTCTGAAACCTTCAGGTTTGAGCAAGAGGCTGCGTGGTACTTCATTGCCAGTTGGGGTTAAACTGTGACACGTATAGCATTTTTTATCTGATGGCTTTTGATCCTTTTTTTTCTGCTTGCTGAATAGGCATGAACATGTCACAGTTCCAAGGAAATTAGTTTTTTAATCAAATGTGTTCAGGTAATATTGTTTCAGCGTAAATTTTTGTGTGGAAATAGTAAAAATTCAAACTCTTTTATCTTATTTTACAAGGGTTGCCGTTGCTTAGAAAAAGGCTTATTCAAGTCCAAGTTTGAAAACTGAATGTCTGTTACTGTTTAAAATTTGGGCAATTGATTTCATTTCTTTATTGGGTGTAATAGAACTTTTAGGGGGGAAATAGTGCACTGATTTTTGTAATTTTCCACTGATACAACAGCTGCATTTCCTTTCTGGAAAAACTTCTGTCAGTGATATGTTATACCTGAATATTGAGACAAAGAATTGAAACAGGCCAAACTTATGTAATGACAGAGATTGTTAAATAATGAATAGTCATACACTCCCTGATGTCTTTCAAAAAGAAAAAAAGCATTTGTGATTTTTCTTATTTTCACAACTTGTTTCAGTTCTGGTGAAGAACAGTGGAAGGAATATTCACAATATCGTCCTCAAGCTGTGTGCTGGCTTTATCTCTGTAACACTTGTTAAAATGGGCTGAGGAAGAGTTTTCTGAGATGCCAAATACTGTGTGGTGCCTCAGTTTTTTCTGAGGCCTTTCAGTAGCCAATGTTCCTCAGGCATTTATGATCCTTGTACCGCAGAAGCTGGAGTGATGATCCAGTGTTCGTACGGCTTAGAGACACCTTCCATGGGTACCTGAGGATCCTTTCTGTGCTGGGAGCCTCCCACAGGGGAAACAGAAGATAAGAATAGCTTTCCACCAATAGCTGCCTTCCACTTCCATATTAATGATGCATGACGGACCTCAGGAAAGGTCATAACATCTGGGAATAGGGTGGGACTGTTAGGATGTTTGATTTTTGCTATGGAGTCATCACCTTAGGATCCCTCCATCTAGAGAATTGTATTCTTTGAATCTCATCAAGAGCCATTTCACCCTGTAGGAATGCCAGAATAAATATGCACGTTATGAACATGCAGCTAAGGCAGGGATCTAGCTCAGACTGTTATCTTGGTATATTTTGGAAGTAGTACAGTGGTGAGCCAGGCCCTTTAGTTTTTATTTGTAATTTTTCCAGCTCGAGCTGGCATTTTTCTACAGAAATAAAATCTAGCTGAGCCAGTCAAAAAAAACCCCCTTGGCTTGCTGGTAACTGTAAATAGATGCCACCTAATGTAGAACACTGCAACTCAGTGCTTGCAGGCATTCATACACAACTCGTGTTTAATTAATGACATAATAAAAACAACTGAGAGTTCAAAGTATCTATTTTAAATATATTCTGATAAATAGGAGTGTACAAGTGTTGAATAACAGCTATTCGTGGGCTGCTCAACAGCCTTTCCTTTTGAATCTGCTGAGGGTTACTGTTCATTATTTCTGTTTCCTCTGTTCAACTATTTTTGGCTATAAACAGGTACCATATGCTCAAAGGGCTGATTGGGCTTCACTGTAGTTCACTGATGTTCTTGGTCCACAGAATTGTAAACCAGCAATGTTTGAAGTAACACGTTGCACAAACTTTGTGGATTTGAATTTTAGACTCTGGTAGGTCTAATGTATTTTTTAATTTATTGAAAAACCCCAAACTTATAAGGGCAAGAATATTCAGCTCTAAAATTCTTTTTAATGCTGAAAAGTTTCAATCAGTAAGAACAAAAGAAAGAAGAGGAATAAACCAGCTCTATTATTATTGATTTACCTCAAGGTACTAAAATTACACAATACAATTAATGAGGCTGTAAATGTCCTTTTTCTCTATTTCAATATATTGCTAATATCTAACTGAAGTTTAAAATTCCTGCTCCTTCTCCTCTGGATGATTCTCTTCCTTTGTCCCTTTTCTGTCTGTCTCTCTCCTCCCCACTAGGCAAGGACAGCGCAGACAGACACAGCACCCTTCCAAACAGGACTGGGATGTGTCTCGGAGCAGGAGGAGGACAGTGGCACCAACTCTAAGTGCAGACAGGTCATCCAAGCTGAGATTTCTGAGGCAGAGGGGTATGGACAGGCTGCTGCCTGCACTGCCTTTGTAAGAGCCCAAAAAAACAGTTTTGAGCCTGGCAGTGGTAGGAGCCACAAGCACCAGCTTCTTTCGCTGCTTCTGGCTTCTTCTACCCCACTCCATGGAGGAACAATCCCAAATGGGACAGCATCAGCTGTCTGCAGCACTGAGTGGCTACCCAAGTCCTAAGTTACCTTTTCTCTTGTGGCCACACACCTCTGGGGCAGAGGGAGCTGTAGCAGGAAGCTCAAGGAACATCTCCAGGGCATCAGTGTTCCCCCCGAGCCTCCTGTGAGCCCTGGGCAGCGCAGCAGAGCCAGTGCTGGGCTGGTGGTGGTGCTGGCACGGGCACCAGCCTGGCCCCAAACCCGGCCCCTGCTCCGGCTGCTGCGCTCTGCCAGGACAGACATTTGCGGGCCCACATGGTGAGCGAGGCTGGGGAACGGATCCAGGATAAAAATAAACCTGACCTGGCTCATCCAGTCGTCCTTGCGTGGGCTGGGGCAGGAGGCAGGGGCTGGAGGCAGGGGGGACACAACAGAGGCAGCTTGTGACAGAGGTGCCACTGATGGGAACGTGTGTGACGGGGGTGGTGGGACAGTGTCAGCATCCAGGATCTTTGGGAGAGCAGTCATCACAACACAGGGATTGGTGATTCTTGACAAACCATGGTGCTGAGAATTAAACACCTCAGAAGATAAAGGGCGTGGGGCTTGCTTTGAAAGACGTGGGGGAACTTCAGTAACTTTGAGATCCTTCATTTGAGTTATATTGCAAAATCCTGCGCACTGGGTACAAGAGCCTTGCTCCCTAAAGGGGCTGAGTGTTGTTAGCATGCATGACAGGTCTACTTGTAGTTGGAGAAAGTAGCAAAAAAAAAAAAAAAAAGAACCCCATGAGACTTTTCATTTTCTGATAGCTGAGGATGCCCTAACTGAATTAGCATTTCAGAACTTACACTGGGATAACCCATGCAGTAGTTAATTTCAATGTTTTACTGCTGTAGCAGTGTAAAACCTAGTAAATTAATTTCTATAATGCTTGGGAAGTTTTTTCAGACATTTTCTTTCTCATTCATATTTAATAAACTCTGAAAATTTACATTAGGACATCTATGCAACTTTCTCAGTTTTTTGCTTGTGGGCAAAGGCAACTATTGATGTTTAAACAGAAGGCTAAAAAGATATTAGCAACACTTAGTCAACTATATTCTGTGTTTAACTGACAGGCCTCTTTTTCTTAGGTGGATTCCTTCCAATTTTTTTTTAAAGTATCTACTGTCCCACTTGAGACTGGTGTTCATGCCCAGTTGACGGGCATGTGCTTTAAGAAATATTTTGATGTAGTGGCTCTGTTTTTTCCTTTGATTTAACAATTTTGCAGAGATACAGGTTAGAAGAAACTCTTCTGCTGAGTTCTGTTTATACCTTCTTGCTTAATGCACTGTCTTGAGGAAGCTGCAATATCCGTCGGGATACAGCTGCGATTCCAACTGATTGTGAATCACATGGATGCCTGCACAGCACTGTAGGAGAAACATCCTACTTACACCCCATTTTTCTTAGAAATTTGCCCATAAAGTGCCTGAAAAAGAGAACAATTATTTAAAATAATTGCCTGGTGTAGTTACATCCAATATCTTTCTACACCGATTTTTGATCCTTACATTTCACTTTCCTGGCTCAGGCCAAGGGCAGAGTTGCAATTGTGCATCATACTCACCTTATTTGTGCTCAGACAAAATCAACATAATGGCAGCGAAATATTTTGGAGGCAGAATATAAAACTCCTAGATGTAAATTACTTAGAAAGAAAATGAAGCAAATAAAAGTGGAGTGCCTTAGGATGAATATTTAAAAGTTAAAAAATATCTTTCTCCTGCAAAGTCATAAACTCTGTGTTTCACTTTCATAACTCCATTTATCCAATTATTCTAGCTGGAAACTGCTAAAATCTGCAGAGAACCATTAAAACTTCATCTCAGATTCATTCCTGTGCAGTGTTGTTAAACACTGACATATCCTGAACGTGAGAACTGCAGAGCATTTTTCTTTCTCTGCATTCATTTGCAGAGACTGACCAAAACCTCTCGGGATAAAAATATTTGCTTCTCACAAACAAAGCTGCATGCACCACCTTCACAGGATTTTAATTTTTATTTTTAGTGTTTCTAATGGTGAAAAATACGGTTAACGACCATTCTACATCCATACTCCCTTAGATTATCCCCCGGGAATGATGTCAGAGGGAGCTGATGCCTCTCCAGGGGTGCAGTAGGGAGGAGTGCATGAGTGAAAGCAAAGTGAGAGGGAAGGCAGGGAATGTGAGGGAAAAGGAGGGGAGCTCTGTGGTTAGGGAAGAAGTATCACTTTGGGTAAAGAGGGGGAAAATTATGGAAGAGAAGCTTGCAGTTGGTGGGAACAGGGTGAGAGAAAAGGAGCATGGAGTTAATGAGCAGGACTGGACTGAGTTAATTTACAAAAAAGGGAAAAGAAAGCATTGATAGTAGTTCAAGGAGTCAAACAGAAAAAAAGGGAGAAATCTCTTCTGGATGTCAACGGGTAAGTCTGCAAGCAGAAAAGGTAAGCAGCAAGAAGTAAGGCTTGAGAAACACTTAGCTTTTTTTTTTTTCCCCTCGTAATGGATTCACAGGATTGGGATTTTCATTATGAGAATTAAATGGTAATATTAATTTTTATACTATAAAAAATGAAGATATTATTTAATAAATTTCCAAAAAGGATGATAGACTAATTTAATAGCAATCTAATTTAGTAGCAATTGTCCAGAGCTATAGAGACTGACATCACACTGACATCAACAAGGTCTTAGAGATATAAGAAAGGCTCTACTGAGCATTTTAGCCAGAGAGACTGGCGTGTCTGGCTCTCCTCAATCAGTTGTACCAATAAAGTCTATGCAAGAAAGAAAAAAACCGTGGACAGGCATTTGTGTGGGCTGAATGCTCATGAAGATAATCTATATGCTTTCTAATTTACATAGTCAGAAGGCTCACCAGAGGGGACTACTTATATTCTCTTCAAAGAGTGGTATGATAAAGCACTGTCATTTTTGTAATGCACCTTTTGAAATGTGTTGTCAAAAAGAATAATTGTTTGGCAAACCTTTTGAAAAGATAATATTCTCAAAAATATCACTTTTTGCGGAGAGTTTAATGAAACTCTTTATTGACCCAATTTAATCAAACTTTGTACTTCCCTCTTTTATTGATTAAATTTTCAGTAGAAAACATTACAGCTGGTGATCAATGGTTGTAATTTGGAAATGAATTCTTCCCAGGCTGCATAGCTCAGAGGTGTCACTGCCATCCATACTGTCACTGTGCAGTTGATGTGTCACTTGGTTGTGCATAATGTTGTCAGAGACAATTTCACAAAAGTTTTGGCTGCTTTGTAAACGGGGAGGAGATTGTCAGGGCCCTGCTTTCTTTGCCCTGAGCAGCCTCATCGGGATCCCCCACTCCTTGCTCTTGCCCCACATGCTCCAGCTGGGCTCAGGGCTTGGTCACTGTGCTGCTCTGGGTTTTCTGTCTCCAGCCTGGCCTCTTGAGGTGCTGTTTGGGTTCCTGGGATTGACCTGAGATCTGGTTCATTCTCTTGCTGTATCTGCTGAGGTCATTCTTGCCGTAGTCCCACTCCTGCTGCTTCCCAGCAAAGGTGACCTGCCAGAAAAGAGGTCAACTAGGATAGTTTGAAGGGTGTAAACAAGTGGAAGCGGGAAGGAAAAGAGTCTTGTTCCTACCTCAGTAAGTAGGATAACCATGGGCAGTAAGAGGAAGTGGATAAAGGCAGAGATACTCAGCTGCTGGGGAAAAAGCAAATGGGAAGAAGCAGCAACTGATAACCCAAGACAGGAGATCTCTAAGGACAGAGATAGGGCCCCCAGTGGTTGAGGCTCATTGAAAAGGAGACAGAAAGAGGACTTGAAGTTCATGCTGAGACACAAGTCACTGGGTATTTCTACACAGCAAAAGACTGTATGGGAACTGACCAGAGCATTATGTGTGTAAAGCATAGAGAAAAGCACTAAAGTAATTCCCAGTAGGGTTATAAGGCACAAAATACAAGTCCTGAGGTGCAGGAGAATTATGGAGTAGGTACTGACTCCAAACAAATCCCAGCAATTTCACTTAGAGCACAGGGAGTATTCCATGCATGGCTGGATACTGATCTATACTAAGGCATGGAGCACTGATATATACGTATACAAGATGTAAGAAGACAAAAAGGAGAAGATTAGAAGAAAAATTGAGCATGGGGGAGCAGGGAAATACAGCAAGAGAATAAAACCAATTTTACTCCAGAATACAAAAAGAAACAGGCAGACATACAGTTACTGCAGAGAGAAGGTAGCAACATAAATGCCTTCACTGGTGTGACTCATTTGGCTCTTTCTTTGCTGGTAGATTGTAGTTTAATTATGTCTTTGAGAATCAAATAGTGGTGAGCTGTGTATACATGGAAGAAGTCAGGTGCCAGATAGAAGTATGTAAGTACTGAAGAGGAGCCAGTGTCCTCCAGCCACACCTTTGCAGCTGCTTCTCATCACAGTATTTAGCATAACTAGAAACACTCTTGGGCTTTATTTTGGGTGTTGGTGGCTGAGTGAATTTTCCCTGCCAAAGCTCAGGTACTGCACTGGCAGCTCTGCCAAGTCAAATGTCTGCGGCTGATTTCTCAGCGCGTGTATTTGAGGAGAAAACTCTTCTATTTGCTGAAACATCACATTGAATGATTTATGGCCAACAAATAAAGATGTGTATGTGAGGGTCTCTAAGTAGGACTGGCGTCAAAGGAAAATATTGAGGGAAAGAAAAGGTTTGCAAGTCTCTAATTAATTTTGTTTATTTATGCACACAAACCTTGAAATATTAATAGAGAATGCATAAGTAATTGATGGGCTACATATAATTTTTCATTATCTTAATGCTGAGATAGGCAGGAAAGTTGTTTGACCAAAGGCACAGGCACATTACAACCTCAAAAATGCTGTAACTTATGCCTGAAACTTCTGGGAGTGACTGAGCACCCCTTGTCCACAGCCACCACCATGGCCCACTGTCAGGACTTTCCTTGGGTCTTATAGGTCCTTTCCTAGTCTGGTCAACCTCGGTATCAAATGGTGGGTAAGTTTTTCATTTCCTGTTTAAAGTATGTTTTTTAGGCAGTTTAACAGCTGAAATAAAATTAATTCATATCCAAAGGGCAAATAGAAATCCAGTAATATGTGGTATTAAATATCTGATAGATTTTAATGCCTGACTCATGATTTTTGTGAGTGCTGGGATTGCCAGGAGACACTTGTCTGAACTGTGAAGCAGACTCTCAGGAGGCTGCAGGAGGTGGCATGAATTAGCAGAGTGGGGAGCAGTGCGTCAAACCAAGGGCCTTTTTTTTTTTTTTTTCCCCTGAGTTAATAATTTTTCCTTTTAGAATAGGAAAAACAGGCAAAAGGGAAAGAGTTGAAAAGACTGAACTGCTGGGAATATAGTCTTAATTCTACTTCTGCTTAATTTGGTGGAGTTCTGGAAAAGCAGACAAGTTCGAGGCTTCTGTGCCTGGATGTCCATCCACACATTGGCTTTCCTCAGGTTTTCTGAGGTCACTGGTGCTCGAAGTATTGAGATCCCCTGAACCATAAGCCTCCCATGTGTGTCAGTATGCAAGGAAAATGTCTGTGTTGGGAGAGGTAACTGCTCAGCCCCAAGAGTTTCCTGGCGTATATCTCTACGGACTGTAACAAACCACTTCATGATCTCCTGCCTTCTCTTTAGTTGTTTTTCATTGCTGGCAGTGCCCATTCTGGCACAGATCAATCCATAGGCCTATTCTCTTTAGCCCAGATGTCCTTCCTGTTGGATAGGGTCCCAGTGTCTGTATTTCCAGCTGAAGGAGAGCAAGAAATCCCTTTAATTTTCCTGCAGGATACTGTCCCTGTTGACCTTTTCAGCTTCGGAATGTTTAGCTCTCCCCTATTCTCTGATGTTGGGCATGAATAATTAAAAGACCAGGGAGAAGGGAACACAGGAAATTCTGTGGTTTTTATTTTAAATGCCACTGCTGAATTGATGCTAATTTGAAGATTTGCATATTTCTGGATTTGGTTGGGTTTATTTTTTGTTTCTTTAACTATTCCCTAAAAAGGACAACTAGAACAGCGGACTGGTGGCCAGGAGGCTCATTTCTCTGCCAGCACCATATCAGCCTTCCCATAGTCAACACCTCATTTCCCCTGTCGATAAAACTGGCTGATAGTTCTGTACCAAATCTTGCCACAAATGGCCTTGAGGAGCTTTAACATCAGAAACTATTTCCTCTTGATACATTTGATAGAGGTTTATCTGAGGCTACAGATTTGTTGATGCTTTTCCTCATGGAAGAGAAGGGCCCAGCAGCTGGTTTCCTTCCACAGCAGGTGGTGCTGATATATCTTGGAGGGCAATTTTTTAAATTATTTTATTATTATAGAGTATTACACTATTATTCTATATATAATATCTATTATTATGTTATTATAGCCTATTTAATCAGTCAGTGGAGTCAGGCAAGCATTTTCTGAAGGCAATTCATACCAGTAGATCCCTAACAATGGTTGGTTTGTTTAGGCCAAATGTATGCTGATTTTTAAGCATTTAGAGTTGGTTGAAATTTGTGTCTGTGTAGAACACTGGCTTGAATTTAAAATACCATGTTAAAATATTGACTCTACCCTTCTTTCCACTCTTTCATCCCTAGTGCCCAAATTCTCATGGGTCTCCGACTGGACACTACAGCAAAAATAGCAGCCAAAGGTCAGACTAATATTTTACAAGTTGTCTCTGTTGTAAGAGACTCATTCAGCCACTTCTCAACTGCGTGTCTGTTCTGTGCTTCCTACTTGACTTTTGTCAGAAGTGAATTGACTGCAGTGGCTTCTCTCCTGCTCCTGCACCCTCAATCTCACCTCATATGCTTAAGAGAACATCTCAGCAAGCACTTGACAAGTATCCATGTCCACTCTTTTGGGGTCACTTTCTTTTATCTTAGGTATCTGCAGAAACATCACTGTTAAGTCCACAGTAGTATTTAATATAACTCTGAGAGTTTTCCTTTGCTTAGTTGTTTAGTGCTGTTGCCCATCCAAAAGGTCATTTTAAGTCATTAAGATTTTTATAGGTCTCTCTTGCCTATAAAGTATATCAAGAATCCTTCCAAATTCAAAGCTCCCATATGGGCTTTTACAGCCTAGGGATGTTGCCAAATTAGCCCTAAATCTGCATTATTTAATTTGACCATTTAAGAGGTCACCATCTTGTATATTGGTTCCCTTTTTCCTTGCCCAGAGGTTGGGGCTGTCTCTACTGCATGTTGCAGAGGGAGCTGTGCTCATCCTTACTTCTTCTCTGGAATACCCTGCATCCAATAGGAATATTTGCTTACCACAGTGTTAAAAAAGAGATGAAAATCCTGGCCCAGCATGGCTAATAGTTTTGCTATCCCCTTCAGTGGGTTTAGGATTGTACCCCCTTATTTCCAATCATGTTAGATTAGGTGCAAAGCTTTTCTTGACAGCCTGGACTAGTTAGCAGTTTAAAAGCACCTCTTTCCCAGGCTGGGCTGACCCAGCAGGCACCTTTGCAATGATGGGTAAAAACAATGAACCGTTCAATTGGAAAATTATTTTAATAAGCAGCATTTTAGTAAAACCTGCAGTTTGTCCCCTGAATCCTTATTAATAAAAATAAATCTCCATTACTCACTCCCTTGGCCCTACCTTCCAGTTTGGTAGAAATTTATATTTTTTTTCAGTAGCAGTATTAAAGATTCAGCCATTATTTGGAGTAATTCTTATGCAATGCAAATCTAATCGACTTGATGCACAGCATTTTCTTTAGGATAAAAGCTAACTGCCTTTATTCAGCTTACACAGTCCTTTCTGAAAGAGCCCTTTATACAGCTCATGTCATGTCAGCAGTAATCATGGACTGAGTGGTGGAGCATGCAAATCAGTCGGCAGCTGCTCTTCAATTGGGCTGGAGGAGTCATGTAATGAATTTGCCAGTAAATGCAGGGGTAGATCATATTTAATGCTGATGGTCTTTCAGGGTGTTTCGTGGCTGGCGCCTTTGGCTGCTGACAGCTGACCAGTCTGTTGTCTTTGCTATCTTCACCCTGCCCACCCAGCACCCTCTGCGCTCATGGGCCTTCCAAACCCCTCCGACAGATGTCAGCAGCCAGTGCCGGGAAATAAAAGGAGAGTTTTCCAGTTCCCCCGGTATTCAGAGTTTCCCCGAAGTTACAGCATGGGATGGAAGCAAGCCACCTTGTCACTGTAGCGGTGTCTCTGGTGGGTGTGCTCACCTTCTCATAACCCCAGTGCTCTGTACCACATCACTGAGACAGCTGGGATGCTAATGCTGATCTAAGCAGTTCCGGTGGTTTGGGTTTGGTTTCTTCCCCCTCCCCAAGCATTTAGATATCTTGGGAAACCAGTTAGAAATGCAGAATACGGCAGCCAAGCTGACCCAGGAGTCTGACCTGTTCTCAAAAGCAAGTATTTTGGAAAGGTGGGGGAGCGGATTAAGTAACAGATTTAATATGACAAACTTTTGTTACGATTGTAGATATAAATCTGCTTTCATGAGTGGATAAAAATCACCATTCCTGACGCATACCAGGTCTCATCAATGAGAAATCTATGGATTTCCTTTTGCTTAAATAAATTAAGAATGCTAAAAACTGTTTTATACCTGTAGTTTTCTAGCAGTAATTTCTGTGTGTACTTCACATTTGACTGTGAGTTTCTCTTCTGTCCTCACAGCACAGGTTTCCAGAAGAGGGAGAAGCTATAGGATTCTCACAGAAAGTAAAAGATGGGAAAAGATAAGGTATGCATGGGAATGTTTCACACTGCAAACTGAAAACTACCCCACTGCCTTCCTTCTCTTCAACAGCCTCTTCTCAGACAAAACCTTTGCCTATTACTTTTCACAAGGATCAAAACTATTCCAACATCATTTTGTTATTGGATTCCAGCTATATTGCTTCTCTCATTATATACTTATATGAGGTTGTAATGAAATAACTCCCTGGACTGTTAATTCTCGATGCCTTAGTACGATTTCAGTGAACTACTGATAACAAATAAGTCTTTTAGGATCCCAGTGGGTTCTGGTTTGTTCCAGAAGAACGAGATGGTGAGGAGGAGAGCACACATGCCATTTGCAGTTCAACGAAGCATCTCTAACCTTGTTCAGCTGAATTAGGTGATGTCATTTCTTTGGCCATGCCAGATTGCACAACAACCAAAGCAGTGCTTATCACATTTGAGTTTTGGGATGTCTGGAGCCACTAAGCACCTTCAGTAAGATGAAGGTGTCCTGCTGTCTTGCAAGAGAAATGAGCAGGAAACAGGAAATGTTTCAGAGGAGATAAGTGATTTGGATTTGATTTTTTTTTAATATAAGTATTTAGAAAAAAATAATCTGGAAGTATATATGGATCTCCTCACTCTGCTTCTCCTTCAAATCCTGTTCTCTTTCTTCTTCTGGAAGATTTCCTTGGTGACTGTTAGAGTGAAAATACTTTTCAAACATCAAAGAACAGTAATGTGTCGCAAAGAGGAGATTTCACCATTGAAACATAAACTAAGAGCAGTGCCAATGCCACCTGGGTATTGCAGGTGGTGGCTGCTGCTTTATGTTGCCGTCAGTGCTCATCTAGTCGTTGCTTTTTCATCTCCATTTCAAGATTTTGTGAAGAAATTAAGCACTGTTCGTTCCCACGAACTGCTTTGGGTTTACAGATTTCTCTCTTTACCCCTCATTTCACCCTTCCTGCCCCCTCCCTCCTCCCCCGCAGCCTTCGTGCAGCCTGCCAATCCTTTGCTTAATCCCAGGGAACATATTTTTGGTGCTGGCACAATGAAGAAAAAGAGACAAATTGATTTGCATTTCTTATCTGGGAGATTCACTTGCAAAATCTAGTACAGTTTCACTGACGCAGAGGCAGGAGAGATGATCCTGTAAATCTGACATATCTTTATTGAGGCTGAGAGAAAAGGGAGTGGGAGGATGGTCTGAGCTCACTACGGGAAATAATGCTGTAGGTAGCTTTGTTTGTTGTCTCAGTGTAGGTTTCACTGAAGCTTTCCTGGTTGGTTTGGAAAGGCACTCACAGTGCCATTGTATGGCTCCCCAGTCCCAGTTTATCCAGTTGCATGCAACTCCTGTTTCCCTGTAGCTTGGCTGGAATTGAGCAGGGGTAACAGCCACCTGGCAGATGGGGTGTATGCACAGTTCTGGTTACATCATCTTTATCTTTACGTATATGCATGTGCTGAGCCCAGTGAATCAGTTCCAGTGAGGGTAAAAGTTGGTTTCAGCAAGTTGTGGAAGATAGATCCTGTTTGCCCTTCCCCTGCTGCCTCCCTGTGTGTGTCAGGGACTTGGCAGGCAGAAATAACCGGAGTAGAGAAATCACTTTGTGGAAATGTCTGAGGTCTCTTCCTTCCTACAGCTGCCAGAGTAGCCCCACTATTGCCTGTCTCTGACAGTTGTCTCGTTCAGGGTTCCCCTACATCAGGCTGCAGGCTCTGAGCAGTGACTTGCTCACCTGTCCTATGGCAACCTGTGCTGTTCCACTGCTGCAGCTGACACAGCAGCACATCTCTGACACGTGAGGAGCAGAGGGGTGAAGAGCCAGTCCTGATCATCAGTTGGCAAAATTCCCTCCTCACTTTAAAGCAGGCTCTTGGTCAAAGCCCAGCAGCAGCGGTGACATATGTCCCTTGTTGAAGCACAAGGGCGTGCTTCCAAGTGGGACACAGAGGGGTTCTTTAAGCATAATTTGGGGCAAAAAAGAAATTAAAACCTGAGAGGTGGAAAAAGACAAGTATAATTGGCTGGATCAGACAGTAACCTCCTTGGTGCCTCTGCACTCAGCACTTAATGCAGCCTCTTATAGCTGAACTACTCATGCTGTAGGCAGGAGAGTTGCCCACGCCTTTGATCACTGTGTTCTCTGTTCAGGTGACTCCTCCACCTCTCCAGGCATGTCTAGGAACACAGAGTCTGAGGGAATGTGGGTTTCTAGGTACCTGATGCTTGAAGCAAGCAGGAATTTCACATCAGTCAGTATGGATATTAACGTGCTGCTCCGGGAGCTGGTTAATCTTTTAGAGCTTGCATGTGCTCTGCTTGCTGCAGCAGTACAGCTGCCCTGTTTTACAGCAGCATAAGGGAAGAAATGGACTCTTCAATGTTCAATTTTCATTGTGTGATGCTCCTTTTGCCCCTCTCCTTCCATTATGCCTGCTTCAGCATCTTCAGAGCTGCTTCCTTGAACTATGAAATCATAGGATAACAAAAACTTTGATGCTGGAAGGGATCTCAGGAGATTGTCTAGGGCAGGCTACTTAGGGCAGGGTCCTGTCAGGTGTTCAGTCTTTCCTAGGATGGAGAGTCCACAACCTCTCTGTGTGACGCATTCCAGTGTTTGATAACCTTCCCAGTGAAAAGGTTTTTTTCTCATGTTTGAACAGAACCTGCTGTGTTTCTGTTTGTGGCCATTTCTTCTTGTCCTCTTAATGGATATCACCAAGCAGAGTCAGGTTCAGTGATCTTTACACTCTTACATCAGCTATTTACACACATTAATGGGACCTTCAGGAGCCCTTCTCTTCTCCTGGCTGAGCAGTCCCAGCTCTCTCAGACTTTCCTCCATGAGTGATGCTGCACTCTCTTCACTGCCTTGATGGCCTTTTGCTGGTCTTAGTTGTGTCTCTTTTGTACAGGGAAGCCCAAAAATTGGGCCCAGCACTCCAGATGTGCCTCACCACTGCTAAGCAGAGAGGAAGGGTCAGTGAATGCCAGAGCACTCAGTCCAAAATCATTGCCAGATGTGTAGTTGGTTGTGACAGTTCTGTAGCCAGGCCATGGAGCAGATTAACTTCAATGAATTTTATGATTTTACTTTATACTGTATCAGCAGAGTAATTTGCTATTTGGCCCTGAGTAATCTTTGCTGAACGGCAAAGCAATCCATGCAAGTCAAGCCCCTGTGATGAAGTGATTTGTGGTGCTGGCCTGGTACTTGGGTAAATTTTTTATCCTGATTTTTCATCTCGGCTTTGTTCCCCCAACATAGAAGTCATGATGCCAAATGCAGACAAATGACATTTTTAAAGTAGCATTTTAAGGATTTCTAACTTGGTTTCTGTGATAGACCTATCTTTGAATTCTTGCGAAGGCCAATGAATTGAAAACAATAGTTTCCATCTTATTTTTAAGTGTTCACATCATTCATGAAATACATGATGACAAATATTCTATAGCCTTTTTGTGAGTAGGCTGCTAGTTTGTGTTATTTAGAGACATTTTTGAATTGATACACTCAACTGGTTTTTCATCAATTCTGCAATGTTCAGGTTTTTTCATTGAATTAATCATTCTGTGAAGTCTGTCAAGTAGCCATCACCCTGGTGACGCATTTTTTGCCACTTCTATCCTTATGTAGAGCTAGATTTTCATTATGAAAGCAGACTAGAATATTCCAAGAGGATTTTTGTGAGTAAGGTGTTAAACGTTGTGAAAAGGAGTTTTTGTTAAATATATCCTGGGCTGCATATAAAGAAGTGTGACCAGCAGGTTGGGGGGGGTGGTTCTGCCCCTCTGCTCTCCTGAGACTCCCACCTGACCCAGCTCTGGGTCCCTCCTGTAGAGCAAGTCCAGAGAAGGCCATGAAGATGGCTGGAACCCCTCTGGAGACAGGTTGGAAGAGCTGGGATTGTTCAGCCTGGAGAAGAGAAGGGCCCAGGGAGACATTGGAGCACCTTCCAGGAAAGGGGCTGCAAGAGAGCTGGAGAGGGACGTTGGACAAGGGTCTGGAGGGTCAGGACGAGGGGGAATGGCTTCAAACTGACAGAGGGCAGGTCTAGATCGAATATTTGGAAGAAATTCTTCACTGTGAGCATGGTGAGACCCTGGCACAGGTTGCCCAGAGAAGCTGTGGCTGCCCCATCCCTGGAAGTGTTCAAGGCCAGGTTGGACAGGGCTTTGAGCAGCCTGGTCTAGTGGAAGGTGTCCCTGCCCATGTCAGGGAGTTGGAACTAGGTGATCTTTAAGGTCCCTTCCAACCCAAACCATCTATGATTCTATATCTCCACTCCTTTTCCATAAATAGAAGATGCTTTTTCTGCTTACAGGTCACAGGGCAGAAAGGTCACATTTTTGTCTGCTTCCTATTCTAAGCCTCAGACCAGTTCAGGAAGGAATTCTCTGCAGTAACTCTGTGTTTTGTATTTCATCATCCAGTATTTTGTCTCCTGGTACCAAATGTAACCAACATATATATGTTATTTAAAATACTTCTGGGAAGGAGATAAATGTGGTGTGCAAAATTTAACCATAGCTCAGAAGACAGAGGTGCTGATCCCAGAGGTACTTCCTAAAGTATAAGTCTGCTTTTCATTCTGCTCTTGTACCAGTCATAGAAGTGTCAAAGTCAGGCACCTTTTCCTTTTGTATTTAACGTGCAGACTGGTCTTTGCAGACCCACATTTGGCACCTGTGTGCCTGACCACTCATGAAGTTTCTGTTGTCTCATGTGGATTGGGCTCTCCATCAGCTTCCACATGAGATACATTATGTCTTTCTGTCCCAACTAGTCCCTTCTTTGGGACTCTAAGGTTATCGACAAAGCCTTTTTTAACAGCTCTGGTAGCTGCTCCATGAGTTTTCCAAACTGCCTGGGAAGTACAGTCTGTAAGCACAGTAACTTGACATCCTCATAAAAAAAATTACCTTGGAGCGACCAAGTGAAAGGTTAGAATTGTTGAGTGTTTTAATCAATAATATATGAGTTGGATGAGCAGTATACTGTACTTTGCAGTGTGCAATCAATAATACATTTTTTATGCTCACCTTTTTAATCCTCAGAAAAACTACATCAAAAATTTCACCCTACAGTGCCCACAAGAATCAATAATAGAGAAAGGTTGCCTCTTCCCCTTAGTACAATTTAATGAAAAGCATAATGAATTTATTTCCTAAATGATGCTATATATGTATTATACATCTTCTGGAAATACCAAGTGGAAAATAGTGTTTAATACAATAATAGAGTTATGAATTTTCAAAAACTGGAAATGCAAAATTTAGAGTTGTCATTGTAACTCTTCAGTTAGTTATTGAAGAATAAAATTTAGGAAAAAAAGAGTTTATGTAAATCAAGCTGAGTCTATTACTATTATTTACTTTTCCTATTGACATAGTGTGTAAAAACCTCAACAAAGGGACCATTCCAATACACAGGGCAAATAATTTTCTCTGGTTACCATTGACTGTATTGGTCTCTTACAAATGTCTCAATATTGCTTCAGTGGATGGAGGCCAGGGCCTAGCTTGGAATTGGTTTGTAAACTATTATGTAAAATTTTCAGTAGAATTTAAAAAGTTTTAAACTTCACTTTTTTCTACTGAATAGCAAAGTTTTATACTTTTGAAGTTTTTGTGCATTTATAAAGCATTTGCTATTATACTCAAAGGAGGATCAAACTTTCCTTAGTGCCAGCTGACCACATTTCTATTTCAGGCTTGGAGGCATTAAAATTCTTCCTTGCTGAATCACAAAGTATATTGCTTTGTTAGCAGTACTTCAGATCCCCGTGGACTTCTGCTGCTGTTTTACTGCATCACCAATTATTTGTGATGTATTATTAATTATATGTGATCTATACTTGCACCACTTCCATGACTGTTGTGGTAGCTCATTTAAACAAGAAGCAGGAGATGCTGTAAAAAGTGGCTTTTTCTTTCTTTCTTTCTTTTTTTTTTTTCCCCTGTGTGGCAAGTTGCCAGCTGGGTGGTATAAAAAGATTTTTATCCAAACTGTTATGAAATCACTGTTGTGTGCATGTCCACACCTGGCAAGTGCAGGTTACTGGCCACGCTCACACACTTCTGGACAGTGACTGAGGAGAAGGTTGGAAGAGTACAAGAGTATCAGATAATACTCAGTATTACCTGATTTTTGCCTTCTAGAAAAAAAAATGTTGCCTTTGTTACAAAGATAGTTAGGAAGAGAACCAATTTTATTCTCCTATGGGGTTTGTCATTCTTTTGAGCTAAGGTCTATGAAAATCTAAAAATCAGTCCTGGTAGAACTGGGATGGGGGTACAGTTTTCAGAGTGTGTTTACCTTGGCAGTCTCAATTTTTTTAGTGCTATTTTGTGAGGTGCAGCATTTAGCGGGGATCTTTTGACTCCAATAGAATTAGTAGCATATCACCAACACAACTTGTAGTCACTAAAAATTCCCTTTGTGTGTGGTATCTGTGTGTGGTTGGATGAATGTGTTGGGAATGACCCTGCTGTTGTAACATAAGATGTTTTCTGTATCCAACAGGATACAGGATCCAACAACAACAGGGAAAAAAAAGGAAAATAGGACAAGTGAATCCTGCCACTCTGCCATTACCAAAACCCACAGAAACCATGACGTGAGGATCTCTCAGCAGTCTGTCTGACTGCAAATGTGAGGAGATGTTTTTGAGGCTTTGGCTGTGTCTTGGCCAGCTCTGGTGGAAACCTCCCTGTGGAGAACTGAAGAGCAGAATTCAACTTCTTCACAAACACAGCACAAATGTGGAAGCCAGTTTCTACTGTGTTAGGATTGGTACCTTAAGATAAAGCTGTATTTCCCTATCACTGCTCACAGCTACCTCATTGTAAAATAAGTTTTGCAAACCCCTATAAAGCGGGCAAGTAAAATTCTAAGAAAACAAATGTCAGTGTTGCTGAAGGTGGGAAATAAAAACAATTAAGGGAAACCTCAAAGTGATTTCCCTGTTTTGCAGTTTTGCTTAATCGTCTCTGAAACGCCAGCACAGGAATGTAATGAAAATGTCACTCTTTATGCTCTTTGTCTCTTTGAAAAAGCATCCCCCGGATGGAACAGATCCATGCAGGGGAAGCTGATGCTGATATCTCAGGTACCAACAGCAGTTAAATCCTGGGAACAGAGATCAGCCCTTCCCAGCTGCAGGGTGAGTTCATCTCAGCCCACACCTGCCCTGCCTCGCTGGAGGTATGGCTCAGGTAGTCACTGCCATTCCAGTCAGGAGTGAAACCCGCGGCTTCCTTTATGTTGCTGGAGAGACAAACGCCCCCGCAGTGTGACTCAGACTCCAATCTGCTAATTTTCTGGAGGTGTCTGCCTATCTGCATTTACTATTGAGGGAGTACAAAATGACTAGTCTCCTAAATTAGGTATTCTCTTCAGATGTTTCAAGCTGGAAGAATGAATCTGCATTAAAGTCCTGAACACCCTTATAAAGGCTCTAGGCTGAACTTCTTGCCATCATTACCCAACTTGGTTAAAGTCAGCCCAAGTGTGCCTGCACTGTCAGGTCTGACTACAGCATGGAAAATGCAAGCAGTGACAGCTGCATGTCCATGTGGATCCATCTGGAAACAGGTACTGGTGACAGCCATGGAAGACTGCAAAGTGGAGAATGGGTGTGCCTGCTCCTGAAGGTGGGGCAGGGAGGTGAAAATCTGACATCCTGACATAGGTAAATCTGGTAATTCCCAAGAATGAGATTCTCTCACATGATTACTTTAAGCAGTATGTGTTATTTCTGTTTGGTGACTAAAATTTTCCACTTGTGTGGAGCATAACCCTGAGCATAACGCTGTACTCACCAGAGGCAGTGGAAGTTACAGTCAGCTGGTGCTTTGCAAGACCAAGACTTGACAAGGTGCAAGGAATTAGCAGTGATTATTTCGAACAAGGATAAACTTTGCTATGTGGGTGCTTGCTCATGGTGCATGCAAAGCTTTCTGCTCTTCTTAAAGACGAGAAGGTAATTAGTTACCAATATCATTCTTAAAAAGAAAATTAAAAAACTCCCGATGTATGCCATTCTATACCAGAGGGAAGTAAAGCATGTCTTTAAATACTGCAATACAAGCACTCCTAATCCTGAGCGTTAATCAAATAATCTGGATGGTTTTGTCAGTCTTGGGTTCTTTGCCAGGTGTAAACTCTACATAAAGAGTAACTCAGTTTATCAGGCTGGATGGAAACTTGAGACATCCCTTGGTGCTTGGCAGAGATCACGGATGACATGGCTGATATCTAAAGCATTACTTGTAAGTCATGGCAAATCTCTCCCTTTTGTCCCTCTGTTTTCTTTTTTCCCCACTACAGTTTTCCTGACCACACTCATTATTGGGATTCACTTTTTATTTTCTTAAAACTGCTGACTAAGGAGCTTTCTCTTGATTGGCATATCTCTCCAGTGACTCCCCACGGTGATTATCATGGAACTAATCGTTTGACTCCATCAGGAGAAAGACCTGCTGTGTTGACTTTCAGCAGGTGCCTGTTATCATTATTACGGCATGCTAACGAAGGTATTTGGGGCTGAGTGATAGCAGTAGATGTCATCTGAAAGAGCTAGTTTGCAGTGGTGTTGCTTTTGTTTGATTGCTATAGTGCTGGTTAAAATTCCTCTCAGCAGCACTATTGCTTGATTGCTGGGTACTGCAAATTCAGGAGAATTAGAGCTGTTTGAGTGTCGTGGATAGACTGTGGTGATTCAGCAGATATTCTGCCTTTGTTCTTTTTGCAGCACCCCCACATGAAAACCTACTTTTCCTACTTTGCCCATGGAGAGACAACCTATTTTATTTCTTTTAACCACCTTCAAATGGCGTCTCCTGAGACCTCTTTGGGACGGGGGAGAAAGACCTATTGTTAGTTATAACTCGCTCTCTCACTGACATATTTTATGAAATCAAGGGCTGATAGATTACTTCACTTACTTCTGCCTTACTTTTCCATCTTAGCTTTACAGTCCCTAAGTGACATGGGGGAGGAAAGGTTGAATAATGTTGCTTAAGTACTTGGGGAAGTAGAAAGATGGCAGTGCTAGATCCAGAAATTTCTGCTGTGTTTCAGAAGTGCATGATGAACCTTGACTTCCAATGAGAGTGAGAGGTTTGAGGTTTGCTTCCATCAACACTGTGTTTGTTGTCTTGAGGAGGGATAGGTGTGAGGTCCCATGTCACATTCTAACTCGGAGCTGGATTTGCCGGTCAGCTTAAGCCCATCTAAATACCCTCTGCTGTGGAAGGGGTTTGTTTTCAGTTGTTGCTCACCCCTGCACTTGGGAAGAGGGGATGCTCTGTAGGTTCCTCCTGTGTGGTAGAGAGAGGGCAGACCTGCCCATTCAAGCAGCACCAGGGTCCTGTATCTGCTAAGTCTGCATAAGAAATTGCAAATTTAGGTGTCTGAAGTGGGAATGCTGACTCTTTAAACAGCCAGTAGGCACAAGGACTCCTTTCAAAGCTTTTCCAGTATAACTGTCTTTAGCAGCAATCTATTAATAGGCTGCTAATTTAGAGAAGTACCAGTGGCAATTAACATTGTGAAGTGACACCCGTTCAAGGGTGGAAATGCTTATTTCTGCAGAGATTATGTTATTGCATAGTGCAGCTTCTGCTGGGATTGGTATGTTCATAGAGTACTGGACTTCATCAGGAGCTGCAAAATCTGTATCAAGAGGAGTTTTGTTAAAGCATTGGAGTTCCTTTTTTTTTAGTGGCTTGCTTGGCAGGTGTTGCACTATAAAACTACACAGAGAAGAAGGCTGAGCTGCTTTATGTCACAGGAAAGCTGGCCCCTACTCCTCCCTGTGGAATCAGGGATGCTGGGCAGCAGTGCTCCCTCGGGAAGCCCTTTGGGAGACTCCCCTATGGACCCAGGGTGCTGGCGCTGCACAGAGGTGGTGTCATGGTGTGCTGTTCCCACAGGTACTCAGTCCTTTCAAATACACCCTGATCCTCCCCCCACTCCCACTTGCTTGTGTGGTTCTCAGTGAAGTTGCACGAGTAGGGAGACCTCGGAGCTGACTGGCAGACCAGATCCGGATTACATTGCTCTGTGGATTTTGCAGGCCAGATTAAAGTACTTTCAAGGATCAGACTGGCTCATGGGCTATATTTTTGACATACTTGTTGTAGAAAAGTATTAGGAGTTGTAAGAAGGACTAATGTGAGCTTATATTACAATTTGGTGTTGTAACTGCTTTGTTAGGGAAAGCAGAATTTGAAGCAGTTACACTATTTTTGTCTGTTGGTTTTTTGGTTGCAGCAAATGCCTTTTGCCTCTCCTGAGCTGAAAAGCAAACCCCATTTTCCCTGTTATAACCATTCAATTAGTCTCATCCCTGCTCCCATTTTCCAAGCAACTTAACGAGATGAGAAAAATCCTTCAAATTGTACTTATAATATAAACAGTGCCAATGATCCTTTAGCAGGCAGGAAACCTAATGGGACAATCTCAATTTACAGAAAGCTGGTTAACAGCAAATGCATTTCAGCTTCTAAATGAACGATGGTAGGTAAAGGTGTGTGTCTGCATAATACAGTTCTCACCTGTGACACATTTTCCATGTAGAGATCTCAGTGTACCTGGCAAGGAAATGTGAATATCTTTCTACTTCTGAGGCACAAGGATATTGAAGGACAAGCCTGGAGTAACTTCCCAAGGACATGGTGGCATCAGTGGGAGAGTTATGTGACTAGGTGTCAAATTTGTTTGTGGTGGGCATCTTCCATCTTAACCACCATTGGTGAATCAGTCCTGAGCAGGTTTATGAAATGTTGCGTCCCTTTTGCAGTAAGGAGTTGTTACTGATCTTACTGGGTACAATGAGACTTCAGCACAGCGTAGGTTTCAAGGAAAGCCTTCTGGAAAGCTGATTCTCCAGTGGCATGGGAAACTGGATTTCTTTCTTAGGCTGAAAATGTGACATGCTTAGGAACAGTGCCTGGCCTGGGGCAGAGAGGTGCATCCCTCCCACCTAAGTACCACTGCAGTGCAGGTAATGTCTTCTTCCCTGTGCAGACATGGCCTGAGCAGAGCTAACATGATGCCCAGGAGACTTGTTTCAAGTCTATATGAATGGAAGCTCTGAGCTACAAACCCCTGTATGATTTAAATACCCTGGTTTTGTCCCTTTGCAGAAACTGCCTGCTCTCAGGACTGAGAGCATTAAAGTCCCATTGCTTGGAGTTTTATTATTACACCTGTAGGAAAAGATTTCTAGATTAATAATCCAAAAAATATTACTGATGGCAAATCTCATGCAGGCTCTGAAAAGAACTCTCACATTTTACATGTTGTAGTATAGGAATATAAGAGGAACAGCAACTCTACCCTGGTATTCCCTAACAAAGTAGTTTTTCAGGGTAGAGCAGATGCAAGGAGCAGTTTGCTAATCTTCACACCTATTGAAATCTCAGTGCTTCGGCAGGTAACACGTGGATGGACACTCACATGCCTTAAGTTCAGTTTCAGGCATCTTGCTAGAAAGCGGGAGATGAGTCTGACACCTCAAGTTGAGCTCCCTGGGTATAAAATTTTTCTCTGCTGAACATTTCATTTGCTGCTGTTCATTCGATAAGTTTGATGGAGGATATGAAAGACAGTGGTGGACTTTATACCTTTTTCTAAGGAAAAGACAGGGATAAATGCCACCCATGTCAGTATCAGGCACCTGATGATACTCTCTCTCACCTCCCTCATTTGAAGGCACCTTTCTTTCCCTCCTCTCTCTCTATTTTCTGTCTGAAAATTACAGGTTCTTGGGGAAAGAGGTTGGTTTGTTTGAGGTTTTTTTTTTAATGCCTTGCAATGTTCAAATGGCTTGGATCACTCTCCAGCTGGTTAACAAGCAGACATGTACATCCAGCTGGTCAGTGTCTATATGTAGCTTGGACTGATCTATAGGAGATGCAGCACCTGCCTGGCTGGAGCTGGGGATGTGCTGAACAGATGGCAGTGTTGTTGCTAGGGGAAGAACATGAGAGAACTAGAAATATTAGAGGATATCATAATCGGAAGGAGCTGGGAAAACTGTGGTACAAAAATGACAAACAGATAGAGGTCAAGACCTATAGGAAACTTAAGTTTACTTGCTCTGCTATTCTTTCATAAGGCAGCAGAAAAAGTTTAGACCTGTCCTAATATTTGAACAGACGAAAAGGCAAACCCCACCAAGGAATCCCAGGCTGCAGTCTGAGAAGTAGCTGTACCACCTGCAGGTCATTTAAATTTTCTTGCTCTTCCTTAACTTGTATATGTAAATGTATAGAGATATTTTGGGCAGATTTTGTAGGTTGGGTTAAGCAGGCTGAATATCCTAGCCAGTGAGGATAAAATAGTATAAAATGAATGGTATCTTGATATTTGCATCACCATCGTATATGGAACTTGGCATTCTGCTGGATTTCATCTTTGTCTTCATTGCTTCAGTCATCAAATTGCTGCATTTTAAAACATGAATTTGGTGAGAATGTGGACATTTAAATTTAGCATTAGAGGTCATATAACAAAGTTTCTGACTATTTCACCTATTTACTTTTCTGCTCTTAAACTTTCTGTTTAACACTTCTGAGAACACTTCTTGTCCTATGCTTTGTAGATGCTAAAATGTTACATGGGTTTCAAAATGGATTAGACTGTTCCCTGCTAACTTTTCTTCCTTTAAACACACAATTTCTGGTCCAAAAAGGTTTATCTGCAGGCTGCTGGACTCTGGATGGGTGTCCAGGGGTTGTGTTATGATGTGTTTCCTCTGTTGAGCTCTTCCCTGGTCCATCGGCATTGGTTGCTGGCACTGGAACTGGTTTTGTCTGTACAAGTTTCTCATGAAATGCTTCCAGATCATGGTTAAATTCATTCATCAAAAATAAAAGAGAAACCCCCAAACTAACCAAGAAATTGTTAGTCTTCTCTCTGAAACCCTTCTTCTTCTGTCACAAACCCTTCTACCTTTCCCTGCTCTGTGTTTGGAGGAACCTCCCATTCTTCAAGCAGCTCCCAAATCTGAGAGCTGTTCCTGGGAGCCAAAGAGAAGCTGGCTGGTCTGATAGTGCCTGCATTAAAGTCGGTGGGAAGTGTCTGATTTCAGGGTGGTTTGGATCAGACTGTGGTTCCCAGTCACTTTAAATTTGCAAACTCTTTTTGCTTATGTATTTAAACCAAATACTTGCTTTGCTGAAAGGAGATTGAACTTTAAAAAATAAGATGGAGTAGTCCAGAGAAAACCACTTACTGAAGCGTGACATTGCTGGCAGGTTCAGAATTTGTCTTCCAAGTATTAAATTGATAGAGCTGGGCTTGAAACTGCTCAAATTGCTAAAAGCTTAAAGAAGAATTGTAACCCTTCAGCAGGGGCATTCTAATCTGATCATTTCCTTTTTAACAATAACCTCCTTTGATATGTTTGCCATTGCAGAGTTAAGTCTTTGCATTTGGTATCCTCTTGTGAATTAGTGGCCATGGATACTTTTTTTTTTTACTCTCTTGTGACTGAACACTAAAAACTTGTCAAGCTCTTAATCTCTGCACCAAAAACAGCCTTGATTGTTTCAGGATAAAATTCCTACTAAATGTGCATGATATTAATATCTTTTTTTTTTTTAGTATGTCAATCTTAGCTAGAATTTCCTTGAGCAAAGTTACTGGGACACCAATGGGGAGAAAGTTAGGAAAGGCACAATTTCTATAGATCAGATGAAATGCTTAAAATACTTCTTTAATAAACTTTTAAGATTTTAAACTGAAATCTTGGTGATTTGCATTTTCAATGTAGTACAGGCAACACTGGAGTCATCACAGCAAGCCTTGTCGAAGGGCGGTGTTCTTTTATTTACAGAGTGCAATTGGGTCACTTACCTCCTGTAAATATTACAGACCAAATGTTTGTTGCCTTGGTTTATAAAGTAATATCAGGGATTACACAGCTCAGTCTGTGCTAGGCCTCTCACTGCTGCAAAAGCAAGGCCACAATATTTTCAAGGCCAGTTTCAAAGGAGAATAAAGAAAATCTATGAAATGGGATTTTCCTGAAATAAGATCCAGGCTGGGGTTAATGACAACATTTAAGTTGGTGCCTCAGGACACATCTAAAATGTGTGCAGCCACTTAGCAGCTTTAAGTCATAGAGAGGGTTATTCCTGCCAATAATAAAAACGAGTTTGTGCCACCAGAGTGACAAACAATACCCCCCTTAGTGAGCAAAGAGATTAACAACACATGACATTAAACATAAGATCTGCAAAAGGGAACAGAGCGTTCAGTAACTCCTCTGAGCTTTGTTTTATCTCAAAACACAAATTTTGTTGCCAATGGAACTCTATATAAGAATTAATTAGGGAACTTCACAAGCAGTCAAAACTCTTGTATGCCATTATAAATTTATCATTGCTGAAAGGATCTATTTCTGCTGTCAGACATCATGCTTATCTGGCAGAACATGGAATATGGAATAAATAATCTTCTTCCTATATAAAGTACACTGGAAAAAATGTTTGGAAAACTGGTTTTTAAAAAGCCAAACGTGTTTATTTTCTGTAAGGCATTTCTGATGAAAAAAACCATCTAGTTTCTGCCATTCAAATATTCAACCAATTGCAGCAGATCCCTTGGACTCCTCAGTCAAAGATAACTTGCACAGCGGTCTGTTGAATACCAACATGTGCCTATCCATAGATGTTCCCACCTAAGAGAGGTAGAAGGTGAGATGGGAGTAAACCACTGCCATCTAAGTGATTAGGCAAAGTCCTTTTGAAATGCAGGACCCTCTTATCCCTCCATTCATTTTTATTTGGATTGTATTAATCATAAACAGTTACTCTCTTCAGTAGTTTTCTAAGCTTATGCCACTCATTCCAGCATCACAGTATTAAATGTGTAATTATAATTACACATCTAATACCATCTAGTTACTTGGGAAAGCCAGTGCTTTGTATTTCCAGTTATTACATAGAGTTAAACATTCTGTGCTTCTGCTTATTTCAGTAATTCAATAACCCTACCTGAACAAGTATCAGAATAAGATATAGATATAGAGAGGGAAGTTACATATTCTTCTCCTGTAGTGGCTGACATTCAGGGGCCAGCCAATATAAAATCTGAATGCCTCAGAAGGGTTTTTCCTGCAGTATGTGCTTTGTTAGTGAAGTGACTTCACTTGCTACTGAGGAAAATTCTTTTTCCCATTCTCTGTGCACTATTAGGTACCTTGTGTAGCTCAAACCCCATCACAGATAACAAAACAATCAAATTACTGGAGATGGCGTGGTGCTACTGAAGGGACTCCTGTGTGAGCTTGCAGTTGCTGTCCCCCAGAAGGGCACTGGCTCTTCTTAGGTGCCAAGAAATACAGCATGAAGGGTGGTGCTGTCTTATATGTTTCCCACTGCAAAGTATTTACATAGAAACGGATTAACTGTTCAAGTCAAAGCAGCAGCGGGGTGGTTTGTGGAGCCAAGCTCCTCGGCAGCCACTGCAAGCTGCAGTGACCCCCCTGGCTCCTCCATGGACATAGGACCCTGATGGTGTTCTCTGGGAAAGGATGAGGTGTCAGAGCCCCTGTTTGTGCCTGGCTTTGTGAGGCCCCTGCGAAAGCTGTCAGATGAAAAATGAGACCTGATGGATCTGGAAAGTGATGTTCTGATTTTTTCTTAGTCTCTTGGGGCGGACACCATGTTACTCTGCTGTCTCGGCAAATTAAGCTTTGGGAAGCCTCACACAGATAAGGACTTAACACTCTCAAGGCCTCCAGTCTGAGTCTTCCCTAACTCTTGGCTCAACTTGCATCAGATATCCTCACGTCTATGTTGCATCATTTTACTGACAAGCCAGCTTTGCCAGAAAATCACACTTTTGCTGCACATCTTTCACATACACACACTGTACTATGGTTGTGATCTTTGTTCTGCTTTGTCTGCTGTTTTTATCCATGCTGTTATCACCTTAAACAGATGACATTAGGCAAAATTTCTCAGGAACAATATTTTTTTAGGTGGCAAGTCCATGTGGTTTGATGCCATCGTTTCTAACTGAAAGTAACCCACTGAACTGTGTGAAGCTATTGCCTCATAAATACCTGTGAGTGCCTGAGATGTGCTTGTTTGTGGCTTCAGCTTGCTGCCTGGTGAGCAGGCATTTTCTCACATTCTTCTTGTCATTCTCTCATGCTTCATTTTCTCATGATCCCATGGTTGAAGGGTTGCTTGTTTTTTAATGCCATGAAGATGAATTTCTTTCCGTGATATAAAGCCTTAGAAACATTATCAAAGTGTAACTTTGCTGAAGTTAATCCATCCTATCACTCTTGTTTGAAATGTTCTCCATTTACTTTAGTGAGTCCTTAACGTGGGTGTGATGTGTATGAATCAAATTCCTTAGAGGAACATCCTACATCATCTTCCTGGGTGCTCATGTTCCTATGGACACTGCTACCAAGACAGAGTGTATAGCCATGCTTGGAAGAAGTCAAATGCCGACTCTTGTAAATATACCTGAAAACCCTAAAATAATTAGATTAAAAACTCAGGTTGGATAATGAGACTGTCTGTTTTACAGTGATATTGAAACAGTGGGGAATTTTACTGAGGAAGACATCACAGATATTTTGCTAGAGGAAAGATGAGACAACTTTCTGTTGGGAATGATTAGGTGCAGTTGATTTGGTTTTGGGAAACGCATTTTTGGAGGTCCCTCCCATCCCATGATTCTACATTCTGTGCTTCATCATTTCACAGTCAGTTCATCAAAATGCATGAATCCCAAAGTAGGCTGTTAAAATACAAATACTGTTAATTGCACTCTAAGCAGAAGGTCTCCAGAGTGGGTTAAACAACTTTGAAAACCTTCTACTGAAAGCTGGGTCTACACCTGAGAACACTAACATCTTACAAAAGCCTGAAAACACCTGCCCTCCAGTAAGATCCAGGAGACCCATGCGAAACTCTAACTACAACCTGTTCTGAACATGCAGAACACTGAAAACGTGTGGAGATGTTGAAGCAATTGAAGTTAAGGGGCAGTGAACAGTAGAAAAACATTTCCATGCTTTGGTTTATATATTATTTTCCAGTATCTGAGAACTGAAATCTTGAATGCCTTTGTAAACTCAATAATTTTTATGAAATCGGTTAATTGAATTGTTCGAGTTCCTAAATTTAAAAAATATTTGGTTTTAAATTTTGATCATGTTACGGGTAAAAGCTTATCCTGTCATGAAATGACATTTGGGGGAAGAAGGGTGTGAAGGAAATTACATTTTGGTGTTGGATTTTAAACATGGTAGCATGAAAGGTTTTGACAATTCCTAGCTTTTATTAGTTGAGGTACTCAGTTCTAATGAAAATCTTAATAATAGACCATGACCAGAGACCTGTAGAGAAAACACAGAGGCTGTAAAAGTTACAGAAATAGTGTTAATGGGTGAAATTAGTAAATTAATACCATGTAAGGAGCAGGAATAATATGCACATCCTGCTGCCTGCCCATTGAGTAGAAATTCATTCCCTCTAAAACAGATAATCTTCCTGGGGCTGGACTGAATTTGAGTGTGGAGGATGCAGGTTCTTGCAGGCTTTAGACGGGAAATACATCTCATTTGATGCAAGGTGAAAAACATGGTGGGCAAATCCAAGGCAGTGCAAACTGGAAGGAAGAGTTTTAAAATGCTTGTACCTGAGGATGTGTTTAAAACTGCTGTAAAGTCATACGGTGTCATATTTCTGAGGACCACTTAAGTATGTTTGCTGAATAAGCAGTTGTAAAAGAACAATAGAAAGCTATGAAATGAAGGAGGAAGTTATATCAAGGAGATAATAATGTAGAAAGTTGCTAAAATGAGGAAGTAAATTAACAACGCTACGTGCTTATTTCCCTAACTCATCTACGATGGAAACAGAAACATTTAAAGGAAAAAGATAATGCAGGTAAATTGAATTAAAATTAATACAGCTTTTTGTCCAATAAACAGTTTTCCAATTTTCCTCACATAATGCTCACTTATTGCATAGATTAGAGATGATTTTTTCCTAGTCTCCATGCTGGCTGTGACCTGGGGCACAATATTGGGCTGGAAGAAGTCTTGATTTCCTTGGGAATGGAAAATTAGGTACTTCCATTGATGTATTTAGACTTGAAGGGAAAATGTGCCTGATGGGGGTTTTTTACAATGTGCCAGTTTAGGACTGAGATATGCACAATTCCTGTTTTACTATCCAGCATATCCTTTGTACCATTAATGAGACCTCCAGAATTTTAAGTTTAGTTGAGGTTTCAAAAGAGATATTTTGATATTTGCAGAAGAGTTAAACTTTTACTCGATCTCCTTGTCTCCGATTTCCTTTCTCTTAAATATATATGTCTACTGCTTTCTCTCTTTTTTTTTTTTTTCCTCCAAGTTGGAACATTTGCTTTAAAAAGTCATCTGATGCTGAGAGCAGAACCAGATACTGTGTTTAATGTATTGGCTCAGAGTGGGGTTTGACCAAAATTGAACTGGATGGTCCCTAATGATGGCCAAAAGCAATTACTATGAGTAAAAAAAGACAAGGCTTTTCTAGGGTGATCCTTTCTTCTGATTTTTAATACAGATACTTTGTTAATTGGTTGAGTTTTCTGGGAAATCACATCACGGCTACAGACTTACCCAGCTTTTAAGAAGTAGTTATAGACCTAAAAAAAAAATCTGTTTAATCACTCTTAGAACAACTTTTACTCTGGCTCTCCACACTTCCCTGTGGAAATGGGTTCCAATAGCTCTTTTTAAATACTCCTGGGGTCAGAGAAGGATAAATATTCCATAACAATTGTCTTACGTCGAATAGACAAATGTATTCTGATTTAAGATCATCGGGAAGCCCAGTCCATGGTCTGCAGCAGCTGAGTGTCCTGGTGTAGCAGCCTCTGCGTGCTGAGGGAGCTGCTCCTCCACGTGAAGCCGGTGACAGACCCAACGTTCCGTCCTGCTCACTTGTCCCAAACAATCAATTTAGCTGAGCAGCCACACTGATGCTCCAGCTAAACTTGCTGCATTAATTATATCTGCCCTGAGCTTACAAGCTTTTAGAGCTATTTGGAACATAAATTTTGCAAGCTTGCAAGTCAGCAAGGGGTTTTTCTTTTTCCAAGGTACCCGACTTGCAATTAAATTAAAATGCCAGATGCTGGTCATTACCAAAACTCTCCTTCAATCTGTGGATTTAGGATAAAGGATTGATATTTCTAGCTTATAGAGTAAGTAGCAGGTAGTGGTTATACTTTCAGACGCTTTGTGTTGGAGACTTTCTACCTGTCCCTCTCAAAAAGGGAATTATTCAGGTACATCTTTGCTAAGGAGTGTGACAAAGATGTTTTCTTCATCACAGCCTCCCTGTATTCCTTTATGACTTAAAAACACGGACTGAGATGCATTATACACATTTAAACCCATCATTTGGCCTAATGTGCACTATCTTGGCATTGTGAGTAGCTAATGATGGAGTATTTGGGCTGTGACAGAGCTGCATGACTTAAAAAAGAAGTCACACATAACACAAATTATATTTTAGAATGCAATGCTCCACGCAGTGGTTTCTGAATGTGCTTAAGGAATGTATAATGTCTCTGTTTGCTTCCTTAGCATGAGGTGAAATGTGTAATCTGGGAAATCTGAATGTGGAGTTTGTGAGGAGATGGCACAGAGATGTGCATGTGCTCGAGTCCCTGTCAGCGAGTACTCACCAGGAAACTGAATATAATTGGGTGAGAATCTGGGTGCTTCCTCCTGTATTTCCTCAGACCTCGGTCTGTTTGTGGATAACTTTCATCACTGTGTCTGAATTTTTTTGCATTAGTAACCAGCTGAAGGTACACTTATTCAGGCAGCAGTCTTTAACTAGAGGTTTAATTATTACATAGGTATTACTGATGTAGTAGGAAACACAGCTTTTATCCACCAAGCATTGTTTTGGGTCAATAATTAACTTGTGTTCCACCAATTTAAAAAACCTAATGAGTATCTATTTGATATCGATTTCTGATGAAAGATTTAATTGCTGGTTTAATCTATCTGGTTTCTGTTTAATCTACTGCACTTGTTCAGCTCGTATAGAAGAATGTAAGACATGTTATATTGCTCATTACTAAAACACATAAATATTTGAATATTTTGATATTTCAGTCTTATCTGTCATGGGGACTTTATTTTTAAAAGTATCTTCTTAATCAAGACACAGCAGACTTCCTGATTGTTCTGAACATGAGTTCTTAGCAAAATAAATGGCAATAGAGCTATAAACTGAACTGAAGAGAGTTGCTTTTAATAGAAACCTCCTATCTCAAGTTTTCTGCAGAGCAGTCTTGGAAGACAAAATCTGTTAAACGAGTCAGGCTGGGACAGCCTCAGAAAAAAACCACCCAGGGACCTACAGCTTGAACGCGCCATTGAAGTCTCACGTGAAAGCCCTGACTAAGGAGGGAGCCCCAGCCAAGCCCTTGCACATGCAGAACCTCTCTGTGTGCCCCAGTGTACAGCATGAGGGCTTTGTTGGGGAGGGGGAAGCATTTCTCTCACTTTGTGAGGGGGATGCTGTGAGCAGGCACTGCCAGAGACCATGGCTTTCCGAAAGACCAGCCCCGGCGAGGTGGGTCGTGGAGGTTTGTTGCAGGGGTTACTGCAAAGGCAAACCTGAGCCATGGCTCCTTTTGTCTCTGCTGATTTCTCTCCCCCTCTCACCCCTCACTCCCAATGTAGATCAGATTCCTTAAAGCAGCTGCTTGACTTCCAAAAATGCTCAACCCTCCTGTCTCCTACTGAGAGGAGGAAACGGTTACTATGGATTCACCGCACAAGAACAGATGTATTTCAATATGTTGGGTACTAACCACACTGCTACCCATGTGCTTCAGGCTTTTTCAAGTCCAGAATAGGATTGGCCCATGGATAGCCCAGATAGGGCTGCCCTGGCTTCAAATTCCTTGCAATTCTGCCTGCTAGAACACAGGGCACCACTGGAAAATAACAGTGGGGGTCTGAGACCTCCTTATACTCTCCCTTTTCTAGTGTTTCACCAGATGTTGGACTGAGTAATGGCCCCTAGATAAGGGAATACATTCAGATGATTCAAAGGCTACATCTGGGATTGATTATACCCTTAGTATGTAAAGAAATCATCAATGGATATATGTGAATTAAGAAAGTAGGGGTTATATGTGAATTAAGAGGTGGAGGCCATATGAAGCAAGAGGGAAGAGGGTTTTGGTGATTATGCTGTTTACCTGCTAATATATTAGAGGCTATTAAAGGGAAGAGAGTGCACATTGTATATTGGAGTTGAGAGAAAACAATTGTCAAAATTTGAGTGGAGATCTGAGTGGGGATCTGAGTGGTGCAGTTTGAACCCTCTTCTACATGCAACATGAGTGAGTGAATCATTAGAAACATTTTGACATTCTGCCCATGCAATTCTATTCACTTCAGCTCATTTCTCAAGCTCGATTCTGTGCTCTGGTATATTCTATCTGAAGGGAGGGGTGGTGGACTGGGAATAGTTTCTGGATCATTTCCTCTGTCAGTAACTTCTATAGGGGCTGTAAATAGAAATGTAGCATACATTGCAGAAGCACATGAAATGTCAGTCCTATGGTGCTGTCATTCATGAGAACTCAGTTATATTATGATAGTCAATTCCCTAAAATCACACTTATTTTGGCATTTCTCTGTTTTTTCATCTCTGCAGAAAACAGTCTCTGTGAGAATCAACCTGTCTAACTTGAGTGAAAGCTTCCATTAAGTGCACAAATAAGCTCTCTCTCTGATTGTCTCAGATCTTGAAAGGTTTTTTAAAGCCCTTTTTGTGCTAACATCACAAGGTCTTACAGGTCAGAAAGCCTAGAACTCAAAGCTTCATCTGTATTTTTAATCTACAAAAGTAAATCTTTTGCACATCTGAATGTCTGGTAAATGGTCTCTTATTTTATTTTCCATTATTTCTTTTGATTGGAGTTTTACTGCTGTGTTTTCTGAAGCACCACAATTCATTTCTTTAATGTATGAAAATGCGTTAAAAAAAAACGGTCCACCTGCAAGGACATTTATTTTCTAGGCAACTTTATAAATCAACCCAAAGACTCCAAACACGATGCTGGGTTAATTTATAAGCGACCTCGGTGGGGATGCAAAGGGATTAGAATTGAATTGCTTAAGACTGGAGGTCAGGCAGCAAGAGGCAGAAAGTAGGTTATTGGAGTGATATCTCTGGGGGGAAAATTAGCAGAACTCTTTCAAAACAATACAGAAATACCACAGTCAGTGTCTGGACAGGTGCACTCTGAGCAGTGTCACCTGCTCACAGAGCACAGTGAGGACAAGTCCTCAACAATCAGCATGTTCACAGGTTTGGCACTGGGTCACCCATGTTGGCAAAGCTGGTGACAGCTGCCTTGCAGGCTCAGTGCAAGGGAGGTGCTGCTCGGCCACGTTGTGGCTGCAGAGAAAATGGAAACACTGCTCTTGCCTGTCACTGACAGCAACTAAAGAGCCTGTCCTGAGATGCTACAGGAGATTGTGCTGTAAGATTTCCAGTGAAGAAGAGATGTCTAAATACGATATTTCACTACTCTGTCTCTAAGACAAGGCTTGTGAGCCCAGGAGGACCAGCCCTCTGGTCTGTGTGAGAGGCAAGACCAGTGCAGAGTGTCTGCTGGCTCCCTGTGTGATCCTGGTGCTGTGCCACCTGTAATATATCCTCATCCTATGTTTAAGAGGTAGATGTTTGCCTTGGCTAAATTCCTCCTTCTGCTTAAGCTGTATTTTCATTGGAAGGTTGCAGCAGAGCAAGAGTTTGCATGCAGATCTTACTTGGATACCATTTAACTGACTGGGAATCACTTTTGACTTTTTATACAGCACCACTTCCATGTGTGACTTTCTTTTCATTCTTGCTGTGACGTGAACAGGATGTGATTTGCTCAAAACAACATCTGAGGCTACCCAAACACAATGAATAATGTCTGGAAAATATGAAATAAAAGGAGAAAAGGTTTAAAAGATTTGGTTGCAGTGAAAGAGCATCTCATCTTCTTACATGGTTCTTGGCCTCTGAGGCTTATCTAAAGGTGAGCATAGGCATGATCAAAAGTTGCCCTTTCTTTGACAGTCAGGACTTATTTCTGTATCTGCTAAAACCCTTTGTACATTAATGCCCTGGCCCTTTGTTGGCCATTTTTCTGTGACTTAGACAGGACAGCTGTAAAATCTTCACTGAAATGTCCAAGGGCAGAATAAAATCAGTCTTGGAAAGAAATGTTAGTTTCTTTATCCTTCTGGGATTATGTGTATATACAATAAAATGTTGTTCAACATTCCAGCCTGGCTACTTAGAAGATTACCATTCCAGAAGGCTCAGTTCATGGAGGCACTTAACCATGTATTTAATTTTAAGCACAGAATGAAGTGAGAGCTGGTTCTCAGCTCTGTGCTTTTCATCTCCCCCAGCTCAGATTATCTTCCTTGCTGCTCTGATCATATCTTCCACTTACATATTCTCAGTCCTCTATGGCTTCCTATCTTGTCACCTGTTTCACATTCCTTCCTCTCACCTTAAAAATGCCACCCTGTGCTTCCCCTCTACAGGGATTTGCCTCATGCAGAGGCAGCATCTTAATCCCACTTGACACTGACAAATTCCCTTGACCTGCAGCACCTTCCTCCATCCTTCTCCCTTGCCTGTGAGGGGCTGTTACTCTTCTTCCCTTGCCTGGAGCATTCCCCATCCTTGGTCCCGCCAACGACCTTGTTGGTGGTCCATTGCCACCTTTGTTACCACTTTCCCAAAAAATTGTCTGTCCTTATTCCTCTTACTCGTCTCATTGTTCTTTATCCTATTTTAATTTGAATTTATGGTGCCATTTAAAACCTCCAGAACAATGGGTTTCACAAAGAATTAAATTCCTAAACGATGGGGTCAATATTCTTTGCAAGAGCTTTGCATGCAAATTCAGCTGCAAAGGTCAAGTATGGATCTGAACTTCAGCTGACTCAGGATGGTTCATGCCCAGCTATTGCACGGAAATCAGGCATATGATGTTTCAGGAGAGGAGGCCCCATGGAGCTGCATTTTCAGGATTACAAAAAATGTCACCCTTTCAGACATTTTCGGCCTTCACCTTTTTAGTTCTTTCAAGTGTAATTGTTGTAAAAATAGTGTAAATTACAGTGAATGGCCATTGAAACTTCTTGTTGCAGCTTTAATGCTAGAGGACAGAATTTGGTCCCTCATGAAGTTGTACTACTATTCACTACCAGCAATATGGTGAATTAGATCACTCTTTTGTGATAGACTGCATTTTAATTCTTACAAAGCACTGCAATTTCACTTCACTGAAACACTTTTTCTTTCCAACAAAGTTAATTTCAAGCCATCTCTATTTACCTGACTAGCCTCGTCTTTGCTTGTTGCATCACTTGTTTTCCAGTAAGTGCTGCTGGGATTTTTTGTGACTTAACTATTACTTCCACCAATTGACTGTTTAAATTTTATTATTTCAATTGTAACATGACTGGAATGACAGGGGTTAAAAATAGATCCTTTTCCCCAGGGTTCAAGACCTGGAACCATAAAATAAAATGCCTTGAACACTGGTTAAAAGCCTGGATTAATTCTAAAATGAATAAAGCAATTGTAGCAATTAACTTCCTCTCTCTTAAGAGACACTAACTATACAAGTAAATCTCTGAAGATTCTTTGAAACTATTGCCCACAGCCATTTGCAGGCACGAGGTCTCAGCAGAGCCCTGTCCTACTTGAGAGAGGATCAGGCTCACTGAGGCAGGATGATTTCCAACCTGTGCTCACAAGAGACTACATTTGATTTTGCTGGAAATGTGCTATGGGAACAAGAGCCAAAAGCAGTTGTGGCTCGTAATCACTAGCAAAGACTTTTATAACCCTTTTCGTAAGTCAGCTCTGACCGCGTTTCCTAATGCGTCACTTCTACGAACAACTTACTTTGTTTGTGAGAATTAATTCAAAACCAGTAACAAACTACTTGGACAGTTTTATCTGAGGTTCTGCATATAAATTTGAGAATGCCCCATTTACCAAGTGACCACTTTTACTTAAATATTTTTCAACCACTGCCTTAGAGAATTAGAAAGACTGGGAGAGGGAAAAGAGTTGTTGTTTCTGTTTAAAACACAAGTGAGAGATTTTTAATGATCTTTAGTCTGTAGCTCCCACAGGGTAACTTGGTATTGCAGCAGTATGTTATTAATTAGCTAAGTTGGGTAATTGAAGCCATGGCTTCATGCAGTTCAATGTGAGAGACAGAAGTTGCTCAAAAGACAAAATAAAATGTATGTGGTATGAACTTGCTGAGCTCCCTGTGCCTCTTCAGCCTGTAATAGGTACTACAGCTGGCTGTTTAAAAATTGGCTTGTGATTGTCTAAAACCCATTGTGGCACTGCTGAACTCCCTAGAAGATACCTGAAAGCTACTGGTCATGTTCCTCACTCCAGAGAAAGAGTGAACTAGTAAATCCTAAAAGAGCTGCAAAGCTCAGCATCATAACTGAAGAAGTAGCTAAATGGTTATGTAGCATAGGAAAAAAAATAAAATCCCTGTGTTGCTTGCTCTTGTATCTATTACTCTCACAATACAAAGAGTGAGCTATATCAGTGGTAGGAATATGAGAAGTGTCTTTTTTCCCTGGCAGAGGCAGGAGGCAGATGCCCACCTTCACATTTGCTCCTGTTGCAGACTGAGCCAGCCAGTCCCAAGGCAGCTCTCATCCAGGAGCCATGGATCTGCAATGCAGAGATGAGTCTCACTGGCTTCAATTTTACAGATCAGAAAACTGAAACACAAAAAGGTAAAATGAATTACCCCAGATCTGTTTTTTCCCATGGTACTGTCATTTATAAAGCTGGGACTGGTCCACATTTGTTCTTTATCCAGTTGGCTCTGAAGCTTTTCTGTCGTTTTTTGTGGAGCATATCTTTAATCACAGGCAATCCATTCTGTGATATATTATTTGTATATTTGTATAGTGGGTAGATAGAACAATAAAGTGAGTGGATAAGTACTGAAGTGCAGCTCCTCATAACAATTACTTGGCAGCCATGCCCTGAGTTTAGTTCACACTGAAAGATGGTCTAATCCTCACTAGATTTATCACTGGTAAAGATGTGATTGCTGATATCACTGCAGATTCCTTCTGGTTTTTAAATTATTACTTTGCTTAAAGGCACAAAATGTCCCAGTACTTTCTACTAGAGTTATAAATGATATTTCCTTCCCCCCGCCCAAGACCCAGTGGAATTTTGTCATAGATGTTTTTGATGCCATCAGGTTGTGGGAGGCCATTCTGTCTCACTGTATCTAAAACGCTCTCAAAAACTTGGTTTTAGTCACATTTCAAAAACAGTTTCTCTATTTCTTGTAAACTGCAAATGTCCTTGAAGAAAATTTAATTCTCTGCGGTTTTCCATCTTAGATTTTATCAAAACATATAGCAAACACAAAGCTAAGTTCCTCTTACAGATAAAATGAGTGACATATGGTTTTTAAAATGGACACATGGATACAAAATTTATATATTTATACAAACATATTCTGATCAACTGAGATTATCCTTTTCTTTCTCTCATGATCAAAATGTGATAAGACACAGGCAATAGCGTAGTTCCTACACAGCCAGATGTGAACCTTGCAAAAGGCATTAGAAAGATTTCCAGTGATCTCACTGAGCCTCGGATCAGGTCTTTGTTGTTGGGTGCACATCAGTGAACAATTCAGACTCACGTTATCTCTGTGTAAACCCCTCGTAAACAGTTAAAGATACAAAATATTTCCTATGTAATTTCGTTTTCATTTTGAATGTGGACTTCCTCTAAATGACTGAATAAATAAATAAACAAACCTATGCAAAATAAGCTAAGCAAAGGAAAAGAACGACCCGTACGATGGATTCCTAGAGAGATGGTGATATGGGCAGAGAGGTTTGCCCATTGTTCCTGATTTGGTTCACAGGGGAATCCATAGGAGACTCAATGTGTTTTCACGTGAATAGTGCTAGTCAACTTCTACACCACTTTCTGAGATCTGCAGCTAATGTGTAAGCAAACAATTCAGGTAGTAAATAATTGTGTTAGAGTCTGTAGAGCTACACCAGCTACATAAGATGAGGATCTATTCCTGAAGCAGCTGCCTTGTAACATCAAATACTCAGACAGCTCAACGGTTTAGCCATTTGAATTTCAAAATCTCATAAAGATAAATCTCATAAAGTGCTCTGCTGTCAGGTTGTAAACATGGTTTGTATTTTTTCTTGTGCTGCTTGTGTTTTCTGAGAGGATCATTTTCTTAGTTTAGTAAAGAACATCCATGACACACCTTCCAGCAATGCCATTTCAGTATACTGAAATACCTGGTTAATGGCAGCTTTGTATTGAAAATGGGCTTTTGTGGATCATAGGGAGCATTAAAAAGGAGACATTTTCTTATCCGCATGTTCAATAGCTTTCTAATTTCTCTTCTGTATTTCAAATAGCATTGCAATTCCCTGTGTTGGTAGAGCATTTTACAAACCACCAAGATTTAGATTTTCTTCCTACTCACTTAAACAAAACAAAACAAAAAAATGAAATGAAATGCAGCCAAACAAATTTGGAAGATTTGCACCCTATTATGGGCCATAAGGAATATTTCCTATTGCAACAACATTTCCATGTTGTTAATATAGGGTGAGAGTGCCCATGTCTGTATTGTATGCCTCTCATTTTAATTCTTTTGTGCCTTTAAATGTTGTTATTTTTCATATGTAATAGGACATAAATATAGCCACTTCTCAGCAACAGTGAGGAGAAAAACAACAAGTATTCAAATATTGAGTATTTGCTGGTGAAACAGATTGTTCTGCAAACTCCCATTCAAATTCCATGAGAGCTGAGGGCTGTCCAGCTCTCCCTTGTTCTCAGCAAAGGCTGTGGGGCTCTGAGGCTCCTGCACTGCACTGTCCTGGCCATGTGCTGTGGCTGCTGACAGTTATATATGGAGTGCTGGGACATGTCAAGGAAAATAGATTTATGAGGAATCTAAACTCCTAACTGCAGCTACAGCACTTTGTGTAGGGATGGTGTAAAGGGAGTCCACTCCTGGGCACAGGGTTCAGATCAGTATTTAAGGTAAATATCCATAGCTGTCTTTTGGAAAAAGGGTATGAATGAAAAGGAAAGAGCACAGGATAAATGCCATCTATTCTCTCTCAAATTGAAGTTTGTAACTGTATTTTCCTGCCAGGCCCCTTTCAGGGAACAGGGTGGGATGGGAAGGTTGTATGGCTAGGGGGTTGGTGGGCTGCTGAAGGCGCCAGAGATCAAATTTCACTTCTGCACTAGATGACAAATCTCCCTAATCTATTCAGTCATGAGATAGCAACAACTGTGCTCTGCCAGGCCAGGAGTTAGACTTTGATGATCCTCGTGGGTCCCTTCCAACTAAAGGTATTCTGTAATTCCAAGGGTCAGCTGTGAATTTATGGTAAAGCAAAGAGGAGGAAAGATGTGGAGTTTCTTTGCAGGAGGATGTTTCCAGTACAAGCTTCTCCCTCCAGTGCCAGCATAGGGTGAGCTACTGCTAAAAAAGATAAAATCATAGAATCCCAGGCTCAAGAGGCCACTCAGTCCTCCTCCTCCAAATGGTACAGCTGCACCAGTCCTGACTGATGTCTGTCTAATCTGTCTTCAGAGATCTCTGGTGATGGAGACCACTCTGCCTCCAGGCAATCTATTTCTTCCATATCCCTTTCTGTGGGATAATTTTCTTGATATATATCTTGAATGTTCTGTGTACTGCTACTCGACCTATTTGATATACAGAAGAAAAGGATTGTTTATTCCTTGCTTTCATAAAGAGCTCCCAGTTAAGCACATCCCACCTTTTCCTTTGTTTGATGTTTATTTTGCAGTGAATTGTGTGTACTGCTAAGGATAGAAAAACAATGTGAATCTACCAGCCCGCTCAGAAAGTGTCAGCCAAGGATGCTAAAAGGCCTGAAAGTTTGGAGAAGTTTGGACTTGAATTTAGATGATAAGCTTTGGCCCAGGTCCAGCTGTTGCTAAAAACCATTCTGCTGCACAGACAGTAGCTTTAACAAGCTGGAGTGATGGGCTGCCAGCCAAGCTTTGCTGGGTACAGGCAGAAACCTGTTTCACGTGCTGAATAGGAAGTGCATGATGAAGCTAAAGACAAAATGCATGAAAACATTGGTATCCAGGGTCCTTGGACATGCAAACAGGTCATTTTGGGGCTAGACACTCCCCAGAAGGCCAAGTGACATTTGGTAGCTGACAATGGCACATGCACTCCTTGAGACACAAAGATATTGTGTCAGAGCCAGACATACTTAAAAGCACCTGAAATGCTACAAAATACCCCAAATGGCTAAAAGATACTCCTGAGAAGTGATCTTGGTCTCTTGGGACTGCACTGTGGTGCTGGACAGTCAATCCAAACTCTTGCCACTCAGATACGAATGCAAAATATGGAAGCATATTGTCTGCTGTCACAACTCATCTGTGAAACAGATGTTTCTTTTGGGGAATTATTCATGCTGAAGATCACACTTCAAAGTAAACAATAATTGTCATTTGTTCTCTTTAAAAAAAATGAAAGCTGGAAATCAAATTAATGAGTACGTTTCCCCAAGGGAACAGACAGAACAGAGAATATGATCCTTTTGGTATATTTGTAGCAAATATTTTTGGGCAAACATATTAGTTCCATGCTATGTTCACATGGATTTAGGTAAGAGGGTTACAAATGATGGTAAGTGGAATAAGAGCAATTGCAGAGGGGGTGAAATGGGAAAACTGTAAGCTCTGGAGGGTGAATAGATTTGGGCAACAACAGCGACACCCTGAAGGGAAAAATAGCGTAGAAATTTGTAGAAACTGCAAAATTCTGCATGACCAGACGAAGCCAGGCAGGTATTTTTAAAGGCCATGTGGTAAATGTGATGCTGGGGGTCTTGACTTTACAGCCTGCATTAGCTTTGTAAACCTGGTTCTGTATTTGATGTCTTGGTGTGGGGAGGCTGGGAAGTCTGCAAGGAGAGATGAAACACATTAGGTTTTCTTGTGGGTCACTGCTCTGCAGGCTCCTCGTCAAACTTCATTTCAGTGAGCTCATTCGGCTTCATAGAAGCCAAAAGCAGCTGCATTTCAAATTACTACATGATTTATCACCCAGACCAATTCTCACGTACTTGGGTCAAACACAGGATGAATGGCAGGCTCTAAGGGTTTATGAATAACCTGGAAAATCAAAGTCCTGTGTGATACCCTTCTTGGACTCACAGGCTGTTTTCCTACTAATAAATTAAATGGTGCCAAGGAACATTCCCAGGCACCAGACCTGAGCTGTGTTGCTGCATTGCCAGAGTGGTCCTTTTGACTGGTTTGCCAGAGAGATGCAGAACCCCCTTTTGGCTGCTTTGGATCCCCCAACAGTCTGTCTATCTAGAAATCTTCCACATGAAATATTTTGGACTCACTGACCGTGTTTTGAAACAAAAATCATTTTGTCAGTTGAATTTCTGATCTTTTTTAACTGACCATGTGCAATATTTCAGAACTTGAAAAAGACCCATTTTGCATTTATATCAGCCACATAAACACTGCTGTATGGCCTTATTTTCCTGTTTATTGTTACTGAAATTTGAGAAAATATTTTGAAAAATGTCAAATATATTTTGATTCTTCATACTTACCTCTTCTTGGAAATTCCTTGGATCATTAATCATTTATTGTTACTTCCCTGTATCAAAGACTATTTAATAACCTCTGAGGGTGTTCTGGAGTCGGGCTTCATCAAAACTTATCCTCATCAATTCAGAAGCTTGTACCTAGAGCTAGTGCAATTGCTGCCATGAACTTTGAAAAGGGTAGGTTAATGCTATAGCCTTCATTAAGTTTTGATAAATGCTTTCACTTCAAGTTTGTATCCCAAAGACATTGTTGCTTTGATTTGACCAACCTGAGTAAAAATGGTGTGTTGGAATTTTGAGGATGATTATCTTAGTTGGAAGGTAGGAAGGAAATGGAGGTGTTATTTCGATTTTTTACTTTTTAATTTTGTAATGTTAAAGCTGACAATTCATGACATGTCTGTGCAAGTTCTATTTCTTAGTTCCTAAGAGCAACTCCTCTGCTGAGCCAATTTGGGATTATGAGTATGGTGTATAAATCGTTACATGACACGGCACTGGATAATTAAACAGCTGCTTTGCACAGAGCTCCTTCATTCCTCAATGAAGCAGATGTTGTTTCATCTTTCTGCTGATTTCAAGTATTCCATGGTAACATATAATATACATTAACATTACTCACAGTTATAATACGTTGGTACCTTCCTAACCGAGGATCAAAGCCCCACGCTCCGCTGTCGGAGGCTCTGCACAGGCAATTAGCAGAGAGGAGGGATCCTTTCCCCTCCTACCCCCACATCCTAAACGAGTGTCAGTCACCGCGTCTCCACCGGGCCCGGAGGAGCCGCAGCAGCTGACGCTGGCTGACATTTCAGCTGCAGATGTCAGACACGATGCCATCATTTACATCCCAATAGCTGCGAGTGGGAGAACAAAGCTCCGCGAGGAGCAGAAATGGAGCGGGATGCAGAAGTGGGAGCTTGCCTTCTGCCTCTCTCCTGCAGCTGACAGTGGCATCCTGAGCTGCTCAGCGGTGCCCTGAGCCCTCATCAGCCGTCGCCCCGTGCCCTGGGAGTGGGAGCTCACGGCGTGGGGGTGTGTCAGCAGGGAAACCAGACCTCTCCTGTACCCACCATCTGCGCTACCAGAAACACCAGGCAAATCCCAAAGGGTCGATGAGCTGAATAAAACAAAGTATCAGGTTAAGGGATGAATGTTTCTCGCCAGCCTGGAAAGATATTCATGCATGATGGGTTTGTGCTCTTTATTATCACGGTGCTTGATTTAAGAGAGGCGTGTGTGTGCGCAGAGCTACAGCAAGCAGGTGCATCCCTGGAGGTAAAACACTCCTACCCTGCCCTGCTTGTGGTGTCTCGTGGCTCTCACTGAGGCTGCTTCCCAGGGCAGTGGGTCAAGCAGCTGCTAAAAGCCTGTGAATGGAAAGAGGAATATTATAAATATCGGGAAGTGTTAGCCGCGATGTTCCCAGGATGTGTGTGTGTTAGCCAAGCAAGATTGCCCAATCATCAGTCTTCAATCAAACTCTGATTTCCAAAGGTCTGTACTTCCTCATACAAATATTTCCACTTAGTTATGTGCTTCATTAGGATAAATTTCGTGCAATGTTGATATTTTTTGACTTGCAGATTTTTTAATTGGCCCTGCTAGGAAGCATACATTGTTCCTAGCCCTAATTTATGTTGTATATATTTATAATTATTTCCAGTATATTTATAATGGGAATAAAGTTTATTCCCATTAAGTATTCCATACTTATTCCCAGATGGGAAAATGCCCATGAACTTGTTCAGGGGATAAATGGGTATTGCAGTACATGGTCCATATTCTGCATAGTTATATACTGATACAGATCCCCGGTTACTTTAAATTAATATACCTCTTTGAAAGTGAGTGAAAGAGGTGTGCCAAATTCAGAGCCTGGCTTATTTTCTAGAGATGTTGAATTTTCCAAGACTGGCACTGTACCCTTCAGTGATGCAGAAGAAATAACTGCCTTAGAAGGTCTCTCTCCTTTTCACAAAAAGATAAAATTTTAAAATTATTGTGTAACATGCCCTTTTCTCCATCACATGGTCCTCATTTTGTTCACCATTATTTTTAATGGACCAATTTTCTCTCTTGCTTTTCATCCACTGAGTCTTTATTATTATCATCATCAAATTCTTTGTGGGCTGCCAGCATTTGATATTTCATTTCACTGATTTAATTATGTCTGTGGCTTGTTCTGGGCCTGATTATTTTTATAGATCTCCAAATCCTCTTCTTTACCGAAATGCTTACACGGCAATCTGTTTGCTCAGTGTTTATACGGCGCTTGGCAAATGTGCTCCTTTGTACTTTGCATTTGTTCTGGGGGGTGTTTTAGTCTGATCAGATTTTACAACTTCATCAACTGAATATGGGCAGACAACTAACACCAGTGTCTTCCCAGCTGCAGGTAAAAGGATGTTGTGGGCACAGCTGGTTCCAGCTGCTGTTTGCCCCCTGCTCCCTGTGTGACATCAGCCCTTGGGGACTGACGGCTCTGCACTGCTCAGTGGGTGACAGGGTAAAGGAGGAGACACAGGACCCCTGCCGTCCCCGAATGGGCAACAGGGTACAGACTGAGCTTAGTTTAGCTTTTGGAGAATTGAGATGGGGACGAGATACAGAGGTATAAACCTGTTTAACTTTACTGTCACTGGTTACACTGATTTAAATAATCTGATTTTGTCTTCTCAGCATCATGATCAGCTTTTGAAACTTGGGCAAGGAACAAAAGAAAAGAGGGTCTCTATGAGACCCTCTGAGCTAAGGGCACTTTTTGCTGTCATCTCTGCTGTACCTTAAACTGTTCCTTACGTGAGCTGTTAAGGTTTTCTGCCTGACTCCATGCTCTAGGGATGACACATCGGGAGTCCTCACCGGCACTGTACTTTGAAATCTCCTCTTTGAAAGCTCTCTACAGCTTTCATCATGTTTTTCCAATCAGCTCCCCAAAAAGCTCATCTTTTATATGATCCGGAATATTTGACTTATCCCTCCTCAGCACCTCAGTGGCTGGTCCCTCAATTCTCATTCCTCCAGCAAACCAGGCCAGCCATATGCTGTCAAGAAAGATCTTGTAGCTGTTATTCTTTCAGAGAACTTCAGCCCAGATTTTGCTCTGTGCTGACTGGCCTCCTGTAATTGCAGTCACTTTAGCAGTGATGACACACACACACGTGCATACACTGTAGTTTCGTGAGTTTCTTGGATCTATTATCAGCAAGAGTCCATAAATAACTGTTTCCTATGCATCGGACTGAAGAAAGTAATTGTTATTTAAATGGATAATTTATTGTGTGCTAATTAAATACCCAGTAGGTAAGAACATTTTAATGGAAAGTAACTTCACTCAATAAGCAGGTTTTTAATAATTATTAGCTGCTTGAAAAGCATCTGATGCAGAAGTCATGTAATGACAAGCTCTAATTGGTGCGTTTAAAGTATATTTATTGTTCATAAATAGCTGTTTTATTGTATATATCTCTTTCTCTGTCTCTCATAAGCATGGCTTCCCAGCTGGAGGCCCTGTTCTGCTTTATTCTGATCTGTTCTTCCCTACTTTGGAAACTTCTCTCACTCATGCTTGTGAAATAGTTACAGCAGCACAAAGCAGGATATGAGCAGAGGCAGGGAGCTGCCAGCTTCTCCAGAAGGAAGAGTTCTAGTTTTAACTTCAGTTGACTACTCAGCTTTAGGTTTTGTGTCAGGATCAGGTTCAAGGCCAACAGAAGTCTGTTTTCTAAACAGTCAGGTTTACAGTGTGAGCCAGAGAAACCCTTGGAAGATCAGCTCCCTCCAGAGATTGAAACCAAAGCGGCAGGGCAGGGTGTCTTTTTTACAGACATCCTTACAATCACAGAGACACACAAATGGTTCCTGTTGTGTCACATCTCAGAAGAGAAAGTTTATAATTGAGGTTCTCTTGGACACATGGACATTGCCCCCCTCCGTGATGGAACATGAGCAGAGCTGGGAACCCCTACAACAGAGAGCTTCTCATGTGGGAAGTGTGCAAGATGCCAGCTGTTGTCCTGGAGTGAAATGACTGTGCAGAAAAAAGGGATAAACTGGAATGTCCATTGTTAATGAGTTTCATTTGCAGTGGAGGAATCTGAGGAATGGGAGCAGACAGGGGATGTGCTCCAGGCAATGCAGGAGTGTGCTGACTGTGATTGAACCAAATACCCTGGAAGGGGTCTGAATTGGGAACAAGTAGTATCAGATTTAAGGACTGGGGGAGTAGACAGCTGATCTTCTTTCTTGGCAACAATATTATGGGAAAGCCTGTACTGACCTTTCCTTAGCACTTGCTTGCTGTTCATCTTCACACATCTTCACTTCACTGTAATTCACTGGTGTCTTTTGCCATCACTGGGCAACAACTGTTCTTATTTTTTTTTGTGAATTCAAAGAAAGATCTTCTGAGGCTAAAATGAGTGGTGGACAGAAAATGGATCTGTTGGTCACTCTGGTGGGGTAGGGGATAGCCTTTAAAAAGTCACTGCACTTGCCTGGATCTCTTTTTTTCCCATCCATAGGATGGAGTTAACTATGCACATTTCCTTCATGAATACCAGTTGGTATTTTCTGATGAAAACTCCTATATATGTTATAAGTGTTAATCATTTTTGTCACTCAGGCACTGATTTAGGAATTTCTGGAGTACTCCCACATGTTGAGAATCACACTTATCTTAAGGACGAGAATATTAAATTCCAGTGCTGAACCTGGCTAATTTGACAATGACACATTTTTCTAGGATAATGCTTCAGATCTTATATAAGAAAATGAATTGCATTTATATCTAGAAAGAGCTATGGATCATATGATTTTACCTGCTTCAGTCCAGCGCTCCTGCATTTAGGGAAGCATTCTATGTATGGTTGTGGAAGGTTTTCAAGAGAAACATTTTATCTTCCTGTTCTGTTAGGCCTTTGTACCAATGGTTAATCACCTGCTGACTTATGTCAAAATTCTTGTTTCCCGATGTTTTTTTTTCTTTTTGCAGGAAAAAAGTTAAATTACTGAGGAAGTTGGGTTTTTTTGGGGGGGGGAGCAGAAATTAGGGGTCAGGTGTGTGGTTGAGTCAAAAGTCTAACAACTCATCAGTCTTACAACTCCTTGGTTCCTGTTGCTGAATTAATTTATTTAATTAAGAAAGTTGTTGAGGTAAGGCCTTAGGGATTTGATCTAATTAAGATGGTGCTTATTCAGTAAAGAACCAACTACATTAACTGCAGGTACTATCCAGATGAATTATCCAGTTTGACTTTTGAATAGTCACTATTAACTGGAAAGGAGAAATCATGGCATGGCAACAGAGCAAGCTTGAATGCTACTATCATAATCTGCTCAGTCATACACGATAATTAAATTTTAATCTATGTGTGGACTTCAGAGGGCATATTTAGAAGATCCACCTTCAGTCCTGGTTTTATTAACCAACGGAGAAACTTCTGAAGGTCTCAGAACAGCAGTCAGTGAGCAGGAAGACACCTTAGGGTGAGAATGAGGAACCAGTGGGCAAAATCTGAGACTCAGACCACTGGATGTAGCCTGAATTGTCAGAGAAAAGAAAACAGTAAGGCCACATTTGAAGAGGCAGCAAATTTCTTTTATGAAAGCAGCTAATAGAGCTTGGAAAAATGGATATGCTTTCAAATGTGAGAGTACTTCTGCAGGGCTGGCAAACTATAAACTTCAAGTTTAGACCAACCTGTGAGCAAATTACTTGAGTGTTTAACTTATCGTAATCACCTGGACAATTAGGCAGAAAAAAGGTTAACTCCTTAGGCATAGAGAAGCATCTGAGGGTGCCAAAATAGGTCATTAGCTAATGAGCCCCCGAAGGCCCAAGAGAGGGAAGGAGAAGCCTGGAGAGAGCTGTTGGTAAAGGGCAGCTGTACCACCAAACCACTGCCTCTGCTGGCTCCACGGGTTTTACTGCCTGGGAGAGTGCTGAGTTTCAGTTCCCAGGTATTTGATTAGTCTTCTTTGGGGAGACTGGTAGATTAAGAGTCAGAGAATTAATTGGCAGACCTTCAGCTAATTGTAAGCAATAAAGCAGGAAAGCAATCCCTGAAAACCACAGTGGAGATCGATTAATTCAGAAACGTCTCATCACAGAATATGAAGAACACTTTTCCCCCTCTCCCTCTCAGCTGCAGATTCCTACTTTAGGTGTTAGGGAAGAAACTGTAAACTTGTCTGAATTACAAGCAAAACTGTATGCTGCCCCCAAAAACGGCAAAGGAAGTATTTTTAATGCTTATATATTATATAACACATAAGCATATATCATTTAAAGGGACATTAGTAACTTTACTTATTTCCTTATTTTGGAGGTGATGCATTAAAAGGGAAAATGCCATTACTGCAGTTTTCTTCTTACATAAAGCAGATTTGTGTCCACAGTGCCTGTGCTCAGGTCTGGTGCACTGGAGCAGCAAATCCTCCTCACCCACGAGTAGATTTCTTTGCTTTTCCTTGAAGGCCATTGAAAAAAGTTCTTGTGCAGGGTGGCCAAGCAGGCAAAGGTGGCACAAAGGGAGCCTGGTGGGCTCCGGTCACAGTTTCTTTCAGGTGCCTTGGCTGGAACAAAGTGGAGGCCGTTTGCACAGGTCCTTTATTCACTGCTGAAATCACTTCTGGTAAGCAGGCAAAACTGCCCTCACTCATCTGCCTTTTGCACAGCAGAGGTGTGTTAGTGCAGGCAGGCAGGGCGCACATCCACCCTACTCTTGGTTTACATGCCTCTGAAATATCCTTAAAATGCAGGGGAAATAAAAAAATTGGTGTCATGGAAGGCCTGCTTTGACAGCTGAAAGCCTGCCCATCCCCTCACACAAAGGTCTGGTGAGTTTTATTTGTAGAGTGTCTCACAGTCTGGAACCTGGAGCAGTAGGTTAATGGGATATGTTGGGAAGGAACCACCCTGTAAGGAGATGGTCATGGAAATGAACCATCCACAAGGTGTAGGAAAGTTTTATCGCAGCTGCTAAAATTAGGAAATATATGACATCCTTGTATACCAGGTATTTTAATAATGTGATTGACTATTTATACACATTTTTTCAGACCACTTCCAAAACATCTTGTAATATATTTACCAAATCCCTCTCCAAAGAAAATATTTTTTTTTTCATTTTGTATTTTATTTTCTGATGCCTCAGTGTTGTTTGCCTCTTGTAATACTGCATAAAGGAAAGAATTTGCAGCTTCCCTGGGTGTTGTAAGTGCAAGTACCCATTCAGAAATGATCCTCACTAGGAGACTTTCAATTGCAATTTACTTTTGACCTTTGGTGTGAATCTACCTCAAGTATTTTTCTGAAGAGCTGAGTACCTCCTGTGAGTCCCTATTTGTATCTCGGTCCAAAGAAAGGGCTGTAATTCTTCACCGAGTCCCTATGATTCCTCTGGAAATTACAAGTCTAAGTGTTATTTCTCCAGCAGGAGACTGGGCTCTGGGTAACTGCACTGACAGTGGCTCATTATAGTGACCAAATTTGGGAATCCCTTCCCAGGGGAGGGGAGCAGTGACCTCCTAGGAGCTGGACACCTCTTGCACGCCGACCATCCTCAGGACATGCCTGCATTTGCTCACTCGGGTGTCTTCCAGCTCTCCAGATGGGATGGCATGTCTCCATGTGGTTCCTTTTTATCTCTGTGATTTCAAACAAGCACTCCTGGCAGTGCCATCAGCACACCTGAGCTCGTAGCTGTTTGTCTGCCACCAGCCTCCGAGCCCCTCCATTAGGATCCTTGCATAAGTGTTCCTCAGGCGTGGAGAGAGATAAGAATAGATGTGAGTCTTACAGAAATAAAGCTAATACCGAGGCTCGCTGCTTTCTTTTCTGTATGCTTTTGGATTTAAATTTTATGGGGAAAACACTCTTCCTGTTCAGCACCATGAGGTGTTTGTCCCAGCCACGGGTCTCTGCACCTGGGGGAGGACTCAGGGCTGCAGCACTTGTGGCAGGAGCACCACAAACTGTGTTGAACCGAGCAGCGAGAATATGACCATGTATTTAGTGTGGAAGCTTTGTCTTTGTGGTAACTCAGGATCTCTTATTATTGTTTCATCATATTTTTTGAGCTTCATTCAGGTCAAATCTAAACTACTAAACAGAACAGTTATGCAGCACATATATCAGATAAATGAAGTGTGGGTTTAGCATAGCTCTGACCTAGTTACTTCATGCAATGTTTTCTAAAAGCAAAAATTGAAATCTTTTATCTGAACACGAAATGAGTCTTTGTTCCCCTGCCTATTGCAGCACTTTGCATATATTTGGTTTCAAAGACTGATGAAATTTGCCATTCTGAATCTTTCACTTCATAAAGGCTTGTCTTTGCTGGTAACCCAACCCAACAGTGTATTGGCAAAAGGAATGTCTGCCATCAGAGGTACACAGAGCGATCTTGACACATCAGATGGCAGAAAGACAGGACCAGAGTTGGTAAATATTAATAAAACATTAAAAATAGCTAGATGTTTTTAAAAAGAGTAATTCTATTTTTGTTACTGTTCTCAAAAATAAAAAAAGGAGATATTGGAAAGAAGAGGGAAACCAGAGTAATAAATGCCAAGATGTTTGAAGGACTTGCAAAACACAGACACGCTTTTCTAATCTTTCTGAAATAAATACTTATTTCCTACCATCTATATCTCTATAAAAATTTTGAGTCTGAGAAAGAAAAAAAAGGGTAATTAAAAATTCTTTAGTTTCTTTAAATTTCAATTTACATTACTTTTAAAAATGGATTCATTTTGAATTGTTAAGAAATCCATAAAACAGCTACAGGATTTTTTCAAGTTTGTGATCAAACATGGGTTTTAGTACTTAATTTTCATTATTTTAGATTTTAGAAATCCTGACAAGTTCTGATTATGGTTAAAATGGGAAAAGTGAACGTAGAATGAAAATGATGAAAAACAAAATAAAGTGTTCTGCATTCAACCCCCCACTGGAGCTATCGAGAAAAGTAATGTTTAATTAAACCCCTGATTTTAGAGAAATAGCTGGGGTTTTGTTATAAAAAGATTATAACAAATTGTCATATAGCTGTGTATTAATAAGTGCTACATGGCAGTTATAGGGCAGATTCTACCAAGAGAGCTCAGTGCTGCTCATTACTGCTTGGCAGGGAAAATGCTGATGTTCTAATTTGAGAAATGCTGTGCAATTTGTAACAATGCAAGATGTCCAGTAGTTGCACCAAGAGGTAATATAAATCAGAGCTGGAATGAAGTGCTGAGATAGGTGGAGGGGTTGAGGATTCAGTCATTCCCATCAGGTGAGTCCTTGGGATTCAGCACTCATCGCAGAAACACCTGTAACTCTGCAGGACAGCAGCGTGTACCAACGCAATTTAATACTTCCCACAGTTTCCATTCCATGCCTTCTGCTTGGCCTGCCTCTTCCCTCTCTTCTTTTTTAACTCTTCTTGCCACTCTCTTCCATTTCTGTTTTGCATTTCCTGCTTCTTCCTGACACCCTTGAAAATGTACTGCTTGTTACTCCAGTGTATCAAGCACTCAAACCTGAAACCACGCCATGGTTCATCTCTTTTATCTATTATTTATCAGGAAGGCTTTTGAAAGCAATGATCACTGCTAGACATAAAGACTGGATAGCTCACAAGACAGCACAGCTCAGACACGTGCCAGCTCAGGAATGCTGCAGTGGCGGAACAGCCACGTCACAAGTGGAAGGGAGAAAAGAAGCTTATGGAAAGTGTAAACTGCATGAACTCTGCCCTGGGTCTCTGCTCTGTGGTCCACAGGAACTGCAAACTGTAGAAGGGGCTCATTGCTTTTCCTTTAGAAACTGAAGGGAGAAAGAAACAAATTCATTAATGACATTCAAGTCAGTAGTGCAGGGTTATTTCTATGGTACAAGTCAAATTTATCTAGATTTACCTGCTTCCTGAAACTTCAAGCAAGGCGGACAGTAAATAAATAGCTCATGAGAAATTGCTGCTTTTGCTAGTTTAGACTGGGACTGGCCCTTACAAAGATGTGGTCTCATGAGGAAGATCAGAACCCTGCCTTGGATGGTACACCATGGTTCCAGGCCTCCTCTAATTCCCAGGAGCCAGTACCAAAATGGCTGTGGCCACCACCCTTATTCCTAACCACTGTCTCCATCACCTACTGTCATGGATGATAACAGACCTTGAAGGGGAATCCTCTAAAACTTTGTCCTTTCCTGAGCTTTCTTCCTCGTGTATGGAGTTATAAAAACTCAACCCAACCAACTGCAACCAGAGATGAGCGAAATGTTGACTGTGAGTGATTCATCATTTGAAAGGAGGAACAACTCTCTCCAACTCTTTGCCTTACCAAGCTGCTCTTAGACTTTGCTGCCATTATTTCTTCTCATTTTGAACACGGCAGAACTCTGCAGAGAATATACAAATTTCCAATAGGTCTCTTCAAGTCTAGTTTTATTTGAACGCTAAATCTCAGTAGAATCCAGATTATCTGAACTACTTTTCCTTGGCTCCATCCTCATACTTCTTTTTCTAACTCAGCAACATGTCCGACTTGGATATGGAAAGGAAATAAAGAATAAGGGCAGACTGGGAGACTACTTCATTGAGATTCTATTTTGGCTTCTAGCATTTGTGGCTAATACTAGGAAATTAGTCAAGTTGGATTTTTACACTTCATGTGTGATTATGCTGGGCATAATTCAGCTGTCACTCATGCAAAAATAAATACTGAAACTAATGGAGTTATATGAAAATAAAACTGATGTAAATGAGAAGAGAATCAGCCCCCCTGTGGATATGAGATCAGATTACTACCACACTCTTATTTATTCTAAAACTCCTTTATACCTCTGACAGTCAAAAGTGGTTTTAAATTGGTGGAACAGTGATATCCACTCAATGTAAGAAGCCTTTGCGCTTTATGAAGAGTGGTAAAGGCTTTATTGTAAGTGTGAATGGACTCCCCTGTTAACAGAGGTGAAGTGTTGAGAGGAGTGCGGGAAGACGCGGTGGCTCCTGGCACCACCACAGCCCTCCCGACTCCACCGCTCCCTTCCTGCCTCAGACCAAGCTCCTGTACCACAGCCTGGGCTCAGCGTGGTGTTAAAACAACTGGTATTGGATTAACAACAGTGAAGTGCCTCCTCCCTTCGCGGGTAGGGAGCGGTGTGCTGTGCAGACCTGTGTCCACCTTGCATCGTTCAGCACGTGGCAGGAGGGACAGAGTGTGACTGGAGTGAATCTAAAGCACAGAATCAGGGCACTAAACCAGATTTACTGCATTCATCAAATAAAGGCATCCATGAGCTGTTAGACAGCAAGGTTTGCTGTGCCCCAGGTCCGCTCAGGGCCTGCTGAGAAGAAAAAGGCAGAGCAGGAGAGAGCTGGAGTACTGGGAGTCTCAGCTGCTCAAAAGTTGTTCCTTTTGATTTTTCTTGCCAAGAAGCTATATAATCAGGTTTCTTTTAAAATCTTCCAAATCCTTCTTTGATTCTGTGCATAAAACTACCTAACTTTGGATAACATGTGCTGCTGTGACGAGTCTTGAAATTTAACGGCAGAATAAACTGTCAGATAAGGAAACCATAAATCCTACCACCTTAAAAGTGTCTGAAGGAAGGGCTGAAACAGTTCCTTGTCTCCATGAGGAGTAGCCTCAAAAGGAGCAGCAGGTTAGATGGCAGTCATGGTCCTTCCCAGAGGATCACACTGATCGTTTGTATTCGGTGTATTGGGAATGAATGCAACTTAGGAGGAGTGAAATGCTTTAAAATGCTTAGTTGTTTGTTGTCACCTTGAGGCACCTTTCTAGCCCCGTGAGATCACCGGAGTAGATAACTCAGGTTTTTCTACTCATGGGCTGGGAGATATGCTGTGGCTCCAGGTGATTTATTTGCACAGGCAGAGTGACTGTTCCTGTGCTGCTAAACACCAGCATTTTAAGCACTGCACATCAAAATTGCTTAAGTATGAGATGGGCAGCAAAAAATGAAAATTGGATAAGCACATGTGACTCCACAGACACTTGAAGCATAATTAGCTGTAGTATTTTAATGATTTCTTTACAGAGAATGTAGAAAAAGCAGCTTGTTTACACACTGAGTTCAGCATTAAGAGCTGCACTGTGATTTGTTCTCTGGAAATGCAGTGCTGCCTGCGTCTGATTTTATAATCTGTTGACTGAACTCATGGACTGTCAAGTACATTTCAAGATTATCCGTGTTTGGATGTCAGATTATATTTTTTAGGGAACACAGCTTCTATTTATTCCTAACTCTGCTGCTGATTTTCCCAGGTTTCTGCCATATGCTACACGTCACAGATGAGTATTTTGCTGTCTTAAAATCTGACAACTCTGTATCCAATTTAATAGTTCTGTCATCTCAGCATTGTCATTAGCACTGAATTACAACAGAGGATATTTAAGCACCAGATTATGGCACCCAATATCTGTTGAAATAACAAATAACAAGGGCGGACATTTTAAGAAGAGTCACTAATACTTCAAAAACATCAGTCAGTCAACAAAGTCATAAAGACTGATTTAGTGACTAATTAAACAAAGTTTGCTGAATGGTTATGACTACCTACCTAAACTGCAGTTTTATGCATCTGCCTCACTGTGGGCTTTATGCATAATTCACACACACTGACAAAACTCTGTTGAAAAAGATGTATAGACAATATATTTAATAAACAGTTTTAAGAGTCTGAAGATTAAAAACAGCAGAAGATTTGTAAACCCATATTCAGAAAATATGCAGATATCTTCTTGTGCATAAATTATACATTAGCTGGCTCTCTAATATAGTTTATGAAAAATGGAGATCATATGTAGTACTGTGCGAGGTTATTATTGATCAGCTCCATTGAAACCGTATTCCTGTCCTGCTGAAGGTAAACACCCTCCTTAGATTCAGAAAAACAGAGAAAATAAGTGGGTAGTTAGATAAGTACTATGAAAAACACAGCCTTTTAAACTCTAGTCAAATAAATACATCCTGCTAAATGATAGCAGCCATTTAGTGCTACCATTTCCCTGCTATAATATCAAAGCAGTGGAATTTGAATCCCTTTAAAAACAGGGATTGTTTATGGGCCTGAAAGGACACACTTTATTGGATTAGAGACACTATTCCAAATATGAACCTGATTTGAACAATAATTGCAAGTTCCTTGTTATTGGAATGACAGCCTTGTTTTTCTGCTGGTTTGCTTCCAGCATTTTTTCCCTCTTTTTTATAAAAAAAGACACTTTTTAGAAACACTTTTCTTTTAACATCTCTCAAGTACTACAACCAGTTACAACCCAAAACCAGCAAGGGGAAGAGTTTCAATCAGCAGACAGGAATTTGTGGTCCTTTATCCTTCTAAACACTGCAACCCAAACCCAAGCATCAGCAGCCAGAGCTATTTTTTCTTTTTTTCTTTTCACACTGTGATTTTTAACCAGCTCTAAACATTTAACTCATGTAAGTGAACATTTTTCTCTTGGAAGCAGTTCTTCTGTCGTGTTCAAGTTATTAACTTTGCTTTACCTTTGCTTGGGAGGATTTGTCTGTCCGTTGCTCGCAGGCTGCTGAGAGATGTCCAGCCTCTTCCTTCATGGCAACGTGCTGATTAGAAAACTTGCAACAAATGGAAAAATCTTGCACACGGTCTTTGTCTAATCAACTTCAATGTGGCTCTTCCCTAACTTTGCAAATTAAAATCTAAATATTAGTTCACTCTTTAGGTTTTCAGGTCACACTCAGCAGCGCAGCCTGCTTTATGCGGCGCATAAATATAATGTGGGAATGGAGGAGGGAAAAGCAAGAGCAAGAAAGCAGCATCAGTGTTGCTGCAGTTTCCCATCCTCTGGGCAGATTTGGTAGGCGAGGGATGAGCTTATTAACTGCAAAATCCAGTCTGGAGCCCACTGGCATTTCACGTGAGACAGAGCTGGAGCTGGCAGCACAGTGGGACAATATATTTGCAATTAGCCAACATTTTAATGTGCACTGGCGTGTCCTTTAATCAGCTGTTCTCCCAGCCTTTTCCTGTTTACTTTTCTGTGAAGAAGGTTCGCTCTTGTAAGGAGGTTTCTCTGAGCAGATTTCTCTGTTGGCAGGAAGGTGATGGAATAGCAGCTTCTGCCTATGTTCAAACCTCAAGGACACAGGCACTGAAAACATTTCACCTCCCAAGCCAGCCCTTACAAAGTGTCCGTACTCAGGCTGGCACAGGGAACAAGACTCTGCAACTGAGATAGCCCAAGCTTTGTAGCAATCAAGGAGCACAGAATCTCTTGTGAGGAGGATGTTAGTATGAGAATATGAATCTCTTCAACTGTTTCTCTGCTGCACTGTGCTGGCATATAATTTTTCAAGGCATTAGGAGAAATGAAAACATTGTCGCTAATCAAGTCCACTTCTGAATAGTTCACAGAGAATAAAACATCTGTGTACTATAATAAAAAAACTTGTCGCTAGGTGAAAATGATAAACTTGCAATCTTGAATTAAATAATATCCCACTTCCTATAAACTGTGTGACTGGGAAAAAAATGCAGCTGTTTTCTGACCTCCTCTAACCCCACACTGCAGGGATTAGTCCCAAGAAGGGATGATGGAGGGATAAGATGGGCAGTGGCCTATCTCCATGAGTTACCTTTCCTGGATATGGCTCCCACTGGGGCTTCAAGGTCCCAGTGAAAGCCATAGGGACTGATTCTTCTTCCCAATTCATTTTTCTGTGTAGCTTTTTAGGCTGCTGCTTTCCCTGTACCAGGACAGGCTGCACACTTTATTGATTAAGCTGCCTGGTTTTCTCTTTCAGTGACATCCTTCATTTGAATGTGTTTTGCTGAATCAGCTGTGTATTGAAATGCTGGAGGGTTCAGCTGCTCTTCTGTTTGAGCTGCATATTTGGTTTAATCCTCTTGTGATTTTTTGCTTGCTCATCTGGCTACTACCTTAGCCAAGTAATTCTGGGGGGCGGAGGGGTTGCACTGCCAATTTCATTTCTGACTGGGAAACATATTGTATAAAATGAGTTCAGTCATTCACGGCTGCAACTGTGTATTGTTGGAGTTAAATGCCTTTTAAAATTAAAAATACAAGATTTATTTCATTTCCAGTGTTGGCGACCCAATGTTGGGAATATGGGGGGAGTTCCCGACCTGGAAGCTAAACATAAGTAATCAGGAACATAATCTGAAGCTGTGGAGGGGAGGTTGGTGGGTGAATGGGGGGTGATGGGAAGGAGGGAGGGTGCCATTTTATATTGAGGTTTAAGAAGATCTGCTCATGCTGGAAGTTGGAAAGTGAAGTACACAGCCCAGCAAAGGGAGCACAAGATTCAGATTCAATTGTATTTCAAGCAAACACTGTCTTCCTATGGCAGTAACTCCCCTCAGAATTAAAGTTGGGGTCACAGATAGCTCTATATATTTATTTTCAGTGGATAGAGATCCCAGACCTTAAGGAATGTGTAGCAATGCAGACCCAGAAACTCTAGCTGCCCAAATCCCAATGAATCCTAGCTGCAGAAACCACTGTTTTCTCCAGCATCTTCTCTCTTTTGGCATCAAGCTCAGGTTTGAGACCTTTCAAATGCTGCAGAAGATGCTTCTTGCACAAGAAGAAATTAGCTCATCTCTCGGAAAGGAACACACTGCAAGTTGTAGCTCACAAACTGGTAAGTGATAGCCCAGACCTTGGGGAGAAGAGTGAGCTCCATTGCCAGCAAAGGTCTGATAATGCAGCTCAGCACTGGTCTTGAAGTAGTGTCCTTCAACCTTCCTCATCCTCATCTTTTTAGACATCAGGCAATGCCTGAAGGCATCTGAAACCAGCACTGCCTTCCACAAATCTTCAGTGCAGTTCATACTCTGTGTACCCTCCAGGGAGAGCCAGGGGGTTCTGTGTGGAGCTTAGTTACAGGAACGGCTCAAGGGCACATTAAGCTGGATATAAAGTACCATATGGATAGATTTAGCATTTTCATTCCTAAACCTGCTTTAATGTCTACCTTGTCTCAAGCTTCTCATGCTATAGACTCACCTAGAAAGTGCCTGAAGCCACAAGGATTAAACAGAGAAGTGCCTGACTGGAACTAGACAGGAGACCAACCTCCAGCCAGGTTTCTTGGCTGGAAAAGTCTCTCCTCCTCCGGCTTCACAGCTGCCTGCAGCTGGAGGGGCCCTGCCGTGCCTGGGCTGTGCAGGATGCAGAGGGCACACACACAAACCCCGTGCAGGATGCAGAGGGCACACACTCAAACCCAGCTGCCAGTACTGGCTGCACTGCTCTGTGAGCTGCTCCTGGCTGGATTGTGGGGCTCCCTGCATCTGGGTGGTCCTGGCAGGGCTCCACCATGGCACAACCGGGAGCTCTCAAGAGTATTTTTAACTTGCCTACTAGACTCTTTCCCCTTTTTGCAGTGGGGAAACATTAAAAATTTGCAGCAGCTTTCTCACTGACACAGTGAAATATCCCCCAACACAGCTGCTCCCTCTTAACTCAGGAGAAAAGCTTTGTGTGAGTGGTGCTCCTGGGGGCCAGGTATTGTGGCTAGCAACTGTGTTCCCCCATTTCAGTTCTTCTTTATGCTTTTTTTTTTCTGAATGCAGTTTTCATCTGTTTATATAACAAAAACTCTCAAAGACTTTCCTTGATCTCTTACAGTTTCTGATTATCACTTATTCTTATGGTATTGTTTCTGCCAAACTGTTTACTCGTGGTATTTTGAAAATGGAAACGATAAGCGAGAAATGTTATCAGCAAATCTTGTGCTTTCTCAGTAGAACTAAGAAAGATTGTTAGCTGTAAAAAAATACTTCTGGGAGGTTCCCCACACAAAACTTTTTTGGTACTCCTTGTACAGTGCTTAAAGGATTATGGTGCAGACTGACGACTGCAATGGCAATTCAGTGGAATTTAGATCAGTGTCTACACCTGCCTCTTCTGTTCAAGTGGTGGCAGGCCTGTGAAATCATTATTAGAAATTCTGTGATCCCCTTCATCTAGGCTCTGCATTTAATAGGAAAATTAAAAAAAAAAAACAAAAAAAACACTCAAAACAATGCCAAAAAAATCAGTTATTAGGAAAAAGGGCAGAGTTGCAGTGAAAGTCTAGCAAGAGACAGACATCCAGTGCCGGTGAGCAGAATGGGCATAAATGATGTTTATGGTCCCTGTTGCAGTACCCAGCTCTCATAGCCCTTACCCCACCACAGGGAAGATCCTCTGCACTTCCTTACCATTATATGCTTTTCAAAAACGTATCATCTTTTGTGCCCACATTTCTATTTACTAGTTACATTTTCTGTTATTTCAATACTGTTGCATTTTAAAAACACCCTCCCCCGGGGCCTGGGGCAGGCGAGGTGCAGGAGCGAGCTCCCTGGCTGAGAAGATAAAGGCTGCTGGGGAGGAACGTGGCGTGGCTGGTCCAGCACTCGCCGTGTCCTGAGAACGGCTTTGCCTGTTGGGAGCAGCCCGAGGAGATTAGAGCAGCCCCACTGCTGCAATCAGCCCTCCGCAGACCTCTGCTCCCCGGAGCTCAGCTGCAACCAGCATCTGGCCCCACCGTGACCTTGGTCTACTGAAATGACATCGGTCTGAAGGACTTTTTAATTTTCTCTCTTATTTTCCCCCCCCCCTCCCCTTTTCCTTATTGCCTNTCTTTATTGCCTTTCCCTCCCTCCCTCCCGCCACCTCCTTCTATTTTTTTTTAGTGTATTTCGGACCGCTGCTGGATTAGAGAGTCTCTGCTGTAAAGGAGAGGGGCTCAAATGTTATCAGTGTTATCAGTTCGTCTGTAAGTGCTGCCTTACAGCCAGGCAGCCTGGAGCTGAGCAACTGTGCCATCATCAGGCTCGGATCAGCAGCACAAAGCCGGGGAGACATCGCAGGAGCTCTGAGCAGCCCGGAGAGGCACAGCGGCTCCTCGCTGCAGGCACCGTGCCACGGAGGTGCTGTAAGAATTTGTAGCTATCACAGAAAGTTTCCCTGTGAGAAATTTCTTGTAGAGTACTGGATTATTTTTTTTTTTTAATCAAAACTGAGGAAAAAAATAAATCTGAAGGGAAAGGCTATTATTGCAGTTCATGAGCTGACATTTTATCTGAAGGCAAGGGAGATAAAGAAAAGCATTAGAGAAAAATCACCCAGGGAAGTTTGAACTGGCCTTGGCAAACACTTCTAAATATTTACAGGAGACTTCTGCAGATCAGCTACTGCTTAGATCTACAGTCATCCCAGTGCAGAAATTAAAACACAGGTTGGATAATCAAGGTCACTGAACACATATAATTTTATTTCCTGGGCCAAGCAAGCTACCTAGGGAAAGAGATAAAGCTGAACCAAAACTGTTCATAAAGCATGAACTGAACCTGAAACAATCCTTTAGAGCTTAAAAAATTCTCTCCTCTGAGGAGAGAGGTGCTCTCACTTAAAAGTCCTGTTGTCTATACTTCGCCCCAAAAACGTGTTAAAGAGACAAAGCTGTCCTGCCCAGAAGCTTCCTCAAGATGTTGGGCTGACCAAGAAATGTACCTATAGCAGCACAGAGACTCAGCCCAGCACACAAAGTCTGAAGGATTTATGCAGTCATAAACATTTATGTAAAGAAAAATTAAAATCAGCTAATCACAGGAAAGTTCATGTTTTATACATATTTAATAGATGGGCTCTTTCCTAGCTCATGTCTATGGAGAATCCACGGCTCCAGTGTCCTGGGTATGATGCAGCTGTAAAACCTCACTTGCCATTCCATCCCAGTGCCCCTTGTGCATGCTCTGGTTTTTGGGAGTTACCCATGGCAAAGGCTTGGAGCACAGCACTCAGGGGCTCCTGCTGCTTTTAGGCAGTGCAGTGGCAGCGTGTTTTCCTTGTGCTGTTCATTGAGCACTGCAGTGTTGGCACACAGATCACAGGGATGGATGTTTAAATCCTGCTATTACAGAGACAGGCCAGGTGCCCAAGTAGCCAAGGGGGGCAAGGGACACAACAAAGGCAGCCAAATGACCTGTCCCATGCACTCCCCACACAGGTGATGTCTGATTCCCCTCCAGCACACTGGGATGGCACGAGAACAAGAGCATGGGAGAGCAGAGCAGAGGAGGGTCTCCCACAGCCCCTCCACCTGCTGCCAGCTGAAGCAGCCTGAGACAAGCTTTGGAGTGACCTTGTTCTGCTGCTCAGCTCAAACCTCGAGGGCAGCACTGAAAGCCCCTGTCACCAGGCGGGTCAGTCACTTGTCAAGCAGCAGAGTTCACCTCCGCAGGCCAGTTGTAAATGCTCGGGTTCTGCTGCAGTTCGCTCCCCTGTGCCCCTCTCCTGGACACACATTGAGGTGTGACTGTTCTACAACACTAAATATAAACACAGAGACAAGAATCAATGTCAACAGGAACGTCATTGACCACCATCAGGCTTTCCTTCCCCGGTCAGTACTATTGCAGGCAGTTTGGGATTAGAGAGAAGGATTTGTGATTTAGTCTGATCATAAACTCAAAGATAAGAAGATGGGAAAAACAGTGATTCTTCTGAATATTCACCTTATACTAGCGAGAGAAGAGCTGAGTGACTGAGGTGGGTGATTGGTCATCCCTCTCCCAGAGCATTCCTGCACTCAAGCAGCTGCAGCTGCTGGAGGTGTTGCTGGTGCTTGTGTGCAAATAGAATTGCCAGGCCTGTATGCACAATTTGGGATCAGTTTCTCATTCCCAGTTAAGCAGCTGGATTTTATTCTGAAGATGCTTTTTGTTCTTATACAGGATAAGTTCCACAGTGTTGTGATGGTTTTGCACACGTGTTTGGTATAGAACCATCACCTTGGCCCACCATGGAAGAAACATCCCATTTTCTCCCCTCTCATTGACCTGAAATGACTCCTACACCTACACATTTCACTGTTGGTCTCATGGTTACTGTTAGCCAAGGTTGGTTGCTTGTTTTTGTCCAAAAACTAGAAACATTCATCAATCCAAGCTCTGCTTTTTGTTCTGCCTACGGGCATCTTTAAAGGTACACGGCAGCTAATGAAGGGAAGAAAGCTTGTTTTCAGAATATCAAAACTCTTAAATGGGTGTTAGCACCTCTGTTTCAAGATTTTCTATCAGAAAAAGGCTGAGAACTGCTCCTTTGGAAAAGTAATTCCTTACTGACCCAGAGCAAGGCAGTAAATTCAACAAACAAAATGGAAAGGATGAAGCCTGCAACCTGACTGCTCTACACAATTTCTTTTCTTCTATGAGGTTAAATGGACAAAATGTATAAAACCTGGAAACTGGCCCCTGTTTTGCTTCTAAACCCCTCCTTCAGGGGTCTTCGGCCCATTGGAACCCAGCTGAGAACCAAAGAGCCCAGAGATGTTTGGTGGTAGACCTTTGCTAGGACTGCCCAAGAACTAGGGGACATTGGGGAGTTTCTAAACAGGCATCAGGTAAACTCATCACCACAGAGACTGCCAGAATAAACTGGAAGGTTTTGAATGAAACAAGCTTATTTCCTACTGATGTTAATCCTTCATGAAGTATGGACGTTAATCCACAAAGAAATTCGTAGAAAATTATCTGCTACATCTCCAGGGTGGAAAGGTCTCAGCTGTGGCACTGAATACTGAGAGTATCGTATTTGATTTACCCGTGATCACCAAGGTTTACATCAAAGGTCAGGAATAAGTCTGGAATTTGTAAGCTGTGGAAAAGGTATAAACACTTTAATTTATTGCCCTGTCACTGTTAATTCATTCTGTATTCACTGTGATAGCATTGCTGTTAATGAATGTATTTGGTAATAATGTGGATGTCACAGATATTTATGCTCTCATCTCTTTCAGTAGCTCAGCAGGCAAGGCAAGTTAGGAGCTTTGCCTTTTTACATTTTATAAATTAAAGAGGGAAAATAAATCATGTTTTATTTCAAAGAAGTACTTAACAAATATCTATTACATTTAGCTATCCCAAACGAGGGCCATCCTATCACAGAAGAATTAATACTGGACACAAAATGATGGGTGTCTGGAATGGATGGAAGCCAAGGGGGAAGCTTCCCGTGTATTTCAGAGGCAACAGGTCAGATTCTGTTCAAGATATGTAGATTAGCTAATGTTTGTTGAATATAGCTAATAAATAAATTTTAAAACCCATGTCTTTATGCCTTATGTATGAACAAGACTAGAGTCACAAATGGGACAAAATACTCTTGGATATCTGTTTCAAATCCTGAATCAACAAAAAAAGGAATCAACAGAGGAGCCCTAACCTTTGCACAGTGGAGAAATGTGTGCCTCTGTGGAGCTTATAAAAATCTCCTAATTGTAAGTTAACCTTGATTTTTGAACAGTCAGGTGGCACACATACATTGAGCTGACTCTGCATTAACATGATTTACCACACATTTTAAAATTAAACACAAATACTTTGTAATCCTTTCGGACATATTTTTAGCCTGCACGCTGCAGATCATGCCACGGTGCCTCAAAAAAAAGGAGTTTTTCCAGTTAAGGTCAGCAGAAGCCTGGCCATTGCTTTCAAAGGCTCCAGGACTCAGATTACAACCAATTCATTAATTTTGTAATCTAGTCATAAGCAAGTCCATAATATAAATACGGATAAGCAGCAAATACCTTCCTCATTCTGAAATACCGACTGGGAGCAGGAGGCCCTGCACTCCTGGGCTCCTGAGATCATTATGGAGCAGCTGCTGACAAGTCGTGCATGGAATCCTAAAGGAATGCTTGGAAAATGCTTATGCACCTGGGCAATTGCTAATGCTCTATTATTATGCAATAATGCATTATTACTCATATTTGAAGAGCAAATGCTGATCAGACAGTTCTATTGATATGAATTTTCATATCTTTTGATGGTGAAAGTCCTGCTTCATTAATGCTTTGAGTCCAGCTCAACAGAACTGAGGCAGGAGGAGGAAAATAAATGACTACAAATACACTTTACAAACCTCTGCTCTGACCTAAACCAACTTGCCCATAAATCACGATCCTGCACTTTCAAAACCCGGTTTGGGACTGTACACACGGGCTGTTCAAGCACAAGTCCCTGCCATTCCCAAGGCTCCCTGGCCCCAGTCTGCCTGGGGAACAGGAGGATGGACGGTCCTCCTCTCCACAGCCCTCACAGACCTCTTTTCCACAGCTGCCCATTATTGCTGTAATCGCTTCATTACAGCCTCTGTGAATTGATTAGATTTGGAAAGTGCTGCAGTGGGAAAAGGGGACTCTGGCAGGATGTGTGCCAGCCCGAGAGCTGCTGCTGCTGCTGGGGATGTGCTGCCCATTTGCACTTCACAAGTGGGACTGGGTTTAAAAAAACCAACATTTTTGAGGGGGGAGAGGTAGGGACAGAAAACTCAACTTGTGGTTTTTTTCAGAGCCTTTCAGTGTTTTATTCTGAAAAGATCACTTCTTTACTATGCAGTAATGTGTTCCACAGATTAATTTTATGCCTTGATTAGGAAAACTTAAATGTTTCCTTGAAACCTTTTACAATTTGTTGCCTTTTAATTAAGATGGAAAAGTACCTAAACGCCTGAGTGGTGTCTATATTATGAAATAATTCACTATTTTATGTTTTCTCCATTGAAGTTTGCAACTTAGTGTCACACAGGATCTAATACCTTTCTTTTGTGATGCTCTGAATGCCTCTGGAGCCATCAGCAAGTGTTGGATATACAAATGGAAATGGTAATATTCACAGAATACTGATTTGGGAGCTTATGAAACGTCAGGCTTGTATTCAGTGCAGACGTGACTCTCTGTGAAGGAGTCTTCTGGCTTCCTTTGTTACTACATGAAGAATTCATTTTGGCATCTCCCTTTAGGGCTGGTTTCTTTTAAGCTGTGATTGCATTAATAATATCAGCTCATGGTGTAACTGATTGAATCCCTTTCAGGTTGGGGAAGAATTAAAGCCCAATCTAATTCACTACTGACCCATAATCAGCAAAGCCATGAAGTAAAGGGCATTATTTTCTCACAACTCTTCAGTGTGGATATATTAATTTTTATGTTTCATACTCCTGAGGTAATTAAATGCCCTTAAATGAGGAAATGCTTTACGTAAATGTCATTTTAACACCAAAGATTGTGGCTGTTCCCAGGGAACAGTGTTATCTAACTAAAAAGCTGGTGTCATTTCTTAAAAGCAAATACACTTCGAGGTCAAAATTTTCGTTTTATAGTTATTACTTTGCTCAGATGCAAACACTGGTTTTCTAGTTGAAGAATAAAAGGACACCTTGATTTTTTTCAAGTGTATACACTGTATTTTTTTGCATGGTTCAGCTTGCTGGTTCCTTAGATCTCTTTGCTTTAGGATTAGCAAGATAACAAACATGTCCAGGTTCTAAGAGATTGTTTTGGTGATGTTCTTTGAAGTGCTGAAAAAGGCAAGCTTAGCCCCAGCTTCATAACTAAGGCCTGCTTAGCACAGCTAAGCTAAACACAAACACGTGGCATATTATCTGAGAGGAGCATCATTTCTCCCCAGTGAGGTTCTCCAGGATGCTGACTGTTGTTCACAGCCAGTTTTTCATGGGATTGGGTGCACATTCATGTTCATTTTGTCCTTGGTTTATCAACTTACTGGATGCCACACAGAGCTCACAGAGGGCAGCAGCACAGTTTGGGTGTCAGACCAATTTGTTCAGCTCTGCAGTCTCCCATCCTGCTGAAGTAGGTAGGTGTCTCCCTGGCTAACCTCCTTTTGGAGGTCCTGATTCTTAAATGTTCATTTAAACCTGAAAAGAGAAGACTCTTTCCATTTCTTCAGTTTGAAGACTTATTTTTCCCCTTTTTAATGATATATGCGCCCAGTCTTTCCTGAAGCTTTTTAAATTTCAGGACTCAGTGACTCCCTACAAGTCAGGAAATGTTTAGGTCGGATATTAGGTCAAGGTTTTTCACCCAGAAGCTGTTTGAGCACAGAAACAGGTTCCCCAGGGCAGTGGTCACAGCACCAAGCCTGACCGAGTTCAAGAAGTGTTTGGACAACACTTTCAGGCCCATGTTGGGATTCTTGGGGGTGTCCAGTGCAGGGCCAGGAGTTGGACTCAATGACCCTTGTGGGTCCCTTCCAACTCAGGATATTCCATGATTCTATAATGAGTCCTTCATCCTAATTGTGCAACAAGGAAAATATTCTTTTGGTCACTTTTGGCTTTTTTGGTCATTTTAATCATGTTTAATGTTTTGTAATGAGCCCCCAGAAACACAAGGCTGTGGTCATACCCACCAAGATAGAAGATACCTCTGCAACTGGGATCTTCAGCAGATGCTGATCTTTGCAGAGCTGTCTCTGAGGACTTGCCAACATTGAGAAGGGAGGGGAAGAGAAAGGGCTGGACCACAGTTAGAAGCAAGGAGTCCCTTGGAGAAGAGCCCTGAGGTGTTCCTGAGGGTCACAGACTCACAGGGCACCACTTGCCCTGCTCACTGAGGAGCCAGCTCCCCTCCCAGGTAAACCCTTGAAGTGAGCAGAGGGTGAGGGCTCTGACAGCCATCCATACCTGAGCCCATGCAGTTCCCACCAGACTGCTCAGAAACAAGAAAAGTCACCTATGAATGTTAAGCTTAAAAAAGCAGCAGCACTGATGAGTATTTTTGGCATGAACTGAAGAATCCTTTTGTTCCAGCTACAGCCCACATGCTGATTCAGCTCAGCAGTTCTCCTCTTCTGTTCTTTTCCTTTCCCAGGGCTTTCTTAAACACCACTTCTAGGTTGCTGTTTTCTTCCAGCCTGCTTCAGTTATGTTTGGGAATGATGGCTCATAAAAATATTGGCACGTACTCTCAACTGGTGGCAATAGTCTGTAGGAGCATGCTATCAGTCAGGATTTGACTCTGTTCTTTTTTCATGGTTTTGCTATATTTATTTGATCTCATCTACAATAAAGCCTTTTGATACTGCTGAAGTGATAGAAAGGCATCATATGGTAAATGGTAATCAGGCTTTTCAAGATGAGATGGTTTGAATAAATTTGTTTTGTGGAGTCTACCCAGAGCTAAATTCTGCTGTAATTTACCACCGAGGCCCTGCCCAGACTGCTCAGCATTAAGAGGTGAGATCTTCCTGGGGCAGAGCGGGTGGTGTCACCCCTACACACTGCACCCAGGCTGACTTGCTGGTCTGGACTCCAGACTAAAGGCAATTTTAAGTAGAAATGTATCCCCTCTATTTCTTTCCTGCTTAACGCTCATTATTTACAAAACAACAACTGAAACTGAATTTATTTCATGCTGAATATACCAATATTGCATGTAAAGCCAGAACCACAACTCAATGCACACTAAGGTGTCTAATATCTTGAGTGGCTATTTATGCCTAAATAAGTGGGGAAAAAAAACAAATAGATTTTTGAAAAGAATGTAAGGGAAAGGATAAACACAATAGTCTGAACATGCTGTAGAAAAAGGAGGATAAATACTTAAGAAGAACCAGATCTTACCAGAATTTAAATATCCTCCCAAATACAAAATTTCCCCGTGACAACCCTGCTTTCATTCTCAGGAGTAATTTATTTGAATAGGCAATTGAAGAAGCTGCATCTGCACTGGCTGAGCTCTATATAAGAACTAAAGGGGGAAAACCATCTAATTAAGAAGTCACTGAAGTGATGAGGTGAGCTGTTTTCCCAGGGAAGGTCGCTCCCTGTCCAGCAGAGCTGATGCTTCCCATAGAGGTGTCCTCAGCCACTGTGTTCAACAGCATTCAGGTTGGTTCATTTATTTATATATTCATACCATCAGAAAGGAATGTTTTAGTGCTAGTTTACCTCACCTGGCCTGGAGACACGAGAGAGATGTTTTCTTGCTGCCAGGTGGCACCAAAGAAGCTCCAGGGACATTTGCTGCATTTCAAGCCCCAAGTGATAACAATGTGATGTGTTTATTTGATTTCATCACGCAAAACCAAAATCATGTTATACAAAACTTCAGGCAGAGCAGTCCTTACTTTTTATTTTTCCCCTTCTTGGCTCTAAACCCACCAGATTATTTCTAAATTACTCAAAATGAAACTTTTCTTTCTTTCAGGCTTATTAAGTTCCTTTATGAGTATACAAAAAGTGTTGAATGCCACCATAAACACATCTATGGAGGATTTATTTCTTCTATTCTTATTTCTCCTATGGAATATTTTATATATTGAATAATGAGCTCTGTTCTGTGTCTGGCAAGGCATGTGTCCATATGCTCTCAGCCCAAACCATAATGACAGAGCATTTCTACCACATCTTCCTCTCACCCTTCCACTCAAAAATCTCTTCTGATGGTAATTCAGACTGACTTTTCATTGCCAGTGGCCATGGAACCACATTGTGCCTCTTCTGTAAGGACGTAAGTGCTGGGTAATTTCATGATCATCTGCACCAAAACCTTAGAGGATGTTGGCAGAAAGTTTTTTTTTTTAAAAAAAAAAAAGAAAGTAAATGCTAATACCTCAAATGAAAGGCAAGTTAGTTTGAGAGCTTGACTGGAAAGGTTGACTGCAGAGGGATGACAAGTGTGCTGGAGATCTCCCACTGGCCAAGTCAAGCCCTCAGCTGCAGCTGCCTGGAAACCTTGGGCACCTTGAAGTAAAAATTGCCAGTGAATCTTCACCACGAATTCCCACCAATACCCACTGAACCCCTCTGGCCCAACCTTCACTGGCTGGGCTGAAGGGCTGCTGTCCACAGGCTTCCTACAGAGCCAGATGGGAGAGGTGAGGAACCAAAAATACTGGTCCTGATCTTGGGAAGGAAGCTTCTGAGAAGCTTGTCTTTTCCAATTAGCAGACCCTGAAGGACACTTCCCCACAACCCAGATGAATGCATATAAAGTCAAAGCTGAACATATGCTTTGTGTTAATGCTCCGTTGTTGGGCATTTTATCATTCTTATTTTCTGGAGAAAGGGGCTTTTTTTTCTGAAAAATGCTGTAAGGAGCTTGAAATGCAGATTTCAACCAGCTGTATTTCTTATCTGATGTCCTTTCACAACACTACTGTGCTGTTGTCAGAAATGTATGATGACACTTTGAGGAAAACTGATTGCCAGAGTCTGTTGACTCTGTGTAACTATATTAAAATATTGGAAATTATCTTGGCACAGTTGATGACTGGTTGTTGGTTTGGGTTTTTTCCCTTTAAAAGCTGGACAAAGGATAAAGTGAACATTGGACTGATTATTTTCTCCTTCTATTGTTTATAATAGTGAGCGACCTTTCTTTGGAATGCGAGATCTAAAAATGGCATTCCCTGCCGGTGACAGGAGGGTGTTTGAGATGCAGGCTCCAGCCCAATCCGTTACTCAGATGTAGGAGTAAGCTATTTCTATTGAACAGTAAGACGGATTAAATGCAGAATGGCATTAAAGGGAGAGAGTAATGCAGAAGCACCACTGTTGTTTCTTGAATGTAATTTTAAGTAAATGACCTTAAACTGCTCACACGCTTGAAAATAAATCTCTGTTCTTCTGGGGTAGTGTTTCCACAGTGCTTGTTATTTGCAAGAGGATATGAATAAGACAGATCCTGGGTTTTAATTTCTTCCCTCCCCTCTCCCTGTTTTCTGTCAAGCTAGCAATTCTTTTTTTCAAAAAAACAAGTCAAAAGTTAAAATTAAGACTTTTTCAGGAAGGAGCCTGGTATGGAATGACCTGCCATGAAGCAGTGGTGGCGAGTCTGGAGAAGCTGGTTGAGCTGGCTGCTAAAAGAGCAGCTTGTCTCCCTCCCCAGTTTGTGACACTGCAGCAGGAGTGACACACGGGGTGGGCATAACCACAGTTGTGTTCTCCTCTTTTGGGCTGCAGAAAGAGGCCCTTCTGCTAACTTATAAGGAAGCAATTTATTTTTCTGGCATGTGTGGCAGATCCCACCGATCTGGAAAGGATGGGGAGTGAGGAGGGAGGCCGGGCCATGGGGGCATCGCGGTGCCCTGCCCTCCGCCCCGTTTTGGAGAGGGACAAGAGCATCAGCTACTGCCCACGGCTGTGGGGTGCCTGGTGCCTGCCCCAGCAGAGCCCGCTCACACACACCTCTCCTGGCAGAGCCTGATCTCTCACCGGGGCTGGAAATGGCCTGGCTTTGATAAGCGGCCGGACACGAGCTCCGGGAGCCGCGGGAGCGGGCGGCTGGCTGGGAACCATCGCGGGCTGACAGCGATCTGTGCAGCCCTCGCAGCCCGGGGATGCGCCGGCCATTAAACTGTTCTTTTACATCCCCAACTTGGACAATGCTCAGTGATAAGAGCGTGGCAGACGTTTGGCAGCAGCTCAGAGAGGCACTTAAGCACACGCTCGGTGATAAGCGCATCGACAATCAGGCTGCGCCCCGGGAAAGCGCATTCAGAGGAGCTGTGCCAGGGCAGGGGCTTAGAGGTCCATCAGACAGCAGCACTCCCAGACAGGATTATCAAAAGATCCTCTGAATGCTCTCTGCTCAGTATTTGGGTTTTTAGGTAAAACGAAGAGAAGAAAAAAAAAATTATCTGTGGAAAAATGAATTATACATACAGAAGCAGGGCAGTGAATGTATTTTGATGGATTTGAGGACTTCAATTTCTTTTCTTAAAAAAAAAAAAAAAAAAAAAAGAGCAGCTGAGGAAAGGAGGAAAGGGACCTGAACTGACTTTCCAGGTGAGGAAGTATTCAGTGGTTAGGTTCAGTGGAATAATAGTCATTCATACTTTTGGAACTGTCTAAGCACTTCATTTCTGTATTTTCAAAGTGAGTAATTTCAATTCTTTGAGTTATTGGGCATAAAATATCATTTACCTAAATGTTAAAAAATGAAGGTTGAAAAGAACTAAAAAGAACTGGGGTTGTTTGGTCTGGAGAAGAGGAGGCTCAGGGGATACCTCATAGATCTCTACAACTGCCTGAAAGGAGATTGTAGTGAGACGGGGGCTCGTCTCTTCTGCCATGTCTCAAGTGAAAGGATGAGCAGATGCCTGAAGTTGCACTAGGAGAGGTTAAGAATAGATATTAGAAGAAAACTTTCACTGAAAGAGTGGTCAGGCATTGGAATAAGTTGCCCGGGAGGTGGTGGGGTCACTGTCTATGTAAGTGTTCAGGAGGCATCTTCATGCGGCACTTGGGGATGTGGTTTAGGAGTGACTATGGTGGTGCTGGGTTGCTGGTTGGACTAGACAATCTGCATTTTGTGAACCTGCAAATACTATGAAAGTGGACTACAATATTTTGTTCAGGTTGAAGGCATATACTAGGTAAGTCTGAAACAGGTTTAGAAACATGTGTGATCTACTGGAACAAAATCCATTATTTGCACCATATCAGTGGAAGGTGCCATCTAGTAAAATTAATATCACATCTGCCAATTTGTTTGGTTTTGGGGTTTTTTTACTTTTCTTCAGAGTATTTAAATTACTAGGTCAATGGTTTCTCTTAAAGATTACATCCCTTTCCTGCTGATGGCTTTAGCATACCTATTTCGACTGGATTTTAGCCCTCCCCGGGGAGCCTCAGCTCTGCCCCCACTACCCCTTTGCAACTATCACTAGCTGGGATACCCCAAGGGGTGGGTTTGGTGCAGTGGCAGGAGCTGCAGTGCAGCAGCACAGGGCAGAGAGCACAGGTGGAGCTCCTGCCGTGTCCCTGTACTATCCACTTTTTTGTGAGAAATGTGCGATGGTGCTGTTTTTAGAAGCTGAAGGATGTTGTCAAACTTTCTGGGGGAAAATGTTATGCAATGGGAAGACGTCTGTGTGGAGGGTGCTTCCAGCAGCAGGCAGATGGGAACAGCAGTGAAGGCAGTGAGTGAGAGTGGGTGAGTCAGAACAGGATCCTGGTTTCACCTGCTCCCTGCTCCTCTGTCTGTAACAAGGTTTTCACACAGACCAGGGAAGATGGAGACTTGCATTTTTTAAAGAACCATTCAAGCTCTTCTGCCTTTGGTTTTGAGAAAGGTGATGACTGTGCATCCCTGGAACTATTTCTTCTGTGAGAATGGTTTCACCAAACTGAGGTACCTACACTGGGTGATGCACACCTGGAATGGATTGGTTTTGAGGGCACATGTATCCAATCTCCTGGGAAAAAAAGGCAGCTTTATTCATGTTCTTGAGCATGTGGTTAACCATAAGCTCAGCACTGAGCTGAACCCCAACACATTCTCTTTCCTGAGAAAGAAATAATTTTAGGACTGCACATCCCTATCATGTCCTCCTCCATGTACACTGCACTTACAAAGGTATTTATTTTATATCACCATTGTTGTCACTATTCTCCACCTCCACACAAAGCAGGATGCCAAGGGAAGGCACCTCTGAAGGGGGCATTTGGCCATGACCTGCTTCTGAGTGATATTCTTGCTACTCAGCACAGAGCCTTGACGTGGTTGCAGACCATCAGGGGCTACCCACCATCCCTCCTGTCTCCTCATGCACGTTTGAACTCCTCTATATTGCGTTTGTGTCAATTAAATTCAGAAAATTGTGTTCAAACTACGTTAAGGTTTTGACACAGAGTTTCAAGATAGAGCCACGAGCTCTATCTCTATGTTTCAGCACTTTCCACCTACCATAGCTACAGGAGTAGGTGATAACTGAGACAGGAAAGGCTGAGTTTCTGCACAGTTTTTCCAAAGCTGATGTGCAGTTCTCCCATCAGGATATGCAAATATAACAAGTAGGACTGATTAGGAGTGTATTTTTTAGCGAAATAGTGCAGCCACAGTGCTCCAGGCCATCATAAAGCATTAGACCCAACAGATGAGTTATCAGTACATCAGAACCATTTGTTCTGTCAAAAAGGAAAACATTTTCTATGTTAGAACCACACGGATCCAGGCAATGCTTATGACTGACCCCAGAGAAATGGGGCGCCTCTGGTGCCCTCCCAACCTTCAGGGAAGGTGTCCCAACCCCAGAGCAGAGCCAGGAAATCTCAGTGGGCTCTGCTCTGGTTGCCTTCTCTGGAAGAAGCACTCAAACTGGTTTCACAGGGCAGAGGAGCCCTCTCCTACCACGCAGAGAGTGTTCACTGTTCAAAACACACCTGGGGAGGACAGTTGCAGGTGTCTCCATGGGCATTATTGCACAGAGGACAGTAAGAGGTGATGCTTTCTCCAGGTATCACAGCTGAGCAGCTGATTCTTGAGCTGAGCAGCTCTCCCATGTCCTCTCCAAGAGGGATTCCCAGCAAGGAGCTGAATCTGTGAACATCTCATGTCCACTGGGTATCAGGGACATGCTTCATTTCACATTTGTAGCTAATCAGAATTTTATACAAATCCTCAGTTTATAAGAATTTTCTTTTATCATTTCAAAGTTTGTACTTTTTTTGTCATTTCAAAGTTTATACTTTTTTTCCTCTTCAAACAAAGCAGAAAAAACGTGATATTGTGGCATTTGCAATTTTGTCATAGCAGGAATTTTTACTTGCTGGTTGGCAGATATCAATATAACAACATCACGATACATTGCAATAGGTTGCTTCAACTGCTTCTGTTCATCTTCTATATGTTATTTTTTGAAATACCATTACAGGAATCAGTCACAGACCCTCACTGTTTATTTCAAGAATTACAATGTTATTCTTTGGAGAACTTTCTACTTCCCTCTCATGTCAGCTTGGTGCCTGTTCCCCCTGCTGAAAGAGAGAAAGCTGTGCTGTGAAAATGTTGGATGGAGTTAGTCATTCAAACTGACTTTGCATTTCAAAATTTGTTTCAAAAGTATCCTTTAAACCAGATTTTTTTCTTACTTTCAAATATCAGTGGGGGTTTTTTGAGGTATTTCTTTATTAAAATCCAGCATGAGTTTGTAGTATATCCTTACTGACAGGTAAATAAACAATATGAAATTATCAGACATAAGAAATTAAATAAATTTGAAAACAAAATTACAATACTTTAAACAGGCAACTTGTGCATTAAAAATCTGAATATTCTGTTACATGCTGAAACTTTCACCTCAATGCCTTTGACTTTGTAGGACTTTTTCCACTGCACATTCCAAAACAAATAGAAGAAAAATATAATTAAAATAGCAACTGCCAGTAGAAAATTTTTTCTACAAAAATATTCAGCTGATCTGAATTTTCAGTATATAACATCAGATGGTTTATTTGTTTGTTTATCTTTAAAGCCATTTTTTCCCCCAGTGAAATTCCGCACACACTGGTAAGCCAAGGAAATGATCCCTGTAAAAAAGACCTTAAATGTCAGATACCCCCCTACCCACAAAGCACCCAAAAGAAATGAGGTGCTGAGCCCTGGATATGAACTGTCTTGGCTTTTTCCCTCACACTTTCAAGGGCTGTCACAGAAGCAGGAGTGGTTCCTCTACGTGTTACAAGAACAGGTTTCTAAGCCCAAAAAGACCATTTGTGCTCTCCAAAGCATTAGGATGGGATGGGAAGGGTCCCCTCTGTCCTCTCCATCCTCTTGTACCTTGGGTCACCCAGACAGGTGTGGTGCTGCCTGGGACTGGCTCAGGGAAGCAGCTGTAATGGTCCCTCCATTAGCAGGAGGAATTGCCCAGTGGGAGAAAAAGCAAATGGACTGTCAAGGACTGGGCTTTGAAGCTGGGAATGCTTTTGCAGTGTGAGTGCTCCATGGTGTGACAGCCAGGCAAGAGGGGAGCTAGCACAAAAAATGCCCATTAAGGAATCAGAAGAGTGTACAGCTCCTGGTTTCTTTGATCCTGCCTTCAAAGGCACTCCGTGAGCCTCCTCCTCTCCTACAAGGCCGTCAGAGCATTGCCCAGCATGTGTGGGCATTTCTGGGGATCTGGGATGAGGAACAGAGGGTGTGGGATGGGCAGAGAGGAAGGGCTCCAACTGCCCATCTGGGGGTCCCTTGCAGCCCCCAGCCTGCTTTCAAGATCAATGTTCATTTTTTATTTTTTTTTCTAGAAACACATATCCAAAGCCATACAGGTGATGAATTTGGTCCTAAGCCCATGGAATTGCACAAAAGAAGGTCTCGAAGGAGATTATTGGGGCTGTCCCAATTTCCACATGCCACCCTTGTCAGTGATTCAGGTCAAAGTGGTAGAAGTCAATGCCAGGCTAACCCAACTTACAGCAGCTGGGGTCAGCAGCACCTGGGGGACATTCCCTTGTGCCATCCCTGGACCAGTCCCACAGCAGTGCCATCCAGATGCCCTGGGAGCATGCTCCTCCTAGACACACTGTGCAGTTTTGGCTGGGATAGAGTTCATTTTCTTTTTAGCGAGCAGCTGCATGGTATTTAACTGCTGCAGGTACTTCAGCATTGCCTTGTTCTAAGAGCTCCACCAGAAATGACAGAACACAGCCTAAATATATTCCCTTAGCTTCCTTTCAAGCGATTTTGAAATATTACAATTTTAGAGGCACCACCTTAATACAATGAAGTTTTCAAGAAAAAAAAGGTTACAGTGCTTGAATAGCTCTGGGATTTAACACCACGGTGTTGCTGTCACTGGCAGCACGAGGAGCTCACAGTTACAGGAGCTAATAGGCTCATGGATGTGAGCGCACTTCCTCCACCTCAGTCATACAGGAAAAATGTTGGTTTTCAACCTCAGAAAATAGTCTTCAATAAGAGATCCCAGGGTGTTACAGACAAAACTCCCACACTGGAAAAAGTGTTGATGGTTTCTGCGAGGTCCATTCACCAGCCAGTGGCCCTGCGGCGCGGGACGGGGGCACTCGCGGCCCTTCACCACGGCTGGCTTCTCAACACAAACATAAATGCAGAAATCTCTTAGGGGAGCTGTAGGGAACAGGCTGAACTGCCTGCCTTTGAATGATTAGCAGTCCTGAGGGAGCCGATGTGCTCGTGTTCACCGTGCAGGTGTCTGGTGCTTCTGCGGTGGGCCGTGGGCGAGGGCAGCTCCGCGTCCTGCCGGGCTGTGCCAGGAGCCGGCCTGGCACCCAGCCAGCTGAGATGGATGTCTGCACCAAGGAGCCTCATAGGCTCTGCCTCAGAAGGTATTTATTTCACTCCCTGGGTTTTCAGAGCAGAACTGCATTTAGCCACCCACCTGCAGCCCCTTCACTGCAAACTTACCCTTGTACCTGCCTGGGCATCAGCCTCTGCATCCCTCAGGGAATGGAGACAACCCTCCTCACACTACCCCAGCCAGAAGACACCAACCCTCAGCGCTGTTTACCAACAGAATATCAAATATCTTTGTTAACTAGTTGGGGACATGTGAAGGTTAAAATCTAACTGCAGGAAGTGCTCAGGACATTTGTATTCAGCATCTATACGTACGCACACCCCGAGAGTGCTCAGCGAACATCGTTAAGGAGCTCCAAGACAACGAGGCTAAATTTAAAGTGTGCATGGTTTGTTGAGTCGCTGTTTTAGGCTTTATTGTGGCTTTCTCTGCATTTTCCCCTGACTGGTTGTGTCTCCTTACAGTCCATACACAGGTTTGACCCAAACTGGCACCAATGAAAGCCTGTGTGAGCAGACATTAGTCTTTTACAGTTAATAAATATCCTCATTCTCTACAGGCTGTTGCAAAGGCACTAATAATTCATGTCTTTTGAATAAAACATGTCACTACTGTCCATCTCGGATCACGGGTAATTACAGCTATCATTGTCGCCATACAAATGCTCTTGTAGGGCACTTCATGTAATGTGAAGGATGGCAGAGTTATATGAGGCTCAGCACCGATGTCAATACTTTCTCTGCAATTAGAAAGCATATCAAATATTAAAATGCAATTAGAGTCATTAAAAATTTTTAGAAGAATGGCTTTCCACTTCCAGTCAATCAGATATGCTTTGGAAAATGAAGAATTGGGTGAGGGTGGGAAACTTAAGTCACAAATTTGGGTTTCAGCAAATATTTTCTCAGTGATAGGAATCATGTCTTTATCTATATTTTTAAAAAACCAAGAAGCTTCACAAGGCTCTGCAAACATTCTGCCATTGCCATTTCATCAAAAGGGAATTATTTAGGAAGGAGTAAGTTCAATGTGTGGCATATAACAGAGTTATGGTGATAGTCTTCCCATCACCTGGCTCGGCCTGGCCGAGCTCCAAATTAAATAATTGCTCTGCAGCATCCTTGGCTTCCCTGAGCACAGCACTGGATGCCAAGGGAAAGGCTAAGGGAATAACAGCCCCATCCCGTACCTCTGAGCATCTGAGTGGAGGGTTGAAAGCCAGAGGGACTCAGGTTCCAAGGCACATACCCCTGTGAGTGTTCAGGGAGCCATCCTGAGACCTGCCTGCCTTTGGCATCCTGGCACTGTGCACATCATTGGACGAAACAGCAAAATAAATTGCTCTGAGCTGCTCACTGCAGACACAGCTCTCCCTGCTGCAGGGGCCAGAAAGTGATGTTGGCATCCCAGCCGAGAGAGACTAAAGTCAGGCAGGATAAATCCATGCCTGGCCGTGTTTGAGGGTGCAGTCCAATGCCTGATCCGCAGCGGCATCTCACGCGAGGCTGTGCCGGCCCTGGGGTGGCTCTGCCCTCTGAGCTGGGTGGCCCTGTCAGGGTATCCTGGGGCACATGGGGCTCTCTCCAGCCTGGCATGGCAGGACTGTGCCCACGGCTGTGTCTGGGGCTGCTTCTCACTGACCTCGGAAGATGGGGGATCAGCCAGTCTGTGAAAACTCAGCCCTGGGACTCGCTACAATTTCTTGCATTTTCATGCTTTATGAAACCTAAACTCCATCCTGAGGCGATTGCCACACTGAGCAAGTGAAGATCCATACTGCAGGAGACATCAAGTGCTGTGTGAGCTAGAAACCAAGTTAGTGCAGTCAGTGGTGGAAGAAGATGACCTTCATTGCCTGTGCCATTAGGCCACTATTGACTTTCTATTTCTGTGCTATTTTTCACACAGCCGAGGAACAGAAGCAGGTAGAACCTGATTCGTCACATTTTTAAAAAAGAGTCACAGACCTATGACACTTGGTTTTCAGCAGCTACATGGGAAGGGTGGGCTAAAGGTATGATATGTATCATCCAAAGTTCATTGCAAGTCCATTCAACATGTAGTGGCAGCTTTCATTAGGTTTGGCCATGAAGAAGCTTCACAGGAGACAGGAAAAGAAAGTGGGAAAATTATGAAATTTGACAGTGATTAAAAGTTTTATCTATCCCCTTCCTTTGGTAGTAAGGAGCCATTAATCACAGTGTGGATATGGATTTATGTAGTGCTCAGCAGTGACCATGAAGGAAATAATGCTGATTCTTCTGAAAAAAAAAAAAAGAAGAAGAAAAAATTACAAGGTTAAGAATCTTCTCTGAAGTGCTCTGGTCCCATCAGTCACCAGGACAGTGCTGCTGCTTTCCTTGGGAAGGCAGGGGGGCTGGGGATCAGGTGCCCCAGCACCTCCATCCTGGCAGCCCAGTGCCAGCTCCACTGCAGCTCCAGAGGACCCTCCCCGTGCTGCTCCACTCCCCTGGGTCTCACCTAACACACAGAAAATGACCTTCATCCTCATGGTTTTTTTCCCAAGGTGTTTCTTGTGCTTAATAGACATTTTTTTACACTTAGAAGGAGACGTTTTATCAAGGACAAAACTACCAAGGCCTGCCTTTAACTAGACTTCATCGCTGCCCTCGCCCTCTGGGCCAGTGTTTGCACAAGCACACGGTGAGCAGTGCCCTGCTGCAGGCTCCTTCAAAGGGACCAGCCCGAGAGATAAATGAAACCTCTCATCAGGGATAATCAGTCTCATCTTTAAGAAATCCAGTGTAAGCTGAGGGCATGTGGAACTGAGTGTGATGAATTGGGGGAAAAGTTTGTGTCAGCTAATTAAAATCAGACACATGCCCTGGAACAGGACTGCTGTGCTGGGCTGGCAGTTGATTTAAAACCATATCACAGTTTATACACTGACTCTCTGGTTTTGGTGCACGAATTTAGCAGGGCCAGCTTGGAAAACTAGTTAATTAGACTCTCTTTCTATCTATTACCTATTTTTACCGTCAAAGCCTTCACACATATTGGACAATTGAACAACAAATTAATCATTGTTGCATAATTTCTGTAGACATGTTCATAGAAAACGAAGTATTTTCCAGCTTATCTGTCAAACTCAAACCCAGCTAATTCCAGTAACTTAATTTCCAGGAAGCATACAAATATAGACAAGTGGTAACACCTCACTGATAGTTCTTGTTGTTTAGATCTTTTTGAATTTTAACGTGACCATTATTTTAAGATAACTACATGCTTATCGCACTTTCAATTTTTAAAATAGATTGCTATTGGGAATATAAAAACAATGAAATTGCTATTGCTTACAGACTCATCCAGCAGTACTTTATTTTGCAGCAGTCTTACAAAGGGGGAGAAAAAGCCTCAGCTGTACAGAAATACCTGGATAGACTTTGCACTGAATGAAACAGTTTCCTGGGAGAAATCCATAGTTCTGCAACAGTGATTATGTTAGCTTGGTGTTTTTGAAAGTTGCCACGGAAAATGTTAGGAACAGAAAGTACCACTTAAACTTTGGATTGCCTTGTTTGGCTAACTTGAATTCTGAAACGGTATTTTGCTTCTATAGTCCTCTTTTCAGTCTTTAATTCAGCTGAGACTGCTCAGACATTATGAATTCACACCAATATATTTCACAGAGTGTCTTTGGGGAAACAGGCTTTTAAAGCAGCTGCCTTTTTAGAATGTGTTTATGCCTCCTGTATTTGGATTTAATACAAAACATTTGGAAGGGGCTGATACTACTGCTCTTATTGCAAGGACAAAAGAACTTTAATTTCTGCTGTTGGTCCACCCTGATACTTTGTCTGCAGAAAAACACTTCCAGGCTCTCACACAATTACAGAGTATAAAACATTGGTGCCTTGAGTGCAATTCACATTTTCTTAATAACTCCCTCATCTGTTAATAGAACAAACCTTAAATTCTTCAGTAGACACCAATAAATGTAAACATATATTTGAAGTTAAGTAATGATTCAGGGCCTTTTTGCACTAAGGTGCTGACAGGCAGAAGTGTCTGGAGCACTGGGATGTGAAGCTTGGTTTGAAAATGAAAGGTAAATCTGTATTTTCTCAGACACATGCTGGCACTGCCCTTGGGTAAAGTTTTTAAAAGAAATAAACATTAACATTTGACTTGTGTTTCAAACTTAGATGCCAGGTGAATTATGTGAACTCAAGCCATCCCTGAATCCAGGGAAATATGGGCTCATCCATTGGCTCCAGCGCTCCGGTGGCTGATTTTGAACATTAAGAAGTCACACTTCTAGAAGTGGGAGAGAAATGTTTATGTGAGCAAATATCCAAAAGAAAAATGAAACTGTGTCACGGCAAGCAAAGCCAACAGGCTGGGAGAGGCAGCAGCTCAGCACTACAGTGTGCAACAGCTTCTGGTAAGTAGAAATTAAACTTATAAAACCACTCTGAAAGGCAGCGAGTAGAAACATCACCAGAGCAGATCCCTCTGACCACTGCCACCCCTCTCCGGGCCAGCGCGCATCCAGAGGAACTGGATCCAGAGGAGCTGGACCCGCGTGGTGTCTTGCTGATCAAAACCCTCTCCATGTCCCATCGAGAGGCCTGAGCCCCCCAAACCACGAGCTGCCCAGGCCCCCTGCCCCTCTCCTCGCTGGTGTTCACTGCAAGCACTAGGAGGAGGCCTCACTAACGCACAGCTAATGATGATGGGCTCGTAGTAGGAAATCTAAGTGGTCAAGCAATACCAAAATTAATTTGTTCCTTTATATGATTCATCATATGAATCACTAGACCTTTCAATTTACAATTGACCTTTCTGATTTATTTTGGTTTTGTCACACTGCTATTAAAGGCACTCCTGTTCCCTGCACACACCAGGCTAAAAAAAAAACAACAAAAAACCAACATTACAAAAGCCTCAGCTGTTAAGTAGTAGCATGTTGATAAAATGACTGAACAGAGCAGATGGGTTCCCACCACTGTGCATGTTGGCCCAGGGCTCCTGGTAAATATAGAAGAGCGATTTCTGTCATCCTGTCAGGGGTATTTATATGCTGCCAGTCACCATCCTATCAAGGGCAGAGTAGTATTAGCATTCTCCCCCAGCGTGGTTTCTTCTTGATCGCTGAAAAGCTTTGCTCTGGCATGCCAAAAAAGTCATGTAAAATGTTAGATGGTAAATAGCTTAAATAAATGTAGAGTAATGACCCACCCAGGCACGAAACACTGGTCCTCTCTACTTTCCTCCTGCCAAGAGGCACAACAGAAATCTGAGCTTCTCAGGAAATACCTTCAGATATAGCGCTTATTGGAGAAAGATGGGAAATGGCAGAAGGGACTACTGTAGAGAAGATAAACTGAAAATTTTTATTTATTGAAGAATCACAGAAATACCATATTAAAAGCAGGTATTCAGGAATACATCTTTTCACCATAATCTTTTAGCTCTGATGTTGCCTGTGACCAGGTAACAGTGAATGCAAGAGGCCAGCAGAGTGCAAAGAGGGTTAGAAATGCTGCAGCAATGAGGACAGTCCACACAGCATCTACAGCTTACCAGTGATATTTTTTTTTAATTAAAAAAAAAAACTATCACTGTGCATGTACTCTTGTCTCAACACTTAAATCATATTACTTTCAAGGTTTGAAAACATTCAGAAGTCCCTTGAGAGGCAAAAAAAAAAAAAAAAAAGGAGTCTTGGACTTTTCAGAAGAAAAATTTTAAACAAAAAAAAAAAGGCACCAGTCCCTTGCTGTATTCTGTTCTATGAAAAGCACAAAGACCTGAATTAGTATGAGGCTGAAAAATTTTAAGACGGACCTGTACACCTCACCTGCCTGCACCTAAAGCGTTCTGCCAGTGCCTGTGTGCTGCATCCAGCAGCAGCTCTGCAGCGGAGCAGCGCTGGGTCAGGGACACCACGGGCAGGTCACCTCAGCCTGTCAGATGTCAGGCAGACAGTGGGGTGGGTAGAAGCCCTGTTTGCTCAGAGATACTTTCTTGGTTTAGATCTTGCCCAGTATCAAGCTGGTAGCAGCACTGCTGGATGAGAGAGCAAAACCCCACACCGAGGAGGACGAGGCACTGCCGCTGTGACAGCTGGTGATGGCCATTCAGGATTGGCCATTACTGATTCAGAGCTTTGGGGAAAAGTAATTGGTTTTAATTGCATTTGGCATGGAGGTGCTGCTCTCAGAGCAGAACTGCCTCCTGTGACCCTGAGGGAGACATGGTGCCTGGGACAAAGGCAGGACAGAACCAATCCACTGAGGGCAGGAGAAGGCGGGCAGCGGCTCTGTCACTGCTCTCCCTTCCCCCGACACAGGCCTCTCTCTGGGGTCAGGGACTTCCAGGCAGAGGAAGGGATGTCTCCCCCTTTGGATGAAGAGGGGTTTCCATCATGTTTCCTAAATGAGATGAGAGCAATACATGCCTTAGCAGGTCGTATGTGGATTTTTATCTTTGTCCTGCTTGCCTTCTCCTCTCTCAGAAGGAAGCCTCTCACCCGCACACTTAAGTTCAGTTCCCACTCCTCCTCTGAGCAGCAACTTTGTCCTACTCACAGCAAACTCTAGAAGGGCCCTGTTATTTACTTACCTCTGAAAGTAATTTCTCAGGACTTTAACTTTCACAGTATCTTTTGTGTTGGTGATATAATGAGCAGGAAAATAAATCCCCTCTTGGGTACAGAAAGATTTTTCAATAAAGCCTGAAAACCCTCGTATTTGTGAGCATTGAATTCTTTTTTGAACAGCAAGACCTATAAACTATTTTCAATTTCGATGACAGGCATGTATAAAATCAGTGGCCCCTTATCATTTCAGGACTTCACTCTGCTGCACCTTCTTCCTAGGGCAAATGTTTGTGAAATAAGCTTATCCTTATCTTCTGAAACAGGCTTGCTTGTTACAGGAATCTACTGCCTTTGCTTTTGATGACATCTTTCCACTGGTGTTAATGGAGAAACACAACTTCAGAAAGTTTATTACCTACTCAGGCATGGCATCTCTGAGAATCCACTTAATTCCTTCTCTCTCTTTTTTTTCCTTTTTAAACTTATTATAACTTTCCTGTAGTCTAGACTGATATTATATAAACCTGCCTAAAAGGGCAATGCGATTAGAAAACTTTCTTTAGCTTCCAGACTGAACGCCACTTCCCCCCTGCCCCCGCCAACTGTTGCCCAGTAAGGATGTTTTAGAGCTGAATTTGCCACACTGCCTTCCTTCTTCTGGGATTCAAAAGCATCGGCAAGCTTCTACTAGTGAAACACTGATGCATCAGTGCACCTACATCTCTGCTCCCCTAAAAAACACACTTCTCAAAAAAGCAAAATACCATTGAAGCAAAATCAAACTCAATTCGGCGGGCAAACAGAGGAGCCCTGTAGGGGCAGTGGAACATTGTTCTGGTCCTTCCCACCCCCTCCTTTCCCATGTACCCTGAAAATAAACCCAGTGTTCCTAAAGAAGATACTTGCACTGCAATGGAAGAAGTTGTGCTGTTTTGAACCTATATGATGACAAATTCTTCCCATAAGACTGTTTGCTGTGGGAAGACCAGCAAAATGCTGTGATTGATGTGAGGCATGTGATTCAAAAGTGCCAGTGACATTGAGATGCTGCAGTATTTCCACGTATGCCAGTGAAAATACAGCCCCTCAAAGGTGATTTAACTTGAACCCACAGCAAGAGCTGCCTGGGCATCAGTGGAAGCTGTGGGAGAGATTTTAGTTTAGTTTAGATGTTTTGTAACAGTCAGTGAACACCTGAAAGTTTCTCTCCCCGGAGAATTGCTATCCTTCTTCACAGCTGCTGCAACATCTTCTAGCTTCCCAGAGGGAAATACTTATGGTCCCAAATGGCAAAGAACTGCTGAATATCATCTATCTATCTGTTTTTTTTTTCTACCTGTCAAGGACAGGTAAGGGAGCAGGCATGGCCATTTTTTTATGGAAGTGCTAGAATCCACATTCCTTATTTGTAAAAAATGACAGATTTTCGTTCGAAAGGAGGGTGTGTTGTCATCCAGCACAACTCTCAGCTCATCCGAAAGGTAAAACATGTCAGGCTGAGGGATCCAGCATGGAAAGACACCACAGGCTCTGCATGGCAGCACTAATGGGCAGCAGTAAGGTGGCCCATGCCAACCTGAGCTGGCTGCGTCTGGCTCTGTGCAGCCCACAGCACTGCAAGGGCTCCTGAGCCTCCGAACCCCCGAGACCTCTCAAATCTTGCTGCTCTAACACAATGAGATCACTTGTGCTGCAGCAAAAGAATTAGTTAAACCTACTGATGGCTCACTGCCGACGCCCCTAAACGGAAGCAGACATCCTCCCCTGCCCCACAGGTGTCTGTGTGCTCCTGCTCAAAGATGGGACTGCCCAAACACTCACGGCATTTTAGAAAAACCATGTTCTAGTCTAGGTCAGGACTTGGAAAATAAATCCTCTCTGTAAGTGCACAGAGCAAGGCACAGGCTATCAGCAATGGCATGAGGGCTGATGCTTCAATCCTGCTTCCTGTGCCAGGCTCTCACAGCCTCATGCATCACTTGTGACGGGCAGGAATCGGAGCTGAAACTCTGAGCAAGCGGAGCTCAGGAGGATGTGTTAGTCCTCAGTGAAGACTCACTGTCTCCTAAAAGACATGTTAGCATTTTGCTTTAAAAATACTTAAACTCAAAGCTGAATTCAGTATTTCTTGATCCATTACAACTGAATCTGCTCACAGAGGTTTTATGAGACTAATTACCTACTGTCTCCACTGGAAGTAAATATTAAAGGCAAAAACGATAAACATGGGCTGAAGAAAGCTATGCAAATAATATGTATAATTACCAGTTAAACCCATACATTTATAGTCTGTTAATCACTATGTGGGTTTAGGTGGTATTCACAGCAAAGCAAAGGCAATATGACAGGAGAAGATTGTGGTTTTGTCCCTCATTGCAAATAACAATTCAGGAAGAAATATATTAACTTGTCTGTATCCTGTGTCTCATCGTTGCTACACAAATGATAAGAAAATTTCTCCTTTGTCAAATCCCAGCTGCTTTACTCTTCCCAGAGTCTGCTTTTCTAAGAGTGCAGAGTAAGGCTTGGGTCACTTGTATGATGCACAAAGCAGAGAGAGATTTTTCAGAAGCAGTGGGCTTTAAAGCAAATCTAATCCTACCAATGGTAACAAAATGAAGCCAATTCTGAGCACTTCCTAAAACCCCAAAGGGTTTTACTATTTGTTTTCCCACATAAAAAGATGATGAAGAATTTAGCTGAAGGAAAAAATGCCAGAAACTGAAGATAGTCTGAGAAATACCTTCATAACAACATTGCTCAAGAGAAAAGACAAACCCAAAGAATCCCTGGTCCATTAGTGTCAAATCCAGAAAGGGATCCGAGGTGAATGGGGAGATAGTGTGAAAGCCAGAAGGGCAAGGCTTGTGTATGCTGGGCTGGGGCAGCTCTGAGCCCTGAGAGGTGTCGACTGCCTGAAGTTTTTGGGGATTCTTTCTTGGAGAGCCTATTTAGAGAAAGGGATTCAAACAATCCTTTCCCTTTTCTTTTTCTTTCTTCCTCTCCTTTTCCTCTGGTGAAGTGTTTATAGAGCTGCATGAGATCCTGGCCTATATTTCCAACCTCCTCCTGTTACAGGAGGTTTGACTCAGCTCTTGACCTCCTCTCAGGTGGACTGTGATTTCAGTTTCTCTCTCGACAACAGTAGTTTTAAAGAAGAAAAACTTCCTTCCTGGCCAGTGTCCTACATTTCAGACTCCAGCACTGTCTCTCCATGGCTAACCTCGTGTAGCCAGCAGTAGCTCCTCAGCAAGTAGCATAGAAATGCTATTTTTGGCAGCCCAGGGTTCTTGCCTGCAGGACTGGGGTCCCTTCCCCAGTGCAGAGCAGAGCTGGGCTGCTGGGCCCACTGGGCTGTAAGTGCTGCATTGCCATGGGCCCCTCTGTAACCGGGAGCAGGGAGCGGGAGCTCCTAAAAATACACGAAAGGAAACAAGGGGCTAATGCTGCTGACTTGTGCTCTGTGGGGATGCATTATTCATAGTGTACAGAGACAAGAGAGGGAGAGGAGATGCCTGGCAAAGCCCCCAGAATGGCTTATTTACCCCTGAGTAAAAACTTAGGTTTGTTGAGTAGACTCCATAAATTTAGGAGGACTCCTGAAATATCCAGATGTTTCTGAGCAGATGAATAATGTTCTGTTTCTGAAAGCTTACTGAATCTTTTATCATTTTATGCACTATTTGCATGGACAGGTCTTCTGAATGGTAAATAGCAACCTCTGGTGCTGCTACAGGTATCCAGCAACGGAAGAGAGACAGAGATTTCCAGATCCCCTGGAGTCCTAAGGATGTCCTTAGGGTGGCTATAGTGGAGACCACTGTTAAATTGTCAGAAAATAAACACTGAATTAATGAGTTAAACCTCTCTTAGGAGTCTGAATGCAGCTGTTCTGTAAGGAGAGGATGGCTGAGAATCACCAACTGTGCCCTCAGAGACAGCTGGAGCAGAGTGAGGTGTTGCACTCTCAGGCAGTCAGACGTCCAAGAAGGATCTTGAAGCCAAGGCAGAAATTGAGGTAGCTCTCTCTTTGAACAAATGATGTATTTTTTCAGATTGACAATAATTTTTTCATCACGGTAATTCTTTATCAATGCTGCTCCACTTAGATCAATGTAAACTGGAAGAAAAAGATTTCCGAAGAGAGCTCTGCCCAAGCAGGACAGCAGGACCAGATTTATATCTTTACCTTGTTTATTGTCTGAAGGGTTTACACTTTCATCTGATAATGGTCTCTCCTGAATGATTCCCTCAATGCTTAAACCAATAAATATTACTCACCCTGGGACTGCTGACAGGACTTGGGTGACTCTTGGACAGTGGTATTCTGTGTTTACTGTCTCTACTTAAACCAACTGTGCATCTCCTCTGTCTATGCCTGTGCTGCTGGATTAGTGCCAGCCATATGTATGTAATGAATAGAGCCAGCTTCCATGACTTTACAACGGATGTTTAATTATTTTATGTTTTTCCTTCCAGATTCTGGTTTCTCCTCTTCTTGCTTTTATTGCATACTGCCTAAAGACTTAGTTTAGTTAAATTCTCAGTCTTTGTATGTGTATGCTTTCTTTACTGATCAAAAAAGATCCTATAACGATTCTGTGTGTATATATATATATATATACACACACATGCTTGTTCTCTTTGTATGTTCATGCTTTTCTACAGCTACACCCACATGCACACACATATATATGTAAATGCATACATATATCTGCGTGCACCAAAATGAGATTTATCTCACTTGTTAGAACCACTGACAGGACTTAAAGTACTGCAGCCTTGATACTCTGGTCACACCTACATGGACAGTAAATGTGAGTGACTGAGCTGACTGCTCAGGACTTATATCCCAGCAGCTGGATACAACAGAACCCCTGGCTGCAACTTAACCTCAGCTCAAATCATGCCCAAGGTGCAACAGCATTTGCTTTATCTTAAAGCATAGCTGCAAGAGGAGGAGATGGCATCAGCATCCATCCTTTGTGACTCAGATGGCAGGGGAAGTGGCACAGCTCGTTCACAGCTCCTCCTCCCTCAGCTTCAACCCACCCAAACCCAGCCTCCCAAACCAGACAGAAAGCTCTCTGGAAGCAGATAGTTGCTTGTCACATCAACACTTTGCTGCCACGGGCCAAAGGAAATGAAGCCTCTTAGGACATGAAGAGAAAGTCACGGACCCAAAAGGAGAAGAGATTCCCAGGGCAGATTTTTGAGGAGGCACAGCTGGGTGGCTCAGCAGTCAGTGCATCACTCAGGGAAAAGTGCACCGGGGCTGGACACACTGTTTACACCCTGTTCACACACGTCACATTTTTGAGCTGACAGGTGAAACCCAGAAACCAGCCTGGGATGAGAGGCAGGACCTGAAGCCTCTCTTGCCAGCTCAGCTTCATCTTCACTGCATCACCACTGACACCTCTCCCAACTTCATGCAACAACGTACCACTCCCAGGATATCTGTCATTTTTATCAGTTCCTATAGCTCAGCTGCTCAAAACTTCCTGCTAGTGTCATTTAGCCCTCTCGTCTCATAGATAGCTCCTAGCTGCTAATATATACTAACAATTTTCACAGTCGCCTGCTTTCCATCTGTTACAGCCTCACTGCTGCTGTTTTTCTAACTTCCTCTATGATCTCAGCTTGCTTTTGTTGAAGTTACACACTTTTTCATCCTTACTGTGAATTTTTAGCTCTTTGGATATCAAATAAAATGTCTCTAAACAGTTTTCAGTTCTCAATCACATTTCCCTCGATTTCAGTTCCTTCTCCCAGATGATTTGATTCATAACAGCTTTCAGGCTGGTGACACTGATGTTTCAGAGGTACAGGAACTGGGCTTGAGAGGCTGGCTGAGACTTTTTTTTTCATGGTATAAAATGGATGTAATGCAGCTATGCTGTCTTGAACATAAGTGTTTTTTAACATCCAACCCTGTGGTCAATCCTTTAGCTGCCAATGTAGCACTCCCAGAACACTGGGAGCAACACCTTTGGAGTTACAAAGTGTCAGTTATAATTTCAGAAAGTTCTGACATTTATGTATTATGATGTAAGTCCTCCAGGAGCTGTCACTGACTTGGCAGCCTGCCTGAGAGTTCCCTACTACAGACAGGTGGAGAAGGAGCTGATGTTCTCAGTTTCTTGTGAGATTTGCCTGTCCTTAGCAGGCACCAGGTAACACCTGATCTTGTGTGTTACTCCTTAGGCCCATGAGCTGTGTGCTTCAGTGTTGTCTGACTCACATCTGGGCAATGCAATATTTGCCCAGCATGTGCTGCTCTCTTGTTTTTATCCAGCTGATGCTCCCCAGGTCATCAGAACCATTCTGTGTGTTTGAGTCACATGATCCTTTTGGATTTCAGCAGAAAGGTCAAATACATATTCATAAATTACCAGCTCCAGTTCTCTGCGTTTAATCATCAGATCTGTAGCACCTGTGACTCACGATAAAAACAGTTCTTCTCTTTCACTCCCTTGGTTGCTTGACCTGAAGTGGAGTCAACTCAAACTTTTAATTCAAGCCATCTCTAAAATCTTCCCATCCCTCAGCGGCAGAAGGTGTTTCAGACTTGCCTGGGGACATTTTGCATTCAGAATTATGGCTCTCAGGTGGAGCATCCCCAGGTGGTCCAGTCTTCAGAGCCCATGCCCCTGATGTGCTTTATGCCTGAGTGAGGAGCTGCAGACCCTGGGCGTTTGCTTTCACTGCTAAGCAGGAAGACAAGTGATGCCAAGCAGACCAGAAGAGCCAATTACAGTGTCATGATCAATGGCAGATCACCCAGTGCCTTGGATTAGACCACAGATATAGATACAGAAATAGGTAGAAGAGAAGCACCGAGGACTTTGTAGAACTCAGTAGAAATCCTGCACCATTTTTATTAGGGTGATAAAATAAATGAGGTGTTAAGTGGGAAGGATGGGTGCTGAAGGTGGCAAGAAAAGCATCAACTAATTTATCAGTAGCAATGGTTCTGGGTGGTGGGTTTGGGTCCTTAGAGAAAAAGGATCACTAAGAGATCAGGTCTATAATGACACTGAGAAGCCTTCAAAGATAAATGGCAGACAGGTGATTTCCTACAGATTGCTGATTTCCTAGGACAGATTTCATTCTGAGGCAGTGCAAACACAATTTTCATAGTCAGAGAATTTTTACTGAAGTGCAAATTGAAACAGCTAAACGGTGTTTATGCATGTGGATGCATATAAATATGTATCAACTTCCCTTTCTCACTTGACATGATTGCAAAAGAAATTCCCATTCTGACTTTTCACACCCACATGAGTACAGGAAGAAGGAATTTAAAGGTTGCTTAAATTTATGTATCCACTGTGAAATTCCTGAGTACTGAGAGGTACATTTTGTTGAAGAGATATGAGTGCCATGTAATTTACTGTTTGAGGGCTTCCAACTGAAATGTTACTGTACATCGTGTAACACTTTTCACTGAGTGGGAGTTCACCTTGCTTATCTCTGGCCAAAAGTTTGCAGTCCTATTCACTGTGCAACAGCTACCCCTTACAATGGAATCAGAAACATTTAACTAGTATTACATAAAAGCTAATTAGTGCTGAGCAATCCCTAAAAAATCATGGAGAAACTTCCTGCCCTCAACAGACAAGAATGTGATTGTTTGCTATTAATATGGATAGTATTGCTGTGGGCAATAGATCTCTGGGGATCTAAGAAGTGTGATATGCAAAATACGGAGGTCTAAGTGCAATAGCTTCATAATACATAATGGAAAGGAACAGAAAATACAGAGCTGTGACAAACCTTTTGTCATCAGCACCAGTAGCTTCCTTTCAGCTCAGGACACACAGCCCCATCCCACTGCCTGCCAAATCAAATCCAGCCCTATTTTTGCCCAAATGTCAGTCCCTCACTAGTGAAAATGCTGCACTGCTCTGCAGGGGATATCCCTGTTCCATGGACAGGGGATACCCCTGTTCCATGCTTTGTGCTGAGCTTCGTGGAGCTGGTCCTGCTTCGTCCTGAGCCTCTGCCTGTGGTGCTCTTAGACACAGCGTGGACGGATGAAGCCTCAGGAGATAAAAGCAGGGCTTCTATGGAGCAGCCTTGTGCCTGTCACAGAAACAGGCTTGAAAAACCGAATTAACCCTGTTCTGATTTCTCTGGGCTCCTGCCTGGGCCAGCCCTGCCTGAGGGAATGCTGGGGCTAATGGAAGAAATATTGAAGGCTGAGCCTGAATTCAAGGCCAGGGATACTCACGAAGGATTTCCACATCATGCAGATTACACATATCAAATTGAATTTGATTTCCTTGCTCGTTGGCACAATTGGCTTATTGTCGTGGACGTGTAACTGTAAATAAATAAACACATTTTCCTTATGCTATGTGGATAAATGTCATAAATTTGACTTTTCTGTCTTGGAGAGCAAGCCCCACAGATGATTACACAGTAAAAAACCACGTATGTCAAAGAAGATGTTTCATAGCTCCAGCCAATACTGAATTAATAGGTGACTCAAAAGGCTGCAGACACTATTTGTATTGCTTTCATGCTACCAGCTTTTTTAAGAAAACTTTCTGACAGCAAAACAACAGACTTCATTTGCCACAAGCCGGGTAAACAGAATGAAAGGATTAAGAAGAAAGAGAAAACATCAAGGATGACAGTGCAGCAGCTCTGGCTCTCCTGAATTCACCAGTGCCAGCTGTCAGGCCAGCTCTTCCTCCTTTAAATTAATTCTACATTTGGTTTCAGAATAATTTAATTCCCCAGAATACACGCACCGGAAAATCCAAGCTGGATTTTTTCAAAAGGATAAGAGTCAGAGATTCAAAGCAACTAAAGAATGATAAAGGGAGTCATATTCAGGCAGCCTAAAATCCACCAAGTCACCATGCCCAGAGATGCTTATTGTCCAGCTCTGTCTGTAAAGCACAGACATTTTAAGCTCTGGGGCCTTGGTGGAATTTATTTCAGCCCTAAGTCCAAATATTGTCATTAGCGGGACTGTCAATATTTAGATAAACTGATACCTGTTTCACAACAACTATGCAAACACTCGTGTACCAACAATGTCAGCCAGAGCCTCCTACCTTTTTTGGCACTGTGGGAATCGTGTACCCAGACAAGCCAGGAACAGATGTCCTGGTGACTCTTGGAGTGGGTCATCCTCATCAGTGCTCTTCCCTTCGCAGCCTGATTCTGAAAAAAACTGACCTTCATGAGCAAGAGGGAACGCTTTGATTCAGAAAATGGGCAGTGCTGTAATAAACTTAATCTTTATTAGCTGGTGCACACTGAGCAAAGTTTGCAGTAACTGTACCTTGACTTTATAGATTAAAAAAAGAATGAAATCACTTTACATTTGCCCTTGATATAGGGCGTAAAGAAATAGGAAGAATCTACATATAAAGAATTTAGTACTGTTTATGAAACCTAAAATCTCAGTTCAGGGAATGGTGTGCAAAGATCAGGAACATCCAGATGTGTTCTCAGATGTTCTTAGATCTGCAGCTGACACCAGAAAGGACTTAAACGTATAAACACAACATCCATCACAAGAGTAGGTCAAAATCACTGGTTTTGATGAACCATCTCAGAAATTGGCATGTAAATTTGTACAAAATTTGCAGAAAGCCTCACTGTGCACACTGCTGGGGTAGAAACCTGTAGAAGAGGGGTGTAAATACCTTGTCCCAGCACCAGTCACGTCATCAGCCCAGGCCTCTATGATTAGTGGCTCATGGCTTTGCCATAGATGGGGAGGGTTTGTTCAAGGAATTGCTCCTGATTTCTGTGAGTAATGCGTTTTCTCCAGGCTTCATCTTGCAACAGGTGCCCCATAAATCATGTTAAAGAGAAAATGTTTAGAAAAGCAACCAAAAGCTGTACCACTTCAGCCTTTTCCTAAACATTGACAAAGATCTGTATATGTGCAGCACATATATGCTCTACCTTCAATTTATTAACTGTCTGGGAGTGGTCATTGGTTTTGGTACATATTGCAGGCAAAGGTGAATTAGCCAATTATTTGGCTTTGTTTGGATCAGAACACATTCTGCTGCAACTGCTCATGCATTTGTCAATAAATATATGATGAATTCACAGCAGTCAATGTAACAGAGGAAAGCAGTAAAACACAAGGCAGGAGTCAACAAATTCGCATTCTGGAGGAACTGAATGGCTTGAGGACCAGTGACAACAAACAGGGATATTTATATTGGAACAACATGACTGCTCTGATTTTACTGATATGAAAACAGGAATAGCAATAGGACATATTGACTCCCATTAATTACCAGGAATGTCTTTTTGCTACCACTGAGCTATCATTTTATTATTGGAAGAGGGGACTGACTGCACTTCTGTTCATATTTTCGTTGTGCTTGTTTGGAGTGGTGTCCTGGTTTTGGCTGGGATGGAGTTAACCTACTTCTTAGTGGCTGGTACAGTGCTGTGTTTGGATTCAGTGCGAGAATGACCCTGACAACACACTGATGGTTTGGTGGCCGCTCAGCAGTGCTCACCCACTCAAGGAGCCTTCAGTGTTCCATGCTCTGCTGGCGAGCTGGGGCACAGGAAGCTGGGAGGGAGCACAGCCAGGACAGCTGACCTGACCAGGACAAAGGGATATTCCATACCTTGGAACGTCATGCCCAGCACATAAACTGGGAGGAGTCACCCAGAAGGGGCCGATCACTGCTCGGGGGATGGGCTGGGCATAAGTCAGCAGGTGGTGAGCAATTGTATTAGCATAATGAGTGGTCCTTAGATCCCAGTTGGGGTTAAACCATGATAACAGGGTTTTGAAATAACCTGTGATCTTGCTCTGCTTTGTTTTTCTCTGTAGTTACACACGGCTGTTATAATTTTCTTCTTGGAAATATGCACAGGGGTTAAATTTAATTATGAACTTACCTTCAAACACATTAGCTTTCTTTTTAAATCCTGGCTCTTCAGCAAGCCTTTCCTAGGTCTTCATGTTAGAATCAAGGATCTGACCATAGCAAAAAGGATTGATAAACATTAACATTTGGCCTTATATGAGGACCAGTCCTCAATTGTCAATGATTCTCACTAGTCTTTCAAGGACGAAAAAGTCCTTTTCTGTGTGGAAAATGTAACTCCTGAATCCATGCACTAAAACGTCATTATCAGAAAGCTGTATTTCCTCCACATTTGTAATGAACATAACAGAGACTTAATTGCTTCTAGTCAAGGAAAGTAACAAACACCACACTATCAAAATTTTGGTCTTTTTAAAAGTAGCAATGGATCACATCAGAAAAAGACCCACTTTTTTCTCCTCAAAAAAACCCCCAAACAAACAAGTGAAAAAACCCACCAAAGCTACCAAAAAATCAAAACCAAATCCTATCAGTTCAGCTTCATTCTGTGCTTCAAATGATCAGGAACAACAACAACACACATCTTCTGGTCTATGCCTCCCTGGCTGCTCTAATTAATGGTGGCCTGAGGCTGTATTTATTTCTTAGCTCATGAGATAATAGGTTATTGATTGATCTAGGAGCTAATAGACAAGGTTATGTCTCACATAAGAAGTGATTGTGTGGATTGAAGTTCATCATTGATCCTGTTCCCACACACTCAGGTGGATCATACATTTAACTGTCACACAGATAAGAACAGAAGACCCTTAATGGCATTTATTGACCTCTAAAGATGTGATGCCTCACTTGCACCCACCACTGCTTACTGTGGTCAGCCCACAGCTTGCCACTGGCTTAGGTTTGGTATTTTCTGTTTAGTGGATCTTCCCTGCCATGAGCAGGAAAGTTGGAAGAGCTGAAGTGCTGGAGTCAGCTGCTCTTACAAGGATAAAGATGTTCTGGATTTCACTGCCTATTCATTCTGTGGCATTGCCATCTCCTCGCGGCACAGATACTCAGGAGCCATGGGATGAATTAAATATCCAAAGGAGTATTTTGAAGGACTAGAAAAGGTTTGGAAGAAACTAAAATCTGAAACTAATGGAGCCAGAAGTGCAACACTGAATTGAATGCAAATATTGAACGGCGAGCACATGATTGGAACAGCAGAACTGGGAACGACTGAGAACATCCATTCTAATGAAAGCTTCAGGATTATAAAATCTGGTCTCATTACAGAATATTTGGTGAAATACATTTGTTTCAGTTATATCACTTTGACTCTTCTAAGTCTTAACATCCAGAACCAAGAACCTTATTGAAACACGTTATTTCTGAAATGTGTTTCACAAATGTGGAGGCTTCAATGATTTGATATAATACTGCAAGATGGTTTGAGTTCCTCTGAACCGGGATATTCTGAATGGGAAAGGATCTGGCAAAAAAACTCCCACCTAAATATCAAATTAAAAGGAAACGGAATAGATTGAAATATCTGCTTTGTTTAGATGGGAACCCAGCATTAAAATGAATATTTTATGTCAAAACATTTTGGACTGTTGTAATTGCTGACAAAACCAGTTCCTCTACTATTAATTCCTCTATCCATTTTTACCTGCATACGTATATTACATTAGTTTACTCTCTCTTGGGAGTCATCTGGAGACTAATACTGAAAACCAAATGCAGAAAATCACCTAACTCCCTCTTGCAATCTTTGTTAGTGTTACTGAGAAATGGCATCCATTTTTCTCCTGGTCATTGATTTTCCCAGTCGTGTAGGTCATTTCCACACAATTCTGGCTGGCCCTGCCCAGCCCCACTTGTGGAGCCGCAGCTACCACAGGCAAAGCTTTGAAAAGCCTTTTTGAGATTGCTCTCACTAATTGTTTTTAAACTGCCACAGCAGTTTGGGAATTAATTTCACCTTCCAGTTTCCCTGAGCCTTTGGCCTTTTGTAAGCTTTAATTGAACTTCTGTTTTTCAGGTGCTTGCCCAACTCAGGATTTCCTAGTTTACTTGTTCACCTCCACTTAATTTGCAGGGAAGACACTGCTTATGAAGGTACATGATGGGAACCTAAAAAGCTATTAATTTATTTGACACAAAAGCAGTTTGGAACAGTGCTGCTCAGTGGCACATGCACCTTGTTTTTATTAAGCCATGTAATGGGGAAAAAAATATCAAATCCAAGGAAGAACATTAAAAAGCTGATTTGCCTTAAGGTACAGCAGCTCCTGAAAAATGTGGTATTTTCTTCTCTTTCAACTATTACAGGGAAATATCATTTTTATTCTCTCATTTATGCCAGTTAGGATAGCTAATGATATATTATTACATGACCCACGGCCAGCCTCATCTCGTGTTAGCATTACATTCTCTTCCATTACTGCTTTTCTGACTATTTTGTGCCACCCAAACCCTCTCAGATACAGTTTCAATTACAGAAAATAATAGGATTCCTGAGGAAGTATAAATGCATCAAATATTTTAGCATGCCTGTCCTGCTCAGCAGTGGCTGAAGGACCTGTCTGCATTTTCAGGGAAGGAGCTGGAGCTGCACATCTGCCTTTCACTCAGCAGCCTTCGAGGCTTTTGTGTAATGTGAACAGGCTAAATATTATCTCCACACATAGGAGAGAGTATGTCTTGCTGTTTAATTGTGCACATTCACCATAAGTGCCCATTAAGGGACAATGTCTGCTTTCGTTTCCTCTGAATTCAATACAAATCCAACCGCAGATGCAAGATCAAATCCCAAGCCCAGCTATGGAAAATTTGTTATACTAGATCGTATTTTGCAGCTCAGGTTTGAGCAGATCATGCTAATTAATAAAGAATTTCCAAATGGAAGTCAACGATTTCAACAAAGCCAATGCTTTGGGGAAAATTAGTCTACAGAAATCAAATATATTTTGTCCAAGTACTTAATTGAAATTAAATATAGTGAGTATTTGTTACTTTCTATGCTGTAGCCTGCCTATTGATTCTCTCTGCAGAACTCTAAAACTCCAACATTTTAACACTGAGGATCTTCTAATAAGTCTCCTTTTGGATTTCTAATAATAAATTTAAAAATTCCCTTTTTACTTTGGAATCTGGATTTAAATAAACTGATGTTATAAAAGAAACATGCTCTGAAACAGAAGAGCTTAATTTAGTTTAAGATTAAAAAAAATCCTGCACTGAATTTCATGATTGGGTGCAAAGATATGTGTGAGCACAAAGTCACCGGGATCTATTCAGGGACACATGGAAAATGTAAGACTATTTCCACGAGTGCTTACGTTGCTAATAGACCTTTTAAAAATAGTATAATTGAGATTGAGGTTTGTATCTGAACATATTGTACTATTTATCATTGGCAGCTGCACCTGTTTTTTACATTAATCTTCTCTGAGAACAGGCACCAAAGAACTGAGGGTTCAGAGCTGAGGCTGATGCCTCTCCCAGAGTCTGCAGGAGAGCCCTCGAGTCCCTGGGACAGCTGGATCCCTGTCCAGCCCGGGGGCACACAGGGACACCACAGGGTCTGAGATGCCTGTGGATTTACAGCAGGGGGATTATTCTTCTATTTTTCCCAAGGCCTGCATCTGACACAGGCTGTGCAAAGCAGCCACAGAGGCACTGGAAGTGAAACTCCCGGGAAGTCCTGTTCTCCCCATTGCTCCTTCCTGTGGGAATAACAACTGCACCAGGCATTTTGTTGGTGCTGATGACTAAACTGGTGCTGGGCCAGCCCTGATGTGCAAGTCAAGCTGACACTGGAGGAGAGGAGACTTCCCACATCTTTCCTCCCAGTTCTGCCTGAAAACCAGGAAAGCGGCGCTCTGGCTTTGCCTTGCACGGCTGTGAAAGAAGAATGTAGAAGCTGGTATTTACATCCTTAAAAAAAAAGCACCCTAAAATCAAACAAAACCAAAGAATCATTACCTTAACTTGCACTTTCTACTTATTTTTCACTATTGCAACTTCAACAAGTTCCTACACAACCACTGTGACTTTTGACTAGCTCCTCTTGGCTTCATCATGGGTAACTCATGTGCCAAACCTCTCCTTAAATCCCGCCTTATCCTCCCCACTGGAACAAGCTCAGCAGGGTACCTGCACACTCCAGAGAGTGCCAAGCCTTGTCAGGATGTTACAAGGCTTTTTCTAAGAAAAGAGAAATTGCCCAAATGCAAAAAGAATCAGGGTCTTCACATAGCACGAGAACAGCCAGGCTGAGAAACATGACTTGGTACCAGCCAGCTGCATCAGCAGGTATTATTCTCATTTCGATTTCATATTTTTCTAAATGAAAGGCCCATCTTTCGATGTTTTAAATTGTTGAAAAAAAAATCTATGCTTATAGAGGTAAAAAGTACCATGGAGAGGTAAAATATATTAGATAATAAAACAGAAAAATACCAGGCTCTGCAATAAGGGAAAACAAATTTTTTTTTCTCAGTAAGCAACATATTTCTCTAAGTAATGCATTAGCTGCTTTTCATTTTTCAAATTAAAGTCTATTATTTTCAACTTGATATCAGTCAGCACAGCTTGGATATTTTTAAATACTTATAATCACGAACCTAAAAGGCGTTGGCATGGTAAGAAGCTTAACAGCAATAAAAAGAATGTAAGTGGAAAGGTAGAACAGATGAGAAGCAGCAATAATGCTTTTTATGATACTCATCTAATTTTAAAATAGCTTCTCATTTCTATGCAAAAAGGTGTTTGCAGTGGTGCTTCCCACAACCTGCATGGCCGTGGAGCAGGACGAGCCCTGTGGGAAGGACAGGGGAGCCCTTGGCCTCTGCAGCAGCCTGGGGGCTAAAATATCTAAAATATGCTTGATAAAATGGTATTTTCATAGAGAGAAGCGAAATCTAATTCTGCCACGATTCAGGAGAAAAAGACTTTTTAGATACAAATTAACAAATATGTTTCTTGTAACAGAGCTATCCTTCATCTGCCACACCACAAGAATTTTCATTACATTATACTTTTCTATCATTAATGATAACACACAATTTGTTTGCCTCACATGAACATGTGATTATTGTCTACCAAAAGTTATTCAATAAAATTACTAAAGAATCCTTTTCTTATAGGAAAACCATAATTTTCTATACCTTTAACATTGCTGCAGCAATTCCTGAATTCATACATTGGAATGAAGCAGAAAATAAAAATTACCAAGTGCATTTGCATAAACTCTAACTTCAAGAATTTAAAAAAAGAAAGAGTCTTTAGTAGTTTGGAATCAACTCTACAAAGCTGGGGAAAATCCTTAGGATATAATTTAAGGAAGGGGAAATGATAATATAGTACATAGTTGATTTTGTTAAAGATTAGGGAATTTTGCAGAGTAAGCCGCACTCAGGTAACTATGATGACAAGCAGACACTATTTTTATACAGCCTTTTGTGAGAAAGTACCACAGAGGTGAGCTCTCTGTCAGACTGAGGACAGTTTCCCATATTACAATATGATTTTTTTCTCCAGAAAGACTGACATTCTCCAGAGCAGTGTTTGTGTCCCGCTGTGCAGAATAGATCATTTTGACCACAGCAATCTTTTCATAAAGGAAAGTACTCCATTCACAAAGGAACGTTTATGAGTGATGTGCTTTCTTCTACCATTTTTTACTAAAGGCTACACTGTAGCAAATACCTTTCCAATTGCATTTCACACCTTGCAGGTGAAATATTCTGCTTTATTTCATTGCACAAAAATTAACACATATATATATATTTTTAAATATAATTAATAATGAATACTTACTTTGACATTGCAGTGGCATACAGCTTATTAGGTTTTACATATGTGCCTCTTTTTTTTTAATCTTTCCCTGAAATACCACAAACCCTGAATTTTGATGCTGTCTCTGTTCACTAACTTGATGGGCAATGATATACAATTTCGAAGTTCTTTCCAAGCTCCCAGATCCTTTGTGTCTGTAGAGTGAATCAGTGTGATCCATGGGCATTTGTTGACTTACTTTGATGAATATTTTTTCCCTAAGTCACTAGAAAAATCTGCCCTGGGCTCCCTTTCTTCAGGGCAAGGACAGCTGCAGAAGTGCTGCCAGGAGTTACAAAGTCAGCCACCTACAAACCCCTCTTTTATATCCTTATTTCACTCCGTTGCATCCCTCTTGCAATGCACTGGGCTCAGTCATAATGGGCCCAGAACACTTTTACACCCACAGTGTCACCTGGGGAACAGGATTTATCACGTAGGACATCAGCCTACAAAGAGAGATCCTGTGGTGGGAAGCACAGCATCCTGCTTTGCCCATGGGAGTAAGCAGAAAAGCTCATTTTCACTGGTTTACTTGTGAAAGTTCTTTTTTTGGAGAATGTTCATGGCATAAACGCACTAAAAAAATCCTTATGTTAGGCAAAGGAAACAAAATCTTACTTTTGATACTAGCAAAATCTAGAAATAGCCATACATATATCTGATCTGCTCCTGCCCCTGACAGACAGGGTTGTTGCAGCTGAACAAGGCTGGCTCTGTGCTCCTGGAGTGGTCCAGGCTCTGAAGAGACATATTCCCCACCACAGACGTATTCCTCCAACTAAATTATCTACTCCATGGACTGTGTGAAGAGCAAAACTGGAGTCACCATTTCCATTCAAGTACTGTACTTGCTTAAAGGCACGACACAATTAGTTCCCTGTCACATACAATTACTTACCACCATGTTGGCACATATTGTAAAGCTTTCTTTCTTTAGCTTATGTGCAGCTAATTGGACCTTGATTCTGGAGAGCTGTACCAGGGGCGATTCTGCTGCGAGGAGATGGTCCTTTCTGCCTCCACTGAGGGTAGAGGGAGCAGAGGGCATTTTCAACAGAAACTTAAAGGACAGTTGTGACATCTCAAATTAAGGATGGATTATGTGCTCACGACTGAAAAAAAGTATCGAGATTCAATTTCTTGGAACTTTCTTGATGACTTTGAAGCAGTTCTTCTCTCTTATCTGCAGTAAGGTCCAACTCTCCCCTTGGCCTCATAGGACCAACAGAAAAGTGCATGGATTCCATACATTAGACTAACTTTTTTTCCTAGAAATCAATTAATGCCAAGGAGTTAAGGTTTTCTTTTAGCTGTTGCAAATGTTAATCACGCATAAACTCCTCCCAGGATTGCCTCAGCTGCAAAATCCCCATGGCATTGCCTCCCAGTGCAATTCATATGCATAAATTACCTATAAGGTAAAGTAATACAGACCTTATTTGACCCCAGCATATTAAGATAATGTTGTGATGCTATTACCATAATAGCATTGTGGTCACGTTGTTATCACCATGTAACAGCAGACAATTACTACCTGTTAAAACCTGCCAAGTCAACCTTGCAGTGCCCATTAAACTAACTGTGAAACGTTCATTTCTCTACAAAGGTGTCTTCACCCGAGTACAGAGCAGGTGCACACAGGCATTTCTCTACATTAACAACAGAAATTGAGAATTCAGCTTTGTGTTCCAGAGGAATGAGCAGCAACTGCAAGAAAATGGGATGGTGCAGTACTGCCATGGGGATGGAGAGATCAGACATAAATCATAAACCAGAGAGTCTATCACTAAGGGTAGTGCCAGGTTAGGCTCAGCGAGGTGGCCAAAGCAGAGAGCGTTTTAGAAATGTAGGATGAGCACAACTGCCTGGTTGAGGGAGAGGTCCCTGCAGATGTGCTCGCTGTGGAGGTGCAGCTGCAAATTCTAACAAAAATGTGGGGTATGATTTAACAAATGCATGATTAAACACCAGTTTAACAGTCAGAAAGTATTTGGGTTGCTTTTCAAGGTGTACTGTCAGCTCAGCAGAGCTGGGTTACATCGCTCACCCTGAACAGCACAGCACAGAAGGGCTCCTGGTGGAAATCCACTGAGCATTCAGCTGCCTTGCAGTGAAAAAAAACTGGACTGGGTTTGTTCTTTCCTGAAACGTACTTGCCCCATTTCTTGACAGACTCTAACCTATGTTCTTGGTCTTCTGCACCACAGGCAATAGAAAGATTTGCCAGGATTCCAGGAGTTTCTGTTTCTCATTATTTTCATCTCTGCTGTACAACTCCTACTGCAAGTGGCCACTTTAAACCTGTCCTGGAAACGGTTTCTCACAGGCTGGCAAAGGTGCAGCAATGCAGCGAGGTGCTACAGGCAGAGCCCATGGTGCTTCAGCTACTGGCAAGGAGTCCGTACAACATGACAGCAGGGAGAGAAAACTGATTAGAAACAGTATTACTGGATAAAAGCCTTCTTCTCCCAGGATGAACAACTCCTTTTTGACTTGCAGAGGGCTCTGTCAGTGTTGTGAGGGTGCAGATGTCTTGGTGCCTCTCTTCTGAAACACTCCACAGTCTATCTTTTGTCTTTCAACACTTCATTACAAGTGAAGATTGACAGTGCCTTGCTGATGCTGGGGAGGTCCTCTCTGCAGCACCTCTCTGCCTAAATACAGAAATAGTTTTGTCATGCTAGAAAAAAGCTGCTGAGCCTTCCTGAGGAATCCCAAGTTGGGGGATGTGACCCAAATAAATGTTCTCTGGAAAATGTATTCTGGCAGAAGACTCAGCACATTGTGCAGATTACAAATTGCACCCAATTTTCTGTTTTAGCTGCCTGATTTTTAATGCTGAAGCCGTTGATTTCTTCTACTGCTGCAATTCAGAGAAACATTTTCCATGCAAAAAAAAGTAACAGTTGCAAGCATTTAAAGAGAGCTGAAACACAATGGTTGTTTTTTATTCCATGCTCCATTGCTCAGTTTCCTACTACTGACTGATATTGGTGACATGAGTCCTGTTTTCACAAGGGTTTATGAGTGAAGAAAGCTCAGAAGTTTTGGTGCAGCTTCAATTCTGAGCTGGGCAAATTAAATGAACTCAAAGGTGGTTACGACACAAATCTGTGAAAGTAGTGCCTCTTTGGCCAAGATACCTACAGGATTTCAACCCATTTGGACCTCCCCTTTATCGTCCCTGCTACTGCTTGAAAATTCAGAAATGGCGTTTTCTGTAGCATTTCTTTCAGAATCTGCTGTTCCTCAAGTGGCCGGAGAGCTGGTGGTTGGAGGGTCAGAGCACAGGCACATCCTTTTTGTGTTTTGGCCCCGATGTGTTGAGCCCAGAGCTGTCTCATACCCTTCCACAATACTAATTTTAACAACAATTAAATATGTGGAAAACTAGGAAAGAAAGAATTAAATGATTTCAAAATTAAGCCTCCAAAACATGGGAAACCCTAACTCAAGGATCACAAGGCCCAACTTTTATTGCTCTCCCAGTGATAGCTGGCACAGGGGCATCCTGGTTCCTTGCTCCTCTGAGCTGCTTTCAGCAGGAGCAATGCAAGCCCACGACAAGGGCACCCACAAACCTAGGAGGCACCACCCAGCTCTGTTAAACACCACGGGAAGACACATCAGAATTCCCAGGGCTGCTTGGCACCTCTAGCAAGGCTTTATCCTCTCCTCTACCACTCAGTGTTGCTGCCCCAAAGCTGAGACGGGAACCTGCTGGCTCAGAAAAACCTTCTGTGTCTTAACTTTTTTCCAGTTCCTTCAGTTTTCTCCATCACTTTGCAAGATCTGTTTCCTCAGTGGGAACTGTAGCCCAAACAGGCTAAACTGTACCTCATGATGCTGTGAATAAACAAATGTGTGAGAGTTTTCAGCACTTAATAGTGTCAGCCATGAAAGAGAAATCTGTTCTCAGCCCTCACCGTATGGAGGCTGGCATGCCGCAGAGTTCAGCTCAATACGGGGAAAACGAAGCCTCGTGTTTAACATCTCGTAAAGGTCTAGAGAAAAATCACAACTGCCCCTTCTCAAAGTTACCTTCATGGCTCTGACTGGTGAAGGTAATAGAAAAACTCCTGATTTCAAACAGATGCAGCCTTGCACACTGTGTTGTGCTACACCAGGGGCTGCTCTGCCTCCCAGGCACTGAGGTGTTTTCCACCACCATGCTGAGGTCTGGATGAAATATTTCCACTTCTGGACAGCAGGTTAGTCAAGAGACAGAGCCTGTAGGGAGCTCATGGCACTGTGAAGCCCCTCTGCGCAGGAGGACACTGGGGCCCTCAGTCTGCTGAACATGTTTGCAGTGGTACATCTCAGGCAGGTAATTTGGGTTGGTACAGTCTAACCCTTTTATTTACCACTGAATGAAGAAGCCCGTCCATTTAGGACAAGTACTGGTTTAATGAATGTTTGGCCATCAGGTTTCAGACCTAAATGTGCCTGTTCAGGTTCCTCTTAATTTAAACAAACTCTTGGGAGTTTGTTTACACCACATGAATGAGAAGAAAGGCAGCGGGCATTGACTTTCACAGACACTCTGAGAGAGGGGAATACAGCTCAATGATCAGACAATGTCTATTGACACCCTGGTAACCAGACGGTTACTGTCTCTGTCCTGTCTAATTCTTGGCTAAAGCACTGGCTGGCTCGAAAAGTTTGAAGATATTTCCCTGAAATCCAGCAGGTGTGATCAAAGGGATTAGGTAAGGAAAAATTAAGCGCTGCTTTAGCTGCCTTCTTTTTATGCCTAACATTAAACCGCTGCCTTTTTTTACAATAATGTTTTAAAACCTGATTATCTGGTCATATTTAATCTTTTCCTAGCTCCCACCTGTCTGTCACTGGAGTACCTTACATTGCCACTCAGAGAGAGATAGATCATACCAAACTCTAAGACAGCAAGAAATTAAGCCCAGGCACTCAGACAATCTCCATCCAAGATATACCTGTGGTGCTCCCCCTCTTTGTGGTGAGCAGGATGTTGTTGGGACACTTATCCCATCCTCTTCAGCCTTAGGAACATCAAGTGGATTGCAAGCACAATGAATTTTGGCTTCTCAACGTGAGGAAGAAAATCTCCATAGAAATATTTTTAAATGCCTGACATCTAGCTTCAATTAAGTTTATCTGTATTAATAAAATACATTTCTCACTCAGTGGGTAAGGATATTTTTAATCTTTTATACCATTATCCAATAAGCCAGAAAACTGATAAAAAATACATTCATGTGCAAATCAGTCCTTTCTCATTTCCTTTTAATTTTTTTTTCATCCTACTTCAATATTTTAAACCCCAACCTCTTTTGTGAGTCACGTAAATAATTCCTATTGGCATCGCTAACAAGTGTTCAGAAGTAAAATGTCAGCCACTTCAGCGAAGATGTGCACTGATGGACTGTGCTGAGATTCAGAGGGCTGATAATGGCATAGGGAGCCTTTCACACTTTGATCATCAGTTTGAACCTGCAATACCCCAAACTGACCACAGTTATAATCATGTCATAATTACCTGGTTGTCTGTATATGATTGCTGGTCTCTTTTCATCCCCTGCAGTGGACGGGTACTCTGCTTGCTGACAGTAATTATCTTTTGCTATCAATCACAACCATTCAGAAATTATTCTCCTCTCTCAGGCTCTCTTTTCCTGAAAGGGCTGTGTGACTCTCAGATGGTAACACTTTACAGTGATAGCTATCCATCTTCCTGCTGACTTTTGCTGTCGTCCTTTTACATCCACTGTAACCGTGAAGGAGAAGGAATTCCTTTAGCAGGAACCAAGAGGAAAGACAAATCTTTCTGATTAGAGGCTCTTTGTACTCTCAGGCTCTTGCAGTAGAGCCTGGTGACAAAACCACAAACAGTCTTCCTAAGTTGTTTACAAACACAGATATATAACCTTGCAGAACAACTCTGAATTCCTCCTGGACCTTGTCTATATGGACATGTAAAAAAAAAGTTGTGGTCCAACTTATGTCTACCAAATTAGTTCAGATTAGGAATTGTGTCATCCCTCTCTAGAAACACCATCCTTTGAAGGCAACCTTGTCCCTCGGGATCCCTCCCTGCTTCTTTCATCCCCCAGAAAGGCATCTACCTGACTCCTGATACTTATCTGCCCACCATACTGTTAAGACTTTTACCACCTAACTCAAGCCAGAAAGTAGTTCTGAGTGATCTCCATTTTGACAGTTCAAATAGTAAAAGTTACAAAGAATATTCAGATCATTTCATTCCCACTACCTTTGCCCTTTTCCCCGGGAAACACAGCTCTTGAAGAACATGCAAAAACTGTTCCTTCAGATTTCCTGCTAGTAGTAAATACGTTTCTCTTCATTATTTTATTTCCCTGATCTTTGTTCAAAGAAACCCACAAATACAGCAAAGTGTTACCTGTCAATCAGGTCATCAGCTTAGCAAATGTCTGACAGCAAAGAAACATGAAACGAAGCAGCTACAGTGTAATTTTCTGATCAGTCTATTAGATGTTTGTTCATTTGAACAGTTCGTGCCTCTGTTCTACTATGTCATCTGGCAACAGCAGACACCTGAAAATTATATTCTTTCACCAGATATAAAGTCTGTAGCTCTCATTAAAATATTCATGACAAGAAACATTCTAGTCAATTGGTGAATTGCTGTTAGAGTTAAAATATGAATCAGCACCACACCATTGCTGTGATGTGGGAGAACTTAATGGACTTGCAGTAATTTATGTATAAACACAAAGAACAGGAACACTGTGATAAGCTCAAAGCAGCTGAGAGCTTCTCCCGTGAAAATGAGAATTTGTGTACAGATAAGTCTGTAAAGAATTTTGTGAAGAAAACACTAAGAAAATGAAAAAACCCTCCAGTTAGAAACTAAATAGCTTAGGTACCAGCTCAGGGGCTGCAGGGAATGCAGCAGAGAGTGCAAAATCCATCCAGGGTTGTGGATAACTCCCAGGCTCTCAGCCTTCTGAGCTCTGCCATACCTCAGACCATGCAAATCTGGACTTATTTTCCTACATGATTGGCAATCACTGCCATGCACACCCACCATATCCGAATCCCACCTGAGAAACTGCCTGGAGAGTGTTAATTCAATCAGCCATTGTGTATTTCAGTTAAAAGAACCATCATCTGACCATTCCACTTAAAGATATTCTAGACTAGAGACAGCTTGTTCTGGAGTAGGAAAGTCCTCCAAATCTATTTGAAAGCAACATAGAAGACACAAAAGAAAGGTAACTTTTCCATGAAAAAATACAGCAAATTCGCCTGGGACCAGCCATATTGAGAAGGCCAGGGCTGATGCCTCTCCCTCAACTGGATTTTATCTCTGTATTATCAGCTACAAGAGGGACCTGAACTAAAGCCACGAAAACATGAATGAACACATTTCCTGGGTTTGACCAAAAGCTCAATGAATTCTGTAAATGACCCCTGGTGTTCAGCTCAGGTTCTTGGCAAGGCTGGCCCTAGGATATGCATAAAAATTGATCCAACAACCTCATTCAAAAAGACCCAGAAACACTCTAAAGCCCCTCCTCAAACAGCAACCCCCCAAATGGAATTATTTTCCCTCATAGTTTTCCATCAGAGTACAAATGCCTTTATAAACGAGGCTTTTTACATTTTTACCTAGCATGTAGCTATCCATGTCTTAAATAGTAGTTTAAAAAAAAATCACCATTTTTGTCTTATTTATCTATTCACCACATCATAATGATTATAGATCATTTCTACTCTCAAATTAACCTCAGGGAACACTTAGATACTCTTTGGGAAATGTTTGGACAACTATGGAAATCTCTAATTTCTATATCAACAGAGGGTTTTGCATGCTTGGTTAAGTCTGGAACTGTCTGTTTTAATTTATTTCTCCAGATGAATATTTATTTGATTCACAGCCTCTTTCACATATGCTTTTAAATATATTGTCATCAAGGAAATGGGATGCAAAACAAGAAGCTCTTGTTTTGTCTTCCTGGGTGTTACTTTGAAACCACTCAGTTATTTCACCTTCCATTTCTGCTCCAAAGAACAGAGAGGGCTGAACCTTAGAAAAGCCCGTTCATTCGTTCTGAGGGGGTATTTAGTTGCTAAAGAGCAACTGTCTGCTGCAGCATTAGCATGGGTGAGGCATTTTGCTGGTAAAACCACTTCTTGCATCTCTTTTCATGTTGAGTGGCAAGCTCCTGACTCCGAACGCTGACAGGTCATTGTAGCAGAAGAGTTGGAAATTTTAGTAGGAAAGCTGAGTAATAAAATTAAAAAGATCACCAGGGATAGAAGGAGAAGTGATAAGGCAGAAAATGGAAATAAAATGGAACGGAGACCTTAAGGAGAGACAGTTCTGGTTGATCAGTGGCAGAGTCAGTGGTCACACTGCCTGCACGGGCTGGGTCTGCCCGTGCCTAGGAGTCTGTATGCAAAGCCAGCCACAAAGCAACTGATTCATGCAGCTACTGCTACAAACTAGAAAATAAATTGTTCCATTACAAAAAGATATTTTAGAATCAGCTATGATCAGTGAATCGCTTGCTCTGATTTTCCTCTGCTTTCCATTTGCCACGTGTCCTTCTCTAGCTCCTTCCAGGACATCTTAATTTCCCGCAGTCAGCGATGGCCACAGGGCTGCTGGCAATGAGATGGATCAGTGCAAAAGTACAGTGGCTCATGTGCAACTTCTGCTGCTGCAGATTACTGCACTGAAGATTACAAGCCACCCAGAAAATCCCAGAAGAGAACATCATCAGGGTTTAAATGGGGTATGAAAATTGTAGGTTCAGATTTTAAGGTGTTTCTTATTGGATTTGATTTGCTACACGAGACCCAGTGTAACTCATGTCTTGTATGTTACTTCCACACAGCTGTGTGGAAATCTGGGAGGCTGTTTGGAGAATGACTATAAATAAAGCTGTCAGAAGCCTGTCCCCACAGGGCCATTTGTTTGTCCATACAATGACAATGTTAATACCCTATTTTCAACAGCTTCTTTCCATAAATGTGGACATGATTTTGAGCTCATATGAAGTCCAGCCAGGTCCTGTGGTGCCATTTATCCTTGTCACTACATCCTCAGCAGTTCAGAAGTAAAGATCCAGCTGCCAATTAAAGCAAGAGTAACCCTTCAAAGAGATTAATGTGTGCCCCAAGTTATCTCCGCTCAATGGCCTAATCCTGCTCCCAGGGAATTCTGTGAAAGCTGCCTGACTCCACTGAAATCTTCTCCTGCCCAAACTAGGCAGAGCTGCATTAACACAGCTGAGGCCAGAATGCAGGCAGGAGAAAAATCAAGGTTATTCTTATCAATGATTTTAAGAAAGTACCCAGGTGCCATAAGCTACACACTGGGATGTACCCCGGAATGGCAAATGAGGATTATGGCCCTGTTTGAGCAGGTATAAATGCACTTTTGTGTTTATATTTATAGTCAAATATGTTGAAAGCTGATGCAAGGAAAAGTAGTGCCTTTTTCAAATTGAAATAGCTGTTATTCATTCTGACTGTCTAGATTTGTAACCAACTTTATCAATTTAATTTCATTTATGGTATGGTTTGTGGCAGTATTTTTCTCAGGTTCGGAGACAGCTGAACTGAGTTTATTAAAGCCTTGAGTGTTCCTCAGGCTTGATTAATGGAAGTATGAACATATTATATTGAATTTAACAAAGGCAGGAAATGGAGATTTTTGGGAAGGCAGATATAGCTGTTAGACCATGTAGAGAGGGCTACTGAAAACGCCAGGAGAAAAGCCAGACCAAACAAAGCTGAACTTGCCAAGAGAGATCAGTGAAGAATAAACACTGTACGCCTGATAAGTTGGAAAATGAAGTCAGACAACATAGCAGGCTTCCTCCAGCAGCGTGTGTTTCCCAAAAGCTTGACAAAGAGCTGGCAGTGATTCAGGATTCCCAGAATATGTATCCACAAATAAGTAGGTCGTCAACATATTTCAATCAGTCTATCTACACAAGTCCTGTCTGCAGAGCCTCTCTGTTTAAGCAGTGGGACTCTGCTGGCTGGCTCAGATGAGTTGGTGAAGGAAGAGGAGTTCCTCCAGTCAGTAGTCAGGTCACTGCTGCTCTCTGGTGTCATCACACCCACCCATTCCTCTCTAGCCACTGGCACTCTCTCACCTTGGTTTTTTGAGCTCTTAGTTGTAAAAGGACTTGGAAAAGTCAATTTGCACTGGATGCAGTCACAGGCATCTTCTACCCAATCTGTTTCAAGGCTAAGAACCACAACTTAAGGACAAGGAACGCTGGCATGGTGGTTCCTTGCAGACACTCAGTGTGGGTGGCACTCACCTGCATGCAAAGAGTTGACACAGCTTTGATCCATCACCCTGCTCCCTCCTGAACTCCGCACATAAGCCACTGGGACTTGCCCAAGTGCCTCTGAGCAGATTTTAAGGGAGTCTTAAAACATCACACATCGTCCCAGTCCCCTGCCTTGTTGCTGCAAGACAGCCTAGGATTGCCTCTCAGTGGTCACGTGGCAGAAGCAACGGGGACAACAAAGTGACCAGATATTTTGTCGTTCTGGGAAGGCAAAGTGAGCTGGGGATGCTGTTTCAGGTTCACTGGCAAACCACGTGGCCCATGTGCCACGCTAAGTGCTGCCAAGAGCTGTGAGCCTGGCAGCTTTGCTTTGTTTTCTGTGCCTGTCTCTAATATCCCTGATCTGCTCTAACTTTCACTGCATCCTTCAAAGCAGGAAATCATATGGCCCTCCAGATCTTCAAGATCAGCTACATGGATATCGACAGATATATTTTTAAAGTGTTGCTATTGTAAATTGGTGTCGGGGATTACGTTGCCAGATGAAAAGGAAACCACCACTGAAACGAAAAGCCAAAAAATTCCCACAATTAAACCCAAAATTCTCATTAACATTTATCGATTCAAAATTAATAATACACCCTTGAAGCCAAAAATTCTCATCAATATTTGTGGATCCAAAACAAACCATACACCCTATTTACATGATACATTTATTTACAGGAGAAATCTAATCTCAAGGGGATTGTTGTGATTGTCAGGACATTAGACTTTCCTTCTTCTCCAAGTTCACACATTCGACCTTCCCTTGCAGCATATGAAATCAATGCATGCAAATCCTTTTTCACAGCTCTGTTCCCATTTAAATCAATGGCAAAACTCCCACCAAATCGAATGAGGGTATAATTAAGCCCTTTACATTTTAGTAAACTCCATGCCAGTAGCTCACAAACCTACAGACTGAGTAAAAATTTGGTAAGTAGATGGCCCAAAGCGCAAAGAAAAATGTGCAAAATTAAATAAAGGCAAGTTTCACAGGCATTTTGGCCAAGTCTAATTATCCCTCTATAATCCTGCTCCTCCAAGAGAGTTGTATAAAGTCCTGGTAGAGCAAATCTGCAAATTCAGACCTGCTGCTGAACAATTAGGCTGCCTGAATCTTTCAAATTCAGGATGGCTGATCTGCACAAGATCAGATTCTGTCCCCTTTCTTCATGCTGATGCTATCTACCTCAACAGCAGATTGCTGATTTGGGGATATGAATATCTGCTGAATGTGTGCTGCACCAGGTCCAAAGACAAGAGATAACCTCAGGATTACTTCTGCAGAGTCATTGTGCAAGGTGGCTGTCCCTAGCAGTGAAGAAAGTTAAATCTCAAGGATGCTGACACTGAGGATTCAGAAGACTTATATTTAAAGGTGTATGTAGTATACTGAAGGGGAAAATAACTGGCCCTGGTCTAACATATCTGGGTAGTGAACAGCAGAACAGGAGATTTGCCCTATAGGTTATGCCCAGCAGTGCAGGGAGAGGGAACCCAGCAGTGACAGGGTTTGTCAGAGTCACCAGAGAAATCATTTTTCCCCGACTCCATGGCTGAAAGTGGCGATTCAGGGGAAAAAATGGCTTGCTGTGACTTGGAAACCACTGCAAAACCATTACTTGCCAGAAGCACACACAGGCTTGTAATCCTTTTGGAAGTATTAGTTTTGGAAAATGGCTTTAGAACATCTTCCAAATCTTTGCAACCCAAGCTTGAGCTCTGCAGGAGAGTGCCCTGAATGCCCTGTTACGTTTCACCTTGCTGGTTTGTCCCTCCCCTGCTGCAGTGCCCAGACTCCCTCTGCAAATGCCACCACACCGAGTGGTGCCACATCCACGAGGCAGCGCTGTGGTCACACAGGGGGAGCTGCTCTCCCCCAGGCAGCCCCCACGGGTGCTGCTGAGCCTGCTACTGCAGAGATGGGATGGAAGTCTCTTCTCAAAGCAAGCACAAGGCAATAAACAGGAATAAGCATTAATAATTCTGCTAAAATGAAGGACTAAAAATAAGAGGGACAGAACAGATATTCTGCTGACAGGTTTGCCTTCAGGTAAGTCCCCCCTGAAGCACCAGGCTGCAGCTGGGGGCTGTGCAATGCACTGGGGGGCACAGCAGGAGCTGTGCAGAGCTGTGTCCCTGCTTTCCAGACATGTGCTGCCAGTGGTGGCACTTCCAGAGATGAAAGAGAATGAACCTGGGAGTCTGGAAATCAGGACACATCTTTGTGAAATCCTGGACTCAGATTATCACTGTTTTCTTTCTAAATCTGTTTGTCTTGTCCTTTAGACAGGAAACAATTTGCTGGAGAGACAATTTAGCCATGAATATGAAAAATTCTCCACAGACCCTTGGGGGATGCTCTGTATCATAATAAGCAAAAAAACTTAGATTAAAGTGTGAAAGTATGATCTCTCAAGTGATGTTACAGGGATAAGTACATTTGTAATGCGTATGTATATTTATGTATGCATATCAGGACACACATACCATAGGGTAGGGCAGGTTTAAGTTAGATATGAGCAAGAAATTCTTTACTGTGAAGGTGGTGAGGTCCTGGCACAGGTTGCCCAGAGAAGTTGTGGATGTCCCATTCTGGAAGTGTTCAAGGCCAGGTTAGATGGAGTTTGGAGCAATCTGGTCTAGTGAAAGGTGCCCCTGCCCATGGCAGGGGTGTTGGAATAAGATGAGCTTTAAGGTCCCTTCCAACCCAAACTGTTCTATGATTCTGTGATTCAGATTTCAGGTCTAGATGAGTCTGAAGGTTCAACGGCATGAACCTTCTGTCATGTGTTCAGCAACACAGACCAGGCAGTGAGGGCCTGTGTTTGTTTGAACGTGGTGTGTGGCAGGGGACCGTGTGGGGAATGTCTGCTCTTGGGAGGGATCCCACAACCGTGCCTGACCTGTGTCAGAAGCACCAGCAGAGCAGCAGCACTGTGATCCCTGCCCTCATTATACACAGATCTAGTAACCTACTTTGCCAAAAAGAGCCCTGAGTCAGGTGGGATGGCTGGGGACCACAGAGGCAGCTATCCATGCTGAACATCTCTGTACTGCCACTGCACTCCACAGAGATGCAGCATAAGAAGCAAGGCACAGAGAAATTCTTCATCTGCCTGGTAGAGAGAGACCTTGCTGCTGCTAAAGCCTTTTCTTTATTCCCTGCATGAACACCAGCTTCTTTGCCCATTGCAGAAGAGCCTCTGAGGGAAGCTCTGGTCTCCTGGTGCTGTCACCCTTGTACAGCCTGCTGTTGTCACACCTTCTGTAAACCATGTCAGAGCAGGGCAGAAGAAGGAATGCTTCTGTGGACTGGTCTGTCAATGCAGTTGAAGCATTTCACAGCCCTTGTCACAGGTTTTGGTGAAAATCACTGGTGCTGTGTTGGTTTATATAGTTTAGGGCTACTTCATTTTTTGAGAGCCAGACAAATGCTAGTAACAAAAGGAGGACCACTCAAAGGCCAGCACAGGCACTGCCAGGGAAGTGGCCCTGGGAGAGCCTGGAATCTTGGCTATATAAGCTCCAGCACCTGCTTACAGATCGAGCAGGCAGGTGTCATCTCCCTTTACTTTAAATGTCCAAAATACAGACATTTACATGTTGTCTGCTTGAACCTCTGCTCCCTTAAGTCAAAGAAAAGAAACTGGATCTCACATTTAAGTCTTTTCTCTGGGGTGAAATGACTTGCAACCTGAAAATGACTTTTAGAACAACTTCAATGTAGCCTGAATATGAAGTATTCAAACTTAATTATATGCACTGAAGAGCAAACAACACTGTCTAAACACAAATACAAGCTTTCTCCCACAGTTTTATTTCCCAATGACTCACATTGAAGGGATATTGTTTTCTTTCAGGCATTAACCGATGAGATATAAATAAGAAATAAAATTTCTGGACCAAAGCATCCATGCCAGGGAGTGGATACCATTTTTCAGCCAGACCTTTCTTATCACAAGAAGTCATTACGAGAGCTGCTTCCGTGGCATGTCATACAGCTCACATCCTTTTCTGCCTGTGTATGAACACTGGGGTCAGCTTCCTATCGAGGTGCTTTGCATCCTCCCAGACCCCACATGGACAATGCTGCTGTGACAAACACAGTGTCACACACACACACACACACACACACACACTCATTTAGCCGTCTTAAGTCCTCAGATAAACCTGTCATTTCCAGTACAGCTACACCACTGATTTAGCAAAGAAAAAAGCCTTGCAGAGGGCCCTACCAGGTCAGAGCAAACCCTTCAGTAACTGCAGGTCTTTCCCCTACCTACAGCCAACTTGGGAAAGTTGGAGGAGCAGAGGGTTCCTTCCCCTGGTGCCTGGGTCAGCAATGTGAAAGGTGTCTTCAAAACCCTTCTGGGATTTCTAGAGAATTTCAAAATTCTCCAGGAAGAGAAAATTTCTCTCTCATGGTGTCCTATCATGTCCTGCTGGGACTTATTCTCCACAAGCTGTTGGACCATGGCCCGCTTTCATTTTCCTTCTGTCTGAAAGTACCTACTTGTGTTTGCAAATAATTCCTGCACATGCTAAACTTTGAAAGAATTTATTATATGAAATTTTTTTTCACCTAGTTCTACTGCCCACATCTCATGTGATCAGCACAGTCAGAAGCCTGTTTTACAGTAAACTGCTGTTTTACAGTAAGCAAGTATTTTGGTGTAAAAAGAACTCTATAAAATGAATCCTATTAGGTGCCCCCCACCAAATATGGTAATCCCTTTTTGCTGCAATCAAGCACAGTTTCTAGCATTCCTAACACCCCAGGCCTCATGTTCAGAAGCTGTTTGTCCTCATGTTTGTGACCTATAATAGAGTCCCCAAAACCATATGTTTTCATGCACATATTCTTTCAATTATGCTGATGATGCAGGAAGTGATAACAACCCCCTTCCGTGCCTCAAAGCAATGCACCAAGTTCTCTTTTTCCACACCTCTGCCTCTTCCAAATGCAAGGAAAGGTGTCAGAAATGCATGTTAATCAGTTTTTCTTGCAGTGCTTTTTCAGAGCAAGTGATCCAGGACAGTTTTTGCCCATCTGGCTTCCTGCTCATGAAAACACCCTTCCTGAATGAGGGCTAATTAGGCAATATAATAGTTTATCCTTCTAATGTATTGATTTACTTAGTGAAGCAAACAGTGTGCTGGTGTATTAATTCACGACATTTGTGTAACTGTTTGCACATAGGTTTTCCAGTGACTGTGAAATAATTATAGTGATTTTGAATTAGCATAAACGTTGCATTTTGCAGCTCAGGAAGCGACCCCTTTTGATTTCAGGGGCAAAAAGAAGTGGGAGGATGCTTAAACATTTGAGAATGAAACACACTCATTAGCTGTAGCTGAGTTTATGAACTTCAGAGGTTAAGCATTAGCTACAAAAAACCTTTTAATCAAGATGGATCAAGCTTCTCCACTTAAACACATTATCCAAATTTGCAGTCATCTCTAGTTAATGAGTCAGTCTGAATTAGCCTTTCAAAAGAATTAAGGGAAAAGAATCAACACTTTGATGGTGTTTGAAGCACAAGTTGAAGTAATTGAATCAATGTGTTAAATCTTAGATGAGATCTTTTAATCCGTAAAACAGTGATCGAAAGCTATGTGACTGAAAACAGATGAAGTGGTTAATTTGGACGAATTATTCTGCACAGGGAGGTCCCCCTCAATAACAGCCTGTCTGAAAGCAGGATTTGCTTATATTCACCACACCTGAAAAGGAACAATCAGGGTTGAAATGTGCCAGTTCTTCCTGTTACCTTCCCCTCTGACTTCAAGACAGATTTTTATCCTTCAGGTCAAGGCTCATACCTGAATGTGTTGTGAAAACAAGACTTTGAGCAAGTCTCTTGAGAGACTACCACCTGAGAAGGGTAGTAAAAATTTTATCTTTCCAGGTCTCTGGGATGAGGTCATTAACAGGTAGGCTTTCAGCATTCACACTGAAAACCTACTCTCAAGTTTAAGAGGAAAATTCCTATAGTAACACATTAGGGTGTGCCTCCTCAAGTAGTAGCTTAACTGGACTTATTTTAATATATGAAGCACCAGACCCCTCAAGATTCTGATGAGATCTTGAATGTGTAGGTATATAAGGACTGGTACGTATGAGCTCTTTGAGCACTTTTCCTACCAGAATAAGTTGCTAAAAGGAGAAGTCATCAGTCTCACTGGGTCCTTGTATTAGCCCTTGTCCCCTGGCTGCCCTGGCTGCTTTGTGTGTGGAATTCCCTTTGAGGCAAAGACCACATTATGCTCATTAGAAATTCCATTAGTGGTCAGGGTTAATTTCTGTAATTAAGATGTGGTGAAACAACAACCAAGCAAGCACTTTCTTTCAATGAAGTATTAACATCAAAGCTCTTCATATGCTTAAATGTGACCCGTAAAACCACCCATCCTTTGATGTTTTCCTACTGCAAATGGCTCTACTCAGTGACAGAGCTCAATGGAAACATAAAAGAGGGCATCAAAACCCAGCCCTGAAAAAAATACAACTGTGTTCAAGAAGGGATAACTGTTCTCTTTCATGGCTCCTGAAAAACTGCAGAAATGCACAAAACTCTTCTGAATTAGGAGCTCTTTAAATGCAGCATGTTAAACCTGCCAACCAAGGCTCTTACCCAGTGTGAAATACAGAACAAAATGAAATACAGAAAACAATCAAGTCCAAAGCTGTCCAGGGTTGTTTTAGCCACAGCAGGGATGAAGGTGCAGTACCACCACGCTCAGCCCAGGCCGTGCCCCAGTCCTTCCCTGCACACCTGGGACTGAAAGCAGGAGCCAAGGGATGATCCAGAGCTGTGTGGGAGATCAACACTCTGAGCTTGTTCAGTATTTCATTCATTCAACACATTGCATTAGTTCCCTCGCTTGTTTTCTCTATTTTTTTTCCCCTCCTCGTTCTCTAAATTGTCCGTAATCTGAATTGTGACAAAAATTTCCTCATGTCCTCTGGACAGAATATCATTCAAAAACCAGAAAATGGAAAAAAATGAACCAAATGGTAATTTTACTCCTGTTAGTGAAGCCAAGAGGAAGCCCCAACTGGCAGCTGAGTGCCCTGAGCCTGCTGCGTGCTGAAGTTCAGGTTATCCCTGGGAAAGGGGCACAGAATCTGCTTGTAATGGAAAAACCCCTCTGTTGTGTCAGAGACCTCCTTTCAGGGGGAGCAGAGGGGCTCGGTGGGATGCCTGTTGTGCAGACAGAGGTTTGCTGTCCAAGACACATGGGTGAAGGACGAAGGACAAAGCTCCAGGCACAGTTAAAAAACAGTTTTTCCTTCTGGCATAAGGAAGGAAAAAATAAAAAAGGGTGTGGGAAATGCAATGCAGAATAGTGAAGATCTGAAGAAAACATCACATAATATAACCACATTTTTGTGTGGGAGAAATAAGCATTGACAAAATTCACATGTCTGAGGGGAATTCAGTTGAAAGATTGAACATAAGTCAAGACTCAGAGGCCCAACAGCTAAAGATATCATGCATTAAAAGCAGCAAGTCATGCCCTTGCTTAGAAGAGACTGTTTAACCACGTGCCTTGTACTGGCACAGCCTGATTAAACTGCTTTTAAGAATCTGAGGCCTCTTATTAACTATGAATTTTTAAAGTTTTTTTTTTTATAAAAAGAAAAATTACACGTCAAAGCAAGTACAAGACGGCTATAGCCAATCTCTTTTCCAGCACACAAAGATATGCTCCACTGATCACTGACATAAAAAAAAATAAAAAAAATAGACTGCACTGGGTTTTTGAGGTGAGAAATGGAAAAGATCTATTAGGTTGGCTTGTCCAGTGCCCAGCTAAAGCAGAGGGCTTTTTCTATGGACTGTTTACACAAGTTCTCTAGAAAACTTTCCCTTGAACTAAACAAAGTATGGTATAATGTTCTTAGTAATATCAATATTTTCCCTATGCTGAAATAGCTGGATTCATTTCTGTGTGTTTAAAATATTATTTCACTGGTAGATATGGATATAGGGTTCTCACAGCTTAAGAGTCCAAGGCTAGCTCACAAAGCTCCCTCTAAAAACCCAGCTGGCATTGATAGCCCCCTTCCTCATCTCCTAGAGGAGAGGATTTGAGGACTATTTAGAGCCTGGCAGCTCAGAGAGCCCCTGAGCAAGGGAACAGTCCATGGCTGGAGATGGGCACCTGCAGCAGAGGTGCATTCACCCTGGGAGAGCCTTTTGTCCCCCTCTGGGCACAGGCAGGGACATGTGCCACAAGCTCCCAGGCATTACAGCTGAGTGAAAACAACCCCAGAGCCAAACAAGGAGGAAATAAGATGACTAAACCTTCACAATCACGTCCATGGGCAGTAGCAGGAGCTTTGCTGAGCACAGCAAGGTCCTGTTGAGAGAGGAAAAAACCCTCAATATTAAACTTTATGGAGTTTTCTTTAAAAAAAGCATTTTAAGACAATATTTTTCTCTATTTGTTGGCAGAAGTGTCCCAGAGCTGGGGTGTGGACCCTCACGCCAGTTGAACTACTCAGTGGAGCAGCACGAGGGGGATGGAGAGGGACTGTGGGTACCCCCAGCACAGCATAATCCAGGCAGTGGGGAATAGTAAAACTCTGAATGGTATTTAATTCTATCTGTTTGTTTCAGATTTCTTTTTTAATAAGCACAAGGAAAGAGACAGAAGTTGTGAGGGTAAAAAGCTGAACTGTTAGCATATAACTTCTGTAACTAGATTAATGAAATGCCAGAGGATCCAGGTCTGGACATAATAATGTAGAAATTGCAATCATGTTTCATGCTGTGAGGGCAACTAGAAAAGCAACAACATATTTCAGCAAGTGTGTTCTTTATCTGTACTGAGAGAAAAGATAGTACAAAAACAATGAGGAGACAAAGACTATTTTCTTCATTGTCTCCCTTAGAAACAACTGAATTGCAATGGAAGTTCGTATCTCAGCTTTGTTAAGGTAAGACTAGTGGTAAACTAATACGAGTACTAGTCGTACATTTCTGTTGGTCACATGAGACTTCCTTTTTAATTAGTGAAAAGCTAATGTATTTGAGTGAAGTAATTTAGCAGGGAATTGCTGCACTGCTGATCACATATTTTTAGAAGTAGCAGTTATTAGTTGTCACCTTCTGTCTGCTTTTAACACTGCCAAATTAACTTTAGAGTAGAGAAATAATAAGATACGTAAATACAATACCAATGTTACTGTACAAAGGCACAAATACCTGTAAAAATCGTAGAAAGGATATTTATGTTGTTGAAATAAGTCATCCTAATTGTGACTAACTCTCCTTCTGGCCACAGAATTCCCCATCAGTCATAAGATTCTTACTAATTGTTATAAGTTAAAAAGCTCTCAGCAAAACTTTCACAGAACTCCACAGAATTTTGCAGCTGTTTCACATGAACTTTGACTCTAGAAAGAGAATCAATTTTGTTCACACCAAAACTCAGAATTTCCGCATACCTGAAAAACCCCAATTGTGTGACATAGTGAATATTTTTCTTCTATCATACCAAGCATATATTAATAACCCATATAAAATAAGCACAGAAGAATAGCCTTGTGTTGCTGTTTTTCCTTATAAAGAAGTTACGACCAGGTCCATGTGGCAATAGCTGGTCCCAAGGAACGCAGCCAGCAGGCAGAGCCAGGCTGGCAGTGGGAGCAGCTGCTGGCTCACTTCCCCCATGCAGGACAACCAGGAAAGTCCCAGGGCTGCTCTGGAGAATTGATGCCATCACTCTGTTTCTACCTTTCCAGTGTGTCTCCTTGCCCCAGCTCTGGCTCTATTGGCAAAAATCTGCATTTTGTGCTGGTCCAGACATGCTGCATCTTCTTGCTGGTCCGTGGGGGCCAGGGGAGAGGGCTCACACTCAGGGCTGAGGCTGGAGCTCTCAGTGCAAGGATGCCCAGCCTACGTGGAAATGGGATTTGTCACAGGCCAGCTGCTGCTGACAACTTCATGGTGGGGCTTCATCTACCTGGCTGCTCTTCAAAGGTGCCCCACAGAGGAGGTCAGAGCTTCAACACGGGTCCGGACTGAGCCTTCCCCCACCACAGCATAAACGCTGTCGGCTCGCAAGCAACCCCAAAGCACCTGGTTACAGTAAAGAGCTACAGCATCTTCACTCGGAATGCAGCTGATTCCTGTCCTCTGGCACTCGTGCATAAAGTGAGACTTATCCTACCACTGCTTGAGGGGGTGAGCAGTCAACAGAGAAGCTGTAAAGGCAGCTCAGAAAAAAAAGCTTGACTCACACGAAACAGAGCATTTCAATGCAGTGTCACAGCATTAATGAAAGCCCTGAACCAGCTTGAGAGGAGTGTTATCTCTGCACTGGCTCTCCTGCGGGGCAGGCAGCCCAAGGGGAGCACAGGGTTTGCCAGAGGGGGGTTGTTTTCGACAACCCCAGTGCCGAAGTGAATGTTAATCGTGGAGGGGCTGTGCAGCCACAGCCACGTCAGGGCTGGGTTTCAATGCTCTACAAATACTGTCATCAGGGCTCTGGGAAAGTTTCCTCCTTATTCATCCCAGTATCTATAAAATGAGACTTGTCACAGCAATTAACACTAATTAAAAGAAACAGTAAATGTTAATAAGAGACAAAAATGATCTATTTCAGTGCCACGAAGTAGAAGTTTTTCCTTAGTACTCATTATGACCTCGTTAAATATATTCATTTATCTGGAAGTGCAAGAGCCCGTATTCCAGGAGGATAGGTACCTCATAATTTTTTCCTCCTTCCTCCCTATCTTGAAAAGATAAATGCTGTTGTACTCAATCTCTTTGAAAAACTGCTGAAGAAAAAGCCAGGAATAATTAGATCTGATGGGGCTGCAAACATTTTTGGAGAAAAATTGAATCCCCTTCAGAAATCATCAAAGTAATTATTACACTACAGGAGCTCTAAGCTTGAGAATAAAGTAAGAGAAGAGTATTTGTTTTGGAGGTTATTCTATTTTGGTCAGAAATTGCTGCATAGCCCTGTTTCTTATTTTCCTTTATTAATGTTCTTTGCAGCATGGTATTAACCTCCACTAAAAAGTTCCTTTTTCAGCCTGATCTTTGCTATTCAAAATAAACTGCACCTATTTCTAGTCACATATCACTGTCAGATATTACATTGCCTCAATTACAGATGGATTTTTGGGTGCAGGGTCGCTGCCAGAACCACAGTAGCTCACAAATGCAGGGCTGCTGCTGGACCTCAGGATACCTCAGGGTTTGGGGTCAATCTGGGACGGGTGCTGGGGAGTGCTAAGCAGAAACACCCTCCCAACGGTGCTCTGAGTTCTGGCTCCTTTTGGTACTTAGTACACAGGGAAAGCCAAAGGAGCCATGGAATAAGCTTTAATCCCAAGTCAAGATCAAGAGATTCAAAGGTTGCACAACTCAAAAGAATACTTTTTTTTTTTTTAATGGGATGATCACTCTTACAAAATGTGTTTATAAACTATCAGCAAATATTCAGCATGTTCCTGATATCAAGGACTTGAGGACAGCATTTTCTAACAAATAAACAGTAAGTCCAACTACATATTCAGGAGCAGCCACCTTCAGTCCAAGTTTCTCAGAACCTTAGAACAGAGCCATTGAACAGTATCTTTCAAGTCTAAATACACTTTGCCTCTCTCCTAATGGCCACCTCTTGATAATATTTTGAGTGTTTTCTGATTTCATTCCTGCTTGAGCTGAACAAATATGCCCAGACAGACCTATCCGTCTGAGTCCTTGCTCTGGTATCAAAGGGTCTGTGTGACTGAGTTTATTGCAACAAATAAAAATCAATGCATTTTAGATGGAAAATCATTTCCACCTGAATTACTGTAGATACAGATGTGGAAAAAATGTTAGTCACAGCTTGCTGAACGATAGGCATTTTTGCAGCTTTGTGACTAACACTTCATGAGCAAACAACTGCTTCCATGCAAATAGAAAACCTCAGTGTCCTCAAGTACATGGAAACCATCATTGCAGAATGGGAATGACTCATATTAATGCATCGCATTTCGTAACAGCCCTGTGAGATACAAAATTGTCAGATGATAGGGATGTGAGACACAGGGATTAAATGATTTAACTAACTCCCATAGACTGCTTTTTGACACAGCCAGAAAATTAACTCAGAATTTCTCAGTCCCCATCCAATATTTTAATTTCAACATTAGCATTAGCAATATTCGAGTGACCTCTCTTCCCAGCACAGTGATAGAGGAGGCAATGAGCCATTAGGGATTGCTGCAGATATCAAATCCTCCCTCCAGGAAGGGCTTTGCTTCTTTTTCTTCAATCTGTGCACACACTGGGCATAACAAGACCAGGCACATAAACACAGAACAGCAATGTCAGGCCTCCAGCTATTGGACAAAGTGTTAAACAATTTTTAATATGCAGATGAGGCTTTGGCTTTCCTTTGAATCTGGCAGATGAGACTTTCAGTAGCATAATGTCCAACAGGATCAGACTGGGGCCTCACTTTGCCCTTCATCACAGAGAAACTTTCCACCTGCTCTTTCCCTTGCTCCCTGAGGTCTCTGCCTGCTGCAGCCTCACCTTATCCAGCTGTGCAGCAAATTTTGCGTGACACGACTGTGCGGCTCAGGCCACTTGCCTGCAATTCTCAGTGTCTGTGCCACGTTTCTGGCTGGTTCACTGATTTTTCTGAGGCTTTCTTCCCTCCCTGTTGTTTCTGGGGCAGAAAAAGGCACCGTTACCCTGGCATTCACTGTGATGAAGGGCATGGAAGTCCCTGCACAGCACTGGGCACGTACAAGTTATCACAAAGAACCCCTGATGTGTTTCTGTAGGAAGCCAGTCATTTGGAGAAATAGATGAAGGGGTTTTTATACCAGGATAGTTCCAATTTGTCTCTAGATTGGAGTAACAAATAAACAGAAATGAACCTGCCAAGTGCAATCTCTTCAAAAGAGATTCGGAAGCTGGGTTTTAATTGTTTTAGTTCTTAAGCAAGCAACATTCACTGCATAAAACTATAAACCACTGGGTTTTAATGACTTACATAATATTTTGTCACTGTGAATACAGGAAAAGGCAACAGATAAAAAGACTTAATCTGTGCAGCAGCTATTTATTTCTTCATCCCATTTATTTGCACTATTCAGCAAAATGAATAAAAGTTTCCAAACTACTTTGCTGAGATCACTTTCAAGTTTACTGAGCTTTTCTGCTTTGAACTGTGTATCAGATCGAGAAATATTCTCTGAAATATTTGTAGAAACCCTTGGAAAACAATGTCCTGGTTTTGGTACATTTGCCAACATAGCAGTAGTTGTCCGACTCCAAGAGCCACATCTCAATCTCAGACTGATTTGAATAATGTTCAACTAGTACCAGCATTTATCAGCTGGGGTTTTTTAAATTATTTTAACCAATGTCAAGATATTATTTTGAACTGGCTACTACATCTTCAGAGCTGCATTGGAGGTTTTTTTCGTTTTTTCCTCAACTAAATATGTGGGTTTGCTGAAGTCAACCTGTTTAAAAGGAGGATATTGATTTAAAGTTTTTCATGAAGAAGTTTCTGGGGACTATGGTGATTTCTCTGGCCGGTTTCAGGGGAAAAAAGAAAACAAAGAGACTGAATAAAATGCCTGACCCTCTCAAGTAGGAAAATGGGTGCTTTGACTGAATCCTGCTCCAAAAATATGTTTGAAAGCATGAGTGGAAAATGGTATGGAAATAGAAAAAGACAAAACTACAAAAGCTGTCTCAAATCGAAACTGCCATTCTTCAGCCATCTCTGCTTCTGGAAGCAGTTATGTGTGGACTAAAGAATGACATTATGAATCATAAAGTACTTACAATAAAAATATCAAAGAATTCAGATCAAATGCATTGTAAGTACCCTTCAATAAGATTAAATGAAATTCGTTTTTGACAATTACAGTTCAGCAGTACAGCAGACATCTTATGCAATTCTATAATAATTTGTAATTTTGCAGTAGATGGCTATCAAATAAATTTTTCTTCTCTAGATAAATTGACTTCAAAGACATTGTTGCCAAAACACTTTTCTATTTCCTATTATGTTCGGTTATAAAGAATCTCAAAAGACCCATTCATTACACTTAGTCAAATTGCTCAATGTTGAAAAGGAATCAGGAAACAATTCTATAAAATGTGAAGTTAGTTATGACTAATAACCTGAACAGAAATTCAAGGTGATGAGCCACTGGTATGTCTTCCAACATGTATGAAATCTACTATCTAATGTGTCACAGTATTTTCAGAAGGATGCTGGTTTGAGAGCAAGCCTTGCTTTTTTCAAGGCACACTCCTTTATATACAATGTATTTTAAATGAGAAACATCTGTGAATTAGCTATAGTACAATTTTCTATGCCACAGTCTGTTTGTATGAAGAAAGCTTTTAAATCTAAACAGGGGTGTATAGAGCAACTTTGTGGTATCCCACCTTTGTGCCTTTATTCTCTGCTAAATCTGGTTGCTTTAGTGGGTTTTTGCTCTTTTGGTCAAAACAATTACAATTTATAGAGGTGTCTTTTTTGTAACTTCTGGAGAAAAGCAATTTAGCTTGCAGTAGATTAGAGGGTTTAGATGCTCAGCACAATCCACAGTCCCAATGGAGACACAGTCTGCATACCAAGGAAAGAAAATACTAATAATTCAGGGAACCCGTGCCAAAGACCAACGTGTCTGCTATTTTTACTGTCACAGGTGCCCAGGCTTTGAATAAGTTGAATTCATGCTTAGAAATCTGCTTCAATACTTCAAGCTCAGATGACTGAAATAAAAATATTGTAATCAGCAGTAGGTTACAATAAACTGCCTTTCATTAGAATAGATAAAGAGGTTGCAAGTAAGTCAGATCTTATATTGAAATGTCAAATGGCAGCTGACATCATTCACCATGGAATTGAAGGCTGCTTATAATGCAAGAACAGAAATGTAATTTCAACCTATTTCAATGTAAATTGATCTTTAAGGGCTATTACATAAAATGATCTTTAGAAATGTGGTTCTGAACATGTCCAGAAATGGCTATTGGAATCTTTGCAAAATAACATCTTTACTTGATGAAGGGAAGTTTGCATAACCCAATATGAGAGCTGTTCACAGCCCTGGTAAAATTAATGCACAGGGGTGTAATTTTAAAGTCAATTTTTTTGATTTTGTGTATTATGCAGGGACAACAGTAGTGGATCTGAGTAAGTTACTACTTTATCATCTGTAATCAGGAGACAAAGCTACAACCTATGCACACAGCTCCTACATAATCTATGGCAAAGGCATGTGTAGGTCTGACTGAAAAACACTAACTCTTTTCTGAGGAAACTTTGTCTCTATCACTCTTCCATATTCTCATAGTTTTTAAACCTTCCTATATTTTAAATGAACTGCCAGAAGCTTTGCATATCAGCAATGTTTGCATCATGGAGTATCTTCCCTGTTTATGACCACTTTAACTCAAATTTGGCTGCCATCCAAGGCATGTTCTACTGCATCCCAGGAGTAGAACAAGAATTCCTTCCCGCACAAATAATTAACAAAAGTCTAATTTCTCAGCAGAGAAATCTCCTCTTGGTCAGCACTGGGACTCATCAGACCATTTTCTCACACCAGGCATTGGCAAGCATGTAAACCTAGGAGACAGCAGAGAAATGGCTGTCATATATTGTTGTTCTGAAAACTTAGCAGAAAGCCCTTGTTTACCGCCCATAATTAACAGAGAAGAGCCCCTGGTGGCTCTATCACACTGCTAGCAAACAAAAAGAGATAGGGGAAAATAAATCTGCCCTGCATGTGCTTGGCATTGTGCAATTCACAGCTGAAGGCCAGTGGCAGAGGCAGGAATGAACTGCTCAGGTCACGTGTGAGATCTAAATGAAGCCCATCACTGGTATTTTTAACTGTCAGCACATAGAAAAAGAGGACTGAAAAGATGACAGTCTCTTAGCTCTGAATCAGTTAGATCTGGCCAACAAGTAGGATCCTTGGATGAAAGCCTCCTTGCTCTTTGCCAGTACTCCGAGTCCTTGGCACTGTTCTGGGGTGGGGGGGGCACTCTGGGCACCCTCTGTGACAGTGACAGCGACCAGGGAAGGGAGTGGCTCTCACTGGAGATCGGAGTCCATGCACAGGGGGTTTGTCTGCAACTCCTGCCTGCCCTCCAGCCCTGCACACAGCCCAACCTGGCCCTGCTCCAACGCTGCCTGGGCCGTGCTGGGGCACCGGGAGCTATTTTGGCAGCGCTGTGGGATTCAGGCAGCAGTCGGTCCTTCTACATCGCCTGGTGGCCAGGGGAAGACAGAGCAACAGTGATTGTTCTGGAGAAAATTGTACTTCTGCATTGGCCACACGTATGTCCCTGTGCAAACACAACCTGGGGCTTTGTCTAGAAGCCCAGGTTTTGGTAAGATACCTCTGACAAGCACAAATACTGTTTACCAAAAGGTTTCTCTCTTCTGATAACCCTGATTTCTCATCCTCAGTTGGCGTCCAGTTAAGAGTCATTTTATCATTCACAACATAATTTTTAAGTACCCATCACCTTCCCAGTTCACCTTCTCCAGCATAACCTGGAGTTCAGGGATCATATAACAGGAAATCAGGAAAACAAAGGCTTTCAGTACCTGGAGCTGAACACTGTTTTAGCAATGTTGTTCATATCCATAGTCACTCAGATAATAAATGAAAGCTAGTCATGTTTGGAGCAAAAATCACTGTCATGAATAATTGAAACACTGAAATAAAGATTTCACTAGTGGTATTTTCCTTTGTTTGCTTTAAAAAAAATTAATTAAAGTGAAGCAGGAACAAAGCAGGGAAGAGAATGTTAATTTACAAGATTTCAGACTGTACTGAAAAATTAGTAGGGAGATATGAAAAGCTGATAACTTTTAGCTCCAGCACACCAGCCTGTGGGGCAAGTGAGTACAGTGAAACACAGAGAGCAAACCAAATAATTGTGCAGGAACAGCACATCCAGCAGCAAAGTGATCTGCAGTACAGCAACACGGATTATGCTGAATTAAAACAGGGGAAGACAGAAAGAAAGATGAGGAAGAGATGTAGAATAATGCATTCACCTCTTAGACTGTTTTAGTTAAATCTGAATTGCTAACACGGAGGGGGGAATCATTCCCTGCCTCATTCATCACCACTCCTGCCATGCTCACAACGTGTTTTAACTGCTATTACAGTAATTGAATGAATGAGGCTGTTTCCAAAACAGATCTGATGTGTTGATGCGGGAAGTTGAACGGCAACAATCTAATCGAGCAGACTCGCAAACGGAGCTGCAGCAGGGGAGTGCCGCTGCCGCTGCCGCTGCTGCTGCCAGCCCAGTCCAGCCCAGCCCAGTCCAGTCCAGCCCAGCCCAGTCCTGTCCAGTCC
>VZRE01007165.1:484992-495399 GCA_013396775.1 Cephalopterus ornatus
GGGCTTGTTTGGTTTGATTCTTTTTCCCCCTCTTTTTTTTTTCCTTTTATTTTTTTTCCCTGCCCGCTCTGCTCTCCACAGCCCACGTCACACACGCAGCGGCTTTAACCCCACGGGGTTGGTACGGGAAGGTGAGAGCAGCAGCAGTGCGAGCCTCTGCTCCTGTCCATCCCCCTCGGATCCGGATTGCTGGCACAACCCGAGCTACTTTGCCCAGCATAAAGTCTAAAAGAGAGAAGAAGCTGAAGTTTTTGGTTTGTTTGTTTGTTTGTTTAATTGAAAGTGCTATAAGTGCAACCATCAAAAATAATGGAAACCTTTGAAGTCACTGTGCAGTATTATAGATACGAGCTGAAGTCCGGGGAAATGCTTACAAGTTGCACTGACATTGCTTTGTGTCCTGGTTTTCATCTGTTTACTGATGCTCTCTAATTTGTTGATGCCCTTTCCACAGTGTGACTCTGAACAGAGGAAATCTCCAAGCACCTCAGGGAAAAACTCTGAAAAGCTTAGATTTCAAAAAGCTTTTTTTAAATCTCCCTCCCTCCCTCTCCCACCTTTCCAAATGCTTTTTACGAGTCTATTAGCTTCATTAAAGAGTCAAAAGAAAAATCCATCAGCACTCTTAGTGTTTTTTCTCTAGTGATTCTGAGATATTTATGGACTTGAAAGATGCACATTTAGGACACCCTAGGCAGTGATAAGAATGTATAGACTTAAGACTCTATATTTTTAACTTCATGATTTAGAAAGATTTATCTATGAATTGGTTGATATCTATTAATTAGTAATGCTAAAACATAGCAATTTATACTCTTTTCCAAATAATCTTTAGTTTTAGCAACGTTTAAAGTAGCTAATATAACACCTTCTGGGAAAGAAATGTCTTTAGTGCTGAGGTTTATTGTGTCTCAGCAACGCTGCCTCAAGCTACATGCACAGAACTGGTGAGCACTTTCCAAGCAGCCTGTTGGATTTTGGCATTAAAACCTTCTGGCTTCCAAAGATTAACTCTTCTCTAAAGGTTGCTGTGCCACCTGTGAAGGGTATCTGTGATGAAACCAGTAAACACTCCTTGCCTGTGTGAGCTATGGGTAGGAGAGCAGAGCACATGGGAGATTTACGGATATTTCTCATTTCCCGTGTGCCATTCACCAGGAGCAAGGAGTGTTCAAGAGAAAACACCCTGGCCTTTGCCTGCCAAATGCAGGATGAGCAGCTATTTCTAGAGAACATAAGAAAGAGCTGTGCTCAGCTCTTTCACTTTGTTGAATCAGTGGATTATACAGAGGTGTGATCTACTCCTAGTTGACAAAAGTGGCTCTAAGGCAAAATCAAAATAATGCAGGTTTGACCCAGTGTTCACCAGGGAAATTGACAGTCTGTATCTAGGAGAAGGCATTGAGGACACCTCCTGTTTTTCAGTCTTGCCCATCTGACAAGTTGGATTTTCATTTGTTGGTTCAATAGTTTCCAGTTTCCATAGGAAGTGCATGGCATTCAGCTGGGAACATGGGGTTTTGGCTAAGAGGACAGCACTAATGCATTTTCCTTCTTTGCACTCACATAACTGCAGCCTGTGACATTTACAGTACTTTGGTAAATAATCTGGCATGCTTCACCACTTTCTCTTTAGGAAGTACTCAGCTATACTGAAGCATAAACGTAATATCTTCCATTCACATAAAGTCTGTCATCAAAGCAAGTCCTATAATGGTTCAGAGATTTTACTAGGAGCACAGATTTCTTGACATTTATGCCCTGTATGAGCAACTTCACTTACATAGATAGGCAGACACCTTTTGGGCTGCATTAACTGCACAAAGAGGGACTTTATCAGGAGAGAGGAAACACAAGTCAAGTGACAGAAATCATCTTGGCAGCATACTGCTATTGCCTGAAGTGGATTTCATGCGGTTAATCCACAGTAAGAATATTCATTTAAAAAGTACTTTGAGGACTTGAATGACAGCAAAGGCCCTTAATCACTTATTTGTCACTGAAAGACAAATTCCCCATTCTCACCATGTCCCCCTTCTGACCCCAGAGGGTCACACTGCAGCCAAGCCAAGCAGCCCCAGCAGAGCAGCCAGCACTGCTTCCTTCAGCCCTGTGCAGTCACACAAGCTGATGGTCACCTCTGCAAAAACCTGTTTTTCTTACCATTTCTGCCAAAAATTGCTGCTTGAAGGAGTGCATCAAACAAACCCTCAAATGACATTAGCCTCATATCTATTTAAGAATTGAAACAGGAATAAACTTGTAGTGTCATGCTCCAGTGACAAGGGCCAAGGTCATTTCAGAATAAGCTGCTCTGAGCATACACATAATTCTAATCTCAATTAACACTTAAAGTGCATCTCTTACTGATTAAAGTCCTAAAGTTTTAATGGACTCACTAGTATCACAAGGTGAATAAAAATAATATCATTAAGCTCTTTGCTGTGACAAGTTCCTACAATCTTACCAGGAGAGTTTTTTAATCTTCTACCTGCAGCAGTAATCAGAGAAATTTCAATTTTTAAGATGAGCTTTCACCTCACTGGAAATGAATTTCAAAGCAGCTTTGCAAGTTCCACTGTTTTCCCTCAGTCCCTAAGTAGAGAACAATTATTGATTGAACTAATTTCTTAGGAAGACAGGTCAAGTTTCAGGTTAAACTGCACCTTGTAAAAATGTAGTCTCATTTTTCTGCAAAAGAAGAGGCAGAGAGGGATTAGCAACTTAGAATTCACCTTCTTACAGGTACATTTATTGTGTCAGCACTTGCTCACAGTAAGTCTATGTGGTTTATAAGCAATGAACTCCATTTAGTTCTTTGTTGATCCAGAAGATATAAATAACACCCCAATATGAGCACCCCCTTTTCATGGAAGCATGGTTTCTTCAGGAACCCTTCCAAAGGTCTGATCAAAGATTTTACCGTATCATATAAACTGTAAGTGAGGAAAGTGTTTTCTAGGGCTGAGAGGCGCTGTGCGACACTCGTGCCTTCTGCAGCCTCGGGGCAGGTGGCTCTGTGGGACAGTTGCAGGAATTAATAAGAATTCCATGAGCAGTAGCATTATCGATACCATTGCAGCTTTATATAACAATTCATGTGCTATTCAAAGTTAGTAAAGAGTGTAAAGACTTCAGTAGAGTCATCCCTGGGCTGAAATGTAGAGGCCAAATGCTCTGTAGGTATATATAAGTGAGGCCCACATGTAAAGCACTCCTTAAAAACAGCTTTTGAATTTTTATTACTTTTTTTTTTCAGACTATGTTATACCTATTCTCTAGGGCTGAGAATACATCCAGCCAAAAGCAATCATTTATACTGCTGAGGGGACAAATTCCAGTGAAAAGGGATCATCATGGCTTTGGAGAAACTGGTTCTCCTAAAGATTTCTCCCAGCTCTGAAAAATTGCACCTCTTGGGTATCAGTCCTGATCCTCAAAACAGTCTGGTTTGAAAAACAAGAATTTTGGAAGACATTTTTCTTCCGGGAAGGACTGTATTCCTTAAGTTTTCTTTCTTGGTTAACCGTAATCCAGCAATATTAGAAGAAGATCTTGTTTGCTTATCGTTCTGCTGTGGGGCTCCTCGCAGAAGGACATAAAAAAGTTGTCTGAAGAATACAAGTTGCCTTACTCACTTCCATTATCCTTCCAGAAGCCAAGATAATACCAACATCAAGCCAAAGCACTTGAAATTCAGGTGGCTGAATGGAAACAGCAAATCAGCAGCTGTGGACAAGAGAGAAATAGAGAGGGGTGTCTTGATCCAGAGGCACAGCCACCCCCACCACCTTCCTTTGGGCCAGGAGTAAGGAATACAAGAGCTGCCAAAAACAAGGTGGGGGGAATGTAAGGTATTTATGTATCTGAAGTCATGTGTCTTGTGCTTGCTAGTCCGCAGTGTAAGGAGTTATAGGCAAATATTATCAAAATATCAAACTATCTACTAAAAGAGGATGTTGAGTCAGGCTCCAACCCATATTTGGAACTATTAAATTATGAAGTAGACTGATGTTATCTGCTGACATTTCATTCAGCAGAAAAACTTCCTTAAGGAAAGAAGTAAGGCTGCAAAAGAAATTGAGGTCAGCGTGACTAGAGACCTGGAGCTGTGCAAGAGGAAAGTGTGGGTGCAGTGTGGGGTGCCAGCTTCCCCTGGGTGGTAGTGATGGAAGGCACTAGTATCAGTAGACATAGCTCTGAATTTAAATTAAGTCCATCTGACAGGGACAATAACACCTGGAAAACCCAGCAAGGTGGGATCTGGGAGGCCCTGTCAGCCACACAAACTCCTCCAGCCACCTGCAGAGGGAACCTGGCAGTGTTCATTAATCTGCTGCAGAGTCAGATCCAGCCCACACAGAGCTTCTTTTTATAACCAGCTATAATCCAGGTCGCCCACTTCCTCCTAACAACCTCAGCTTTCTCTTTTTCTCTCTTTTTTTTTCACTTTCCTGCTCCAGACTGAAATGTGCTGTACTGCCACAGATTCAGCTTGGAATCAAAGCAGAGGCCGTTTCTGCCACGTGCACATAAAAGCTCCACAAAGACAGGGAGATGAGGGAGCAAAAATGATATGACAACAATGAATAACATCAGATCTTGCGAGCCATGGGGAATGCAAAGAGATTGGAGGTAGAGACTTTAAAAGGTTCTCTGTAGGCATGAGTTAGACATGCTGCATGTTTCAACTCCTGAGAGTTGGTACTACAAACATTTTGAATTATAGCCAGTTTAAATGTCACAGGAACCTCTCAGACTGAGTTTGCAAACCCATGAATTTAGGATACGTGCAGAATGAACTTTCAGAAACATCTCTGATGCTTAGGTTTTAGAAATTAAATCACTTGGACAATTTAAGATTATTTTGGATCTATTGTTTCACAGAGAATGTGATACAGCTGGCAGGGACCACGCAGGACATACCCCAAAAATACATTCATGGATACAACCCACTGAAGTTTAAGGGAGCTCAAAGTCCAGAGTTAATATTCCAGTCTAGTTTACTGTTGTGCCATCGAGGGTAGCAGCCACAGCTGTAATCTTTTATCCATTCCACTTTTCTTTCAAAGGTGTCAGATGCACCTTCCAGCCTGTGGCCCACTCCTGCTTTAGGACTGGGAGTCACTAAAGTACTCCAGCACCATTTGCAAACCTTAGTCCTATAAGCTGTTTGTTTCTGCAATGCATTGGTCTGAATGAGCAGCAAACAAGACCCATAACTTGTCCAAAGTACTATTGTTTCTATTCAGGAAGTGATGAAAGGATTAAGAGTTACAGAGCATTTCTTGACATGCTGCCTGAGAAGAGAAGACAGTCTACCTGATTTAAAGATATCTGTAAAATGGATGAATTACAGCCTTGGACCATGTGAAAATAATCCCAGAAATTATTATTATTTGTGTCTTACAGTGCAACTCACTAACCAAAGCCCCAGGATACACATGCAGTTTATGAAGAATGGAGAAATAAATCTCCCAAGTTTCACAGTATCGGAGCACCCTCTGGACGTTTGCTCAATTTGAATTATTGGCACTTTGTGTCCCTGTGACCTACTCCCACAGAATATTAAAACCCAGACTTTACTCTGAGTATTGAGGAATTCAGCACCTGTTTGATGTTCAAGGATCCAAAGGTTTTCCTGAGCTTACACCTGAACTGTACAGACAAACAATGGGATTGTATTCACACTTATTAAAATCAGATCTGCAAGGTACTTTTCTGAACTGGGACCACTTTTGCAGGTCCTGATGAGGCAAAAAGCATGTGTTAGGACTAGTGCTGCTTTGGGCCCTATAGAGATGTGATGCTGTTGAAGGACAACTGCAGAGATTAACACGTATCAGAAGAAAGACACCATTTCTGAGCTTTCACACAGGAAAAAAAGAAAGGAAAGGTAAATACCTGAAGTCTGTCAGATGTCTCTAATGACTCTCTAAACTCCTTCACTCCAGAAGAGGGACTGGCAGGAAAGAGCCTGTTCTGTGTGTGCTGTGCAGTAGCCCTGTGCTGAGTCCCTGTCGTTGCAAGAGAGGACAGGCTTTTGTCCCTGCTCTGCAGACCACCGGTTGTGCTATTTGGTCACACAGAACAGATTTCCCACCACTTACACCATGCAGAGTTGCCCTGAATGCAAAGTGCTTGCTTAAGAAGTTGGCATTTCTGTGCTCTCAATAGAAATTGCTTTGCAGCCTATATTTGCAATACAAACCTTATTATTATAACGATTACAACTTGCACAAGCAGAGTCTTAGTTACTTCATAAGAAGAAAAAGAATCACAGTGAAGGGTTGATTCATGCTCTTTTATAATCTAATTATAATTAGATTTTTAAAAATAGTTATTTACTTCAAATACTATTATTTCCCTTAAATCAGCATTTCTTCTAGTATCGCATACCACAGCTCTCAAATGTGAAGTTGAATTTTATCTTCAGCTATAGAAGCAGCAGCCTAAAAAAATCAAGTTCCTAAATAGACCAGGAATTGTGTACATGCTTATGGCAAAGACACCCAAGCAAGTAAGCCACAGCATGCTTACAGTGATACAAAATTTCCATTTGCAGAAGTATAATTTCCTTTGATGACTTTTGCAGAATTATTTCCTACTTTGAAAGTGATAAAAGCACATTTGAGACCTCCAAAATGTTTATGCTGTTTTCCACATGGGGACAGATGAGCTGATTGGAAGCTTACATGCTTTCAATTCCTAGCTGTGGTACTATTGTATTATTAAAGAGTTGTTTGAGATCTTCTTTATGTTTTTAAAAGAAAGAACATGAAGGGCCTTACTTATCATATGAAGGTTTTTATTTCAAGCATTCCAATATTTCTGCAATGAAGTCAAAAGGTAAACACTGGCTAGTGTTACACGGTTTTCTGAATTTAATATAAGGTGAAAAACCAGACTCATTGAGGAAGCTGAATCTCATTACTATTAACATTCCTGACCCCTTTGTGTTGACCATCTCGCCGTAAACCTGCTACTGACCCTGAAACGAGCAGTGCCCAGTCTCTGTGCAGAATTCTACAAGCCAATTTTCCACTTACAATACTTTGTCACTAATTTAATTCTTATCTAAGCTCACGAAGTAGGATTATATGGATTATAACTGTGAGAAAAATGTGGTTTCCAACCTGTGGAAAGGGGGAGTGATGGCAGGAATTGCAGTACTACAGAGAATTAAGATAAGGTTTAGTGTTTGCTTCAAGAGAAGAGCTGGCATGGTTATATTTCTTTATTCAAATTGTTTCTCCCATCCACTCTTACAAGACTGATTTCATTCAAGTTCAAGTGGTTTGCACCATCAGAATTAAAAGTAGAGCTGCTGAGAGGTTAGTGCTGTTGGATAGACCTTGCTGCAGTTTTCTCTTCACCGCCAGTCTGGATAGGAGTGGATAAAAGATACAAATTTCTCTAGTTTCTCATGCCAGGGAGAGGCTCGAACACCTCTGCAGATCCTGCTGGGAACCACACTGCCCTGTATTTGTGGCAAGGCACAAAAAGGGTTTTTTTCTCCCTGTTGACACAATTTTAAACCTTCCAATAAATCTACAGGAAGGTTTCCATTACTCTAGCTCATACATGCACTAGCAGCCCATGCCAGTGTCACATCATGTATCTTGCAATGCGCCCTCCTACATTCCCATGTTTTCCTAGGAAAGGGTCAGCATATTCAGGAGTAGGTTTGACAACTCTTCAGTTTACCTGGACATAATTTTTAATACACCCTAATACCTTGTCCTCATCAGCCTTTTGAAGTCCTCCCAGCCCTGGCATTGCTGAATTTCCACAGTTTTAGATTTTCAGACTCATCATCCCCTCCCCGGTAATTATCACACCAATGTTGAGCTCACACTACATTTTCCTGCGTTTCCAGCTGGATCCGAACCATCTCCCTGTCACCTCATCTGTCTCTGACCTCCTGTCAGTCCTGCAAGCCATGTCCCCCTTCTTCCAGTGCTGTCCCTGTTGAGACTTACACTGATCCCTTACAGCTCTGTCCCACCACAGCACCCCACTCTGATCCTCAGCAGCTCCTCGTGTCAGCTGATAATTATGACTCCATGAAAACAATGAGGTTTTATGTCCCACATATTTAAATGCTGACTAATTGTCCATAAAATTTATTATAAATATTTTAAAGCAATTTTTTTCATATTACATATACACACTATTGTGCTCAGTTAATGCCAGAAAGAAGGATGTAGGAACAGATGATCTGCGTGAAGGAGAACACAATATAAAGTGACAGAAAATTTATAATGGCAATGGGAGTGACAGGGAGAGGTGACATCTTACTGGATTGGCAGATGAAGCTGGAAAAGGGAACCACCATTCTGAGCACATGGGACCTCAATACATAATGAGTCTAACTAGATGAGGTTAATCTGCCAAACCCCCTGAAAGAAAAGGTCGAGGAGACTGGGGACAGGAAAACTGAGTAAAGAGAGAACTGCAAATGTGTTCCTGTGCTGTTTCTGCATGTGGACTATGTATGGAGCTACATGAAATCTTGCTGAATGTAAATGTATCCTCCAACAGGGTCTATTAAAAGAGTTTTATTTTGAATTCTAGCTTTTGGTAAAACGGTCAGAGCATTGCCTTTCCAAGCAGACAGCCAGCCTTTGGAGAGGCAAGATCTCCAGAAATGCTGAGCCTTCCCAAGGCTCCCAGAAGAGCCACCACCGCTGCACTGCAACCTGAGGAGGATCTGTGGGTAGGCTGGATGTGAAACAGCCTCCAGTTCCCAGTGAAACCAGCCAGATGGCTTAATGACACACCGTGTGCACTTACCACACAGTGAGCTCTAAATGCTGTGATCTCAAGATCCCTCCAACACTGATAGGCCAGTAAATCACGATATTTTTCAGACAAGTGTATATAATCAATCTGCTTAGTGGGCCTGGTCCAAAAACAGCTGGGGTCAACTGAAGACACCCTTGTGGCTGCAGCTTAACGAAATTACATCTCTCTTTCAAGTCAAATCAGGAAAGCAAACCACCACCAACCACTTTGCTTTATACAGCTGCTTTTTATCCCCCTAAGAATCAGAAGGGTGAAAATCTCCCATCTAACGGGCAGGACAGATGTGTATGGATGTGCTGTTATGTCTGGCCAGGACTCCACACGTTGTGAATGCCTCTCACCTACACACATGCAAATAAATAACCACTGTATACATTTCTCTTTTGCAAATGCATATTAGTGAATTAGAAAGAGGCATTAAAATGGAAATCACAAATGTGTTTAACCTTTACCCTTCTGTTGATGTGTACTTTTACCACTATTTTCCTATAAAAACCTGTGACTGTGATGAAACCTATGGATGCAGTTTCAGATGACTGTTTTCTCTTTTTAAATTATACCACCTTGGCTATACCAGGCTAATAATCCAGCTGCCCACATTTCCCTCTGGTATTGACAGTATATATCTCAGGTGACACAGGGAGAAGTAGGAAAAGTTAGCTTGATGGGAGAAGGCATTAAAAAAAAAAATTCTTTGTATGAAAACATAGTAAATTACTATGGTGGAAGAAGGATCAGACAACTCAGGAAACAACAAAATAAAAAGCATATTTAAAATCAAGGGGAAATGTCTGAAATGACTGTTTATGACAAGATCCACACCCTCCCTGTGAGCCTCAGACATGCCTGCTCTTGTCTTGGGTCTGATGTGTAAAACAGCTATGCCTGGAGGGCTGGCAGAGGAACTGTGCTGAGCTCTCGAGGGGTTAACATGATGGAGGTGGATGGCGACCAAAATGGAATCAGTAAGTGAAAAGAGACTTTCCTGCTTCATGCTTCCTAGCACAACCATTCAGCATTTTCCTATTTCAGCTGCTTCTCGAGCCCATAATAAATGAAGTTTTAGCAAACTGAAAGCCTTTTATTTTGAGATGTCCTTCTCTCTTTTGCACTATGTTGTCTGAGCTTTTGGCTAAGGTACAATTTAGGTAAAACAGATAAAATATTCATCTCTTAGAACCGCATTTCTTTCCCTTCTGACCTTTCTCTTTCCCTAGAGCTGTCTGTGCCTGCCATATAAATGCACACATCTCTATCCTAGTGATCTAGGGCCATCACTTCTCGTAACTGAGCAGAACCTTCTTAGCTTTAATAATTTTACTCAATATTATGCAACAACATCTATGATGTTTCACTGTTTCTCCAGAATAGATATAGCAGAGATGAGCATTACTGGAGACTACACAAATCACCACAGCTCGAAATTCCATCTCTTTTAAAAGAGAGCCATAGAAAGTGCTGCTGCAGCAGCAGAGAGCCAAGCACTCCTGGACCTAAAACTGGAGTCTACTGCCAAAGCTGAGAGAGAGCCCTTCTTCCTCACAAAGAACAACCAGCACAAACTTCTCTGAGCATCCCAGCCACTGGTGAAGGTCAAAG
>VZRE01007173.1:323-13357 GCA_013396775.1 Cephalopterus ornatus
TGGTAAGGGAAAAAAAAAAAGATTGTAATTTTATAAAATTAATTCCATGCTTTCATGGAATTAGTGATTAGTCTACTAACACCTTCTGGAAGAAACAGGCCAGCTGCTTCAAGTGAACTGTCTACTCACGGTTTGACTCCTTATTCTCCCACAAGGCAGAGCCTTTTTCAGAGATCCCCAAGCCTTATTCAGAGGTCCCAAGGCAGTGTTGACCAAACTAGGCAACTTGACTATGGTTATACCACGCTGTGTTACATATAACAAAGACAAGAGTTAGCCCAATGGTGCATGAACACAGCTGGAGAATTTTCAGAGCCCACATGGGCAGAATATGGATGTTGTGGCATGATATGGATGTTGTGGCTCTGGTTAGTGCTGATTTGGGGAACACATTCCACCATGACAAGCTGATGTTCCCGTTTTTAAACTTCAAGTCCTATTAAATGAGCATGAACTCTTTACCACCTCTTGTGCATCCCCTTTTTGTCCTGTACACTGAGTTCCTGTGGTTCATTCTGTGCTTAGACAATGATGATTCTTTGGGAAGGTACTAAGGCCACCTACTCATGTTGGAGTGAGCATTCCTTAATACTTTAGTGCAAGTAAAAAAACAATAAGAACATAAAGAAGTTGAGGTTGGAGTCTACAGGCCAAGGAGCTAGAAAAAACCTGTAGTCAGAGAGATGCTACAGGGGTAGTGAATTAATTTGAATTATTCTGATGCTTTTTCATTACTTCCTGCAGTGCAATATGACTGGATGAGTCATCACAGCAGCAAGGACTAAATTTAGGATATCTTTGAAGCAATGGCTCTTCACTGCCTACGCTAAATGGCCTCTGTTTTTCAACTAAAAGTCTGCTGATTCTGAGAGACTTTAACTTTTGGCCTAATACAGGGTCATCAAGGTGAAATCGTGACATTCAGGAAATAACCATAAACCACTGTCCTTTGGCAGTGTTCTTAGAATCCATACTATATAAATCAGTAGTTATGGTTTCCTTCTATCTTCTGAATCACGCTTCCTAATGTATTCCTGTAACTGTAAACTAATTATTATGGACAATAATTGCAGTTATAAAGTCAGTTACAGTTCTCATCGCTGCATTTTCACTAGCTAGCATGCATTCATTAATGTTGCTATCCATTAGCATAGCATGTATGAGCTATTGGAGATCTCAGGGTGATGATCTGCACACAAGTTAAAATTCAAATAATTTTCTTTTACACTCTCCATCTACATCCTCATGCACCCGCTTTTGTGGTGAGAAAGCCCAAAGTTACATTTTAATGATGGGGAGTTATAACTGGCAGCCAAGTATCCGTGGGGCTGGAAAGACCAGAAAAATCTGTGAAGGAAAGCTGGCATTTGGCAAATGATGTCAGCCACTAAGAATCTTACAAGGCATATGATCAGAGTTCCCTGACTGTGAGCCAGCGATTCCTGAAAAAGACCAGCTGTCGGCCATGAAAAGGAGAGTGGCTCCTGGAATGGTGGCTGAGAGCTAAAAACTGCAGCAGCCTTGGGAAATGCAGACCTTGGGGCCTTGTATTTGCTAAAGCACCTGCAGAACAGCATCAAAGAGAAAGGGAGGAAAAAGGAGGAAAGAAAAAAAAAAAGAAAAGAATATTGAAAAAGGTTGTTAGGACTAGCCTGGGGCTTTGGGACCATGAAATATCTTCCAGAATGGATAACTATGATAATGAAACTTTAGAACCCGATTAAAGCTCACAGCAGTGGGGAGAGGCAGCTCCATCAACTCACAGCTGTGGCTGAGCCTGGGAGGAAGGAGAGTTCTGCCTTAAAATCCACCCAGGGAGAACACAATGCCGGGAACATCTGGCACACTGGAGGAATTAAAAGGGTCAGCTAGAGTGGCAAGTAGGGGAATGCACCTGGCAAGACCCAAGTGGAATTAGGCCAAAGCACCATACAGCATGTGCCCAGACACACTGCGGGTCCATCTCACTTCAGTCTGGGAGTCCAGAGAGCAGCAAAAGAAAGGAAAACAATTTTCATGGGCATGACTCTCTGAGAGAAGGGGGAGAAATCTAAAACCAGGTGACTTTTTTGTAAAAAATAGTTTACAGGAAATATTAAATAAGAAGTCCACAGAGTTAAATTCTAATGATTTTAATGCAAAAGATATCTTAAGGAAAGTAGGAAAAGCGAAACTTAGAAAGTGATGATAAACTACATTTCCTGAGGAAAATAAAAGCATATGTCCCTTTGGAAAGTGAGTGTGTCAGGATAAAAGAAGTCCTGAGAGAAATGGCACTTGACGTTTCTTCCTCTGTCTTTTTCTTTTTTTTTTCCCCCCTCTTTTTCTGTTGCATGTCAGAATCCTTTCAAGACTCCTGGCCATCTGAGAAACGACACAAAGCAGAACTGCAGGTAACATGAATTGCTCATGGGGGTTTCTAAGGTATAGTTAGAAGGAAAGAATTTTCAGAAAACTGCAGACTCAGAGAGAAATAGGTGACATTCTGTCCGTTTTGAATTCAGCAGCTTTGTATTGACTCTGCTCCAGGCATAAGGGTGATTCTGAACAAAGGACAAGCAGAGTGGGGTGACCGTGAGTATCTGCTCTGAAAAGAGGCACCACAAAGCATTTGTGTTTATTTTTCAGGTCAGTTCAGGCTGTTTAGGATGATGGTGAATATCATTATGTCTCATTTAATCCATAGCTTGGATAACTAAGGACAACCTCATATGCTTGAAGATCCAGGATTCAGCTTCACTTTTGATAAGTAAATAAAGTTAAATCCTAAATTGAGAGATTCAGTGAAATCTTAGGATGGTTTTCAACACCTTATTTTTTGTGAATAGCCAGAGCTGGAAATCCCCCAAAATCAGCTGTCACTCACAGAATTTAGTTCATTTGGAGCAAAGCTCAATTTGTCCAGACAAGAATTTTCTTAGAAGTTTGTAAGAAAACCATTTTACTCTTCTGTTCCATAAAACTAGTCTAATGATGGATAGTGGCAAAGCAAACTGCTGGGAAAGGCAATTTTATCTAGGGAAAAAAGCTTCTCCCAGACTGATGTAGGAACTTGAACTTTAGGGCCTCAGTTTTTCCTCCCTCCACCCTACCTAGGAACTTTATACAGTTGAAAAGAAATCTAAACAGTTAGGGGGAGATTTGGCTGGGAATGCTGAGAGCTGGCAAGGCCCTGCTCCCTCCCTAGCTGCGGTCATTTATGATCATTAAAACTAGTCTCTCTAGAAAAAAAAAAAAAAAAAAAGACAAAATGTGGAAGTGCATGAATCATACATTCCAAGCAGTAAAAACATAACATTATAGAAGCTAGACTGTATGGTTTTCCTGTCCCTCCCCCCCTTCTCCTCCATTCCCTAACTTAAAATAGAGAGAAGAAAGCTGCAGAGAAGCAAGACCAGGGATTAAGTCAGTCAAGAAAGGAATCAGAGGAGCTGCTCTGAGATCTGCAGGCAAAGCAAACAGCAAGAAGCAAAAGAAAAAACTATAGCAACATGCAGGGGAAAAAAAAAAAAAAGGTAAATTACAGTAGAGTCACAATGGTTTTATCCCATTTTATTTGGAATTCCTTATTCTGTTTTATTTTTCTGGCCTTGAAACAATGTTAGGATCTCACACATGTATTGCATGAGAGAATTCTCCACCTTCCAGTCTAAATAGACAAAACAGAGGAAGGTGGAGAGGAAAAAGCCAAATGCTAAAGACATTTGTGGCTGTTCACTTTTCAGGGGATAGAACAACTTGAAGCCCTCCAAGGGATGACAATCCAGTTTTGAGAATACAGTTGTCCTATTTATACCATAGATCATTGAGTTGACCAGTGCATTCTTTATGCAAAAGCGCCCTAACTTCCCAAAGCTACACATCAGCAAGAGAACTGCACAAACTCCTCCATTTGTCACATTTTCCTTCCCGGATCTGTGTTATTCTAATTTATGTATCAGTCAGTTGGATTAAAATTAAGCTAAATTCAAGAGTAACCACAATTATAGGCATGGCTTTTAGCTCTGTTTTAACAATTTGTCATCGTGTTTTCTGGAGGACGTTTTTGCTACAGCTGATGACATTTAGGTCTGATAGACTTTGTGAAATGAAACAAAACCAAGCACAGCCAAACGCAAAAAAAAGGACAAGCAATGTTTTGCTCATTTTGCTTTCAAAGTTTCTATTCCCATTTGGAAAAATCCACTCACCAAACTGAGTGAAACCTTATCTCCAGTTGGCACAGACCATCACAGTTTCATTGACACGAATGAAGTTTACACCTGCTGTGGATCTGGCTCTATGAGCAGAAATCTATGAAACCTTACACTAACTAGAAAAGGGAGCAAAGTAGTGTAGTGTTATTATCAAGCCCCTCTCCCACATGTGGGTGCACATGTGCTTTTAGAGAGGCAAAGTAACATGAGGAAAGTGGAGTAGGTTTAACCAGGCAACTCTGATGAAGAAAGCCAAGAGGCTGCTAAAGCTGGAAAGGAGATGTGAAATAGGTGTCGACATATTAATGATGGTTCTTTAGAAACAAATCCATTGAAATGGGCAACTTTTAGATTTTCTGTGTTTTCTTGTCACTTTTAGAATTTAGCCTAAATCCCTGTGCTATTTAATGGTGAGGTTTCACTCAATTAGAAGGTTGATGATGTTCCTATCAGTTCATTAGATCCAAATGAGTCTGGAAGCTGATTTTGACTAAACCCCCAGGTTAGAAGTGACAATTATGGAGCCTGATGAAGGGGGAAATTTTAGAGTCAGAACAGCCTAGTAGAGGAGAGAACATCTGAGTTCAGTGGCTTGTTACAAGCCCTAGCACAGCTCTGCTGTGTGATCCTGGGATGGACTCTGCATCTTTCCATGCCTTACTTCCATGCTTCCACCTTTCATGCACACCTGCTCTAACTGTCCTCCGTTCAACAATGTCTAATGAAAACCAAAAAGCCAAACAGTCCTGCCTGTTCCTGCTAAAGAGCTATGAGATATTAGGTTAAAAAAATAGGTTAGAATGAAATTTATAACCTAAAACCTAATTCTAGGGTAACTGAGCTACCCTGAGGCTTTACATGAATACTTTAAATTATCTATTCAGTGGTAATTTTCATGAGGAGTTCTGTTCAAAAACTGTTCTTTTTGAGGGCAGAACAAAGTCCCATAGGAGGGATTTGGGTAAGCTGTAAACAAAGGATGCCCATGCCCAAAACAACAGCCAGCATCTGAAATGTTATGACAAAGTCAAGGTTCATTTTCCTGTTCCAAGCACAAAAAAACATAAAAGTTCAATGACTCATCCCAAAATATGATGACAGCCTAGTGGGAGAACTGCTTGCAGCATATGAGGGCTTTGGGCTCTCATGTGACACACAGAAGAGAATAACAGCTGACCCCAATGTTGATTGAAAGCCAAAATCAGGAAGCTGGTAAGAGCTGGTGGTCAGGGTTCCATGTGGGAATATGACTTTTAATAGTTCCCCTGTGGGGACCTGAGAGACTCTGGGAAGTTGAGGACACGTGCAAGAAAGTATTTTTGAGGACATGCGAAAGCACAAGTTGCAGCAGGCAGACACATCTTTGTTCCTATGGCAGAGATGGCACCCTCTGAGCACCCCTTTTCCTGTCAAGTCTAGTCTGGAACTCTTCCTACCAATGCTAGGGATTCAGGCCCAGCAGAGAAGATCATGAGGCAATGTAAAGAGGGACATCATTAAATTGTGTTGACCAGAGCACAGAATGGTAGAATCATAGAATTGTTTGGGTGGGAAGGGACATTAAAGATCATCTAGCTCTAACCCTGCATGGTCAAAGAGGGAGGAACATTTTGTGTGCAACTTCTAGGAGAGTTTGGTGAGATGGGAAAGAGAGAAAGGCACTAAAATGTCAAAGAAAGTTAACATACAATAGCAAATGTAGGTAATGCTTAAACCATCATTTTATTTCCCCCATTGATTCTACTGTGGCTGCTGAAACCAGCAGCCTTAGACTATCTGCTGTCAGCAGTACCTGCTGACAGGAGGATCAGGCAACAGCTCCATCACAGTTTCCTTGAGCAGGGTGCACTAATGTGGCACAGCTTGGACTCACCTACCAGCAGGGATGTAATTCACAGACCTGTGAAGCACTCCTGTTCTTGCAACATTGTTTTGCTTTACATCCCTGCAGCACTAGTGAAAGAAATAAAAAATTAGCCAGAATTGGAAAGGCTAATTTCAGACAAAACATCAAAACACTAGTGACTCTTGCTTTTTAAAAACAGACCTTTTATGCTTCTTTGATCGGTGGCTAGTTAGAATAGTACTATGCATCTTCTCCTGACAAACAATTTCCTGTGCCAATATTGCAGAGTTCTCTGATATGCACATTAAACCTAAATTAGTGTATTAAATGTGTTAAACTGCATGCAACTGTCAGCTAATCTGACATTTATCTCATGCACCTGATATACTGACACCCACATCTTCAGCAGAATCTCAATTTTGTTATACATCTAGTAGGGGGAATATGTGTATTTTATACAGTGCATTATAAAAATTCTTGCATTCTACATACATATAACTGGAGTTGAATATACCAGAGATGCTGTGGTTATAATCAGGATGATCAGCTGAGGTTACCTGGATGTGGATCAACGCTTTCTGCCTGTATTAAAGGCTTCACATTCCAGCCTCAAAGTATAAACTCGTTGAGAGGAAAGTATATAGCTACAGTAAACTCTACTTCTGGAGACCTGACTCAACAGTAGGCAGCCTAAACAATTTCTGCCCTATGCAGCAAAGAGCAGTGCAACTATGCCTGCAAAATTATATGCCATAATTAATGGACACTCGAGTACAGTCATCATTTTGAGTTGCGGGAATTTATTCAAAGTAGCACTAAAATGAATGGACAACCAAAAGCCAGATAAGAACTAGTTTCTGTAACTGGATTACTTTGACCAAAACTGTGTCAAAACTAAGCTTTACAAAATAATATAGAACCATTAGGCAGGTGTTACAGCAGATAGTGCCTGGGACATCGACCTACAGGTTGGGGCAGACCTTTAGCTGGTAAGAAGCATGTGATCTGAAGGCAAGAAGAGTTGACTTGTGAGGTTGCCATTATCCTGTAGGATCACCACGAATTTTTTTACTCATTTTCCCACTATTTAGTGAGGACCATTATGTTATCATTTGTTGTAAACCACTTTGAAATAAACATTTGAAATATGCTGTAAAAAAACGTGGCTAAGAATTACAGGTTTTATAGTCTGTAGAGCATGTGAACACCAGCTGGGTATAGATCACTCCGTAGACTTCAGGACAGAATCTCTTTGGGTTTCTCTATTGAAATGGTTTGAATTTGTATTTTTCGTTGAATGTTTAAACTTACAGTTTGTAGGTTTTTCTCTTTTTTTATGAATATAAGGGAAAGGGAGAAGGGAAATATTATTTAAAATATTGAAATGATTAAACTAAAGTTGAATAAATATATATATGTATTTATATTTATATATAGTTAGAATATTATGTATATAGAAAAAGGGACTTTGAACACTATCCCCCCGAAGGGAAAAGGGAGAGGGAAAAGTTGAAATAAATATGTATAATTGAAATTCAGGAGTAATTAATATAGAATTAGTAAAAGAAAATTTTATTATTCTCTTTGAGATAGTAGCATTGCGCTAAGTGATTGCTGGTATTTTTCGCTTCTCAAGGTCTATAAGGTTTTACTAGGCTCTTTCGCACGAGTAGAACTGATAGCAAAGAACCTGCCTTCAGATCCACCGGAAGAGAAGAGGAGGGAGAGGTTTAGAATTAAAATTACTACATTCTTTATTCTTTGTTTTATACTAATTTTTACATAACATTTATATTTTGCGTTTGCCTATATTCCGCACACGCGCGCACACACACACACATATATAATTTTTGTTTTTTTGAGTAGTTGTTACTGAAGATTGGTATTAGCATCAGCATACTATCAAAAAACATCGAAATGACCAAATTAAAGCTGTATAAATATATATATATGTATTTACATCTATATACAGTTAGAATATTATGTATATAGAAAAAGGGACCTCAAACACTCACCCCTGCGAAGGGAAAAGGGAGAGGGAAAAGCCAAAACAAATGCGCACAATCAAAATTCGGGAGTAGCCAATAAAGAACTAGTAAAAACCTTACTACTCTCCCTGAGATAGCAGAATCGCACCAAACGACCTCTGGCTCTCTCCATCTCCCAAGGCCTACAAGGCCTCACCAGGCCTCAGTCCTCCACATGAGCAGAACCGACAGCAGAGGAACCTGCCTTCAGATCAACCAGAAGAGAAGAGGAGGGAGAAGCTTCTCTTCCTTCTTATTTATATCCTGGTTTATGTAAAAATCGTATGGTATACTGGGAACACGGCCACTTCCTTGGTTACAACCTGGTTACAAAGGAAGGCCTAGAATCAAAACTACTACATCTATCCACTCTGATCTGGATGAGGTCTAGATGAGGTAGGAATTCAATGTACTACACTAACAAAGGAATCATAGAATCACAGAATGGTTGGAAGGGACTTTAAAGACCATCTTGTTCCAACTCCGTGCCATGGGCAAGGACACCATCCACTAGACCAGCTTACTCAGGACCCCCATCCAACCTGGCCTTGAACACTTCCGAAGGGTATGGCTTCTTATGATGTATGAGCAAGATACTCCTTTAAGAGAGTCATCATTTTTAGAAATATTCTTGTGCCACTTATGAGAAACCCAAGGACAGCAAGAGCTACCAGGACCTGCTCTTACGGGGGCAAAGAAGAGAAGGGACAATGCTTACAGCAAGATAGCCTGAGTTACTTTTACAAGATGTTCTTACAACAGAGTACTCATCTTTCCCATAGCAGGTAAAGCCTTTCAGGTTTTTTTTTGGTAGAAACTAAGGTGGTTTAGGGTAAACATTAGTGACTGCCCAGGGAAACAGAAGAAAACAACTGCCTTTTGTAGGTCAGATGGAAAAGACAGTACCTTGGCTCAGAAATGTCCCTACGTCCCAATCGCCACATGTCTCAGAACCAGGACAATTACTGGAAGATCCAGGAGTATGAATGTCTGTTCACAACTACCAACTACATAACGCTGTTTTACCGTTGTGCACAGGTTAGAGAGCATAGCGGAGGTAAAACATTTGCCCAGATTGATATGGAAAACTCAGCTATTATACTTTCAATTAAAACCCATAATTTAATGTAGAAAAGGGGGTCTGAGTTTTCCAGACGTTTTTCTTACAGTAGCAAAAGGATTTAAATCACAGCTGCTGAATGAGTAGTGGGGAGACGTTCACTGGGATGGTGCCAGCGGATAGTTTCAGGCTGTCTCTGTTGAAAAGCACGGCATAGACTTTTCATGTACAAAATATGGGTACTGCCTTCCTTACGGAAAAAAAACCAACACCAAAACCAACCAACCAACCAACTAACAAAACTTTGGAAGAATAGAGAAGGGTTGAAAAAAGCTTTGAAAAAGTGATGCAGCTCTTCTCTGCTCTCTTTCTCTCTCTGCTTCCAAGGGAACCTTGGTAATACATCTCTCCTTGTCTTTTACAACGGAACACCCTCCCAGTTTGAGAGATGATACTATGACAAGGGTAAAACTACCAGTCTTGTTGCCGCACTGCATGATTTATGGACAGTCCAACTTAGAGTCATCCAGCTCTGCCCATGACCTTCGCCTGTGCTTGAGGTGCTCCTCTGAGGATGTTGGAAGTTGCAGAAGTCCCTCTCACAGCACTGGAGTCTGCTGTGGGTTTTGGTCTTTGGAAACACCCACACTTCTGCTTGTGAAATGCCACCTCTCCATTTCACAGTACCCACATTTCAGAGCATTCCTTTGTGAATATCACCTTTTCAGTGTCCCAGTTAATCATGGCATGGGGGAGGGGGAGCAGATCTTCCTCAGAGCGGCACGAAGCGGATCCCATCACTTAGCCAAAAACAGTTAGGGGAATTTTACTCAGCCATGGTACCACTAGGCTTTTTGTTTGCTAAGAAGAAGTTTGCCTGGCCCACTGTGGACCCTGTAAATCCTAAATTTCAATATGACAAAAGAGCTTAACTGCATTTCTCCATGCAGTGATCTCCAAACTTCTAAAGCATTTTCCAAATGACAGCAACCGCACAACGTTCCATTAATCACAGCTGACAAGTTCTCCTGAGCAGCCCTGATTGATCCTGATGTTGTCAAACTTTCTTTTTCTTCTGACGTCTCCCTGATAGGCATCTCTATTTAGTGCTTTTGTGACCTTTCTGCTGTATTGATCCACACAAATCACAGGGAAGGGAGCAGCTTCATGAAGGGGCAAAGCGGATAAGAACAGTTCAGGTGATTCCTGGGACCTCCACACACCTCCATTTTAATGATTGATTAATGGGAGTGTGGAGAAAGAGCCAAGTACATCAAAATTAGGTAACAATAAGGTCTCTATAAAGGGGTTCTTATAGTCTCTTTTTATGGCTCCTCCGGAAGCCTCTTATCTTGTGGGGTTGATTAGCAGTGTGAATAGGCTTCCTGTTGCACATGGAGATAATTTATAACAACAAGTGTATTGAAAAATCTGGCAGGTACGCGCAATGAGTTTGGTGGTGCAAGTTTTGCAGTGGCAGGTCTTGGCATTAGAAAGTGCCCTTTTGTCAATGTCCCTTTCACACCTTGGGTGGCCACATGAAGTGAGGGTCCCCCACCATTAGGCAAACTGATTGCTCCATAGTTTTGGGATCAGGACTATGTGCAGCAAGGAAAGTCTTGCTTTGTTCCCTTTTCCTCATTTTCTTGCCGTGCATTGCTCCAGGTGACTTGTTGTTCAGAGAGATATGTTAAACAGGGAGAACAGGCTAGCTGAGAAATAATTTGCAGGCTGGGTTTCCGAACACTCAATTTTTAATCATTCCTTCACTTCAAAGCCCCGTGCTTTTAATATGGAGAACATGAACATGAACGTGCATATGACTGTATCCCTTTCCTGAAAAGCAATGTATTTTATACGTATATTTTATTAGGAATGGCCAGAGCTATTAGTTTCTGTGATAAACCTGTTGGAGATATTGAACATTCTAAATTCTGTTGTAGAACCATAAGTGTTGGTTTATAATGAGAGTAAGTATAGGTTCAGTGCAATGATGTGCTCACAGCACTTAGAAAAAAATTATAGTCCTTCAAAATGAGAAGGATACAATTTCTTTTTAATTCATCTTAGTCTTGTTTACAGTCTAACACTAATCAATACCATTCAGAGTGTAGCAATGATCTATATTTAGACATCAAGAAACTTATCTGTACTGTATTTTGTATTGTGGTGGCTGTCTCTTAAATTCTTGTATTTTCTTCCCACTGCACAGTAAATAATAATAAATAAATGTGTAGGTTTATAATAAATTTTTAAATGTAAGTTTAAGTTAAAATTTATAAGTTTATAATAAATAAACCAGACTATTACCTCATGGGAAGCCCTAAGAATTCTGAGGAAAACAAAAATCGAGACTACTGAAAAGAAACATTTTGTTCCTGTTGTATTTCCCACCCCAGCAGCACTTCTTGTCAGATGAAAATACTTAGTTTAAATTTTGTCACCAGAGCCTGATCAAAACACAATAAAATATATTTTATCCTCCTTCGCTAAGAAATTACTTGTAATCACCTCAGATTTGCAAAATGGTTGTGTTTACTCAGAAAAGGTTTTCATCAGGAAGTATGCTGATGCTTTTTGAACAGGTCTCAAAATTTTTGATTTTTGGGGGTATATTTGTGTCAATAATTCTCCTAGAGTGGTAAAGCTACACCTTGGAAATCTCTTGATGATGTCAGAAAAGTCCATCCTTCCTTTCTTTTCCTTTAATGATATCCTAAACTGGTATTGCTTTTACTGATTTTCTTACGCAGACGAGACACTCCGCAGTTGACACTCTCACACTACAAGGCACATATGAGGGATCCACTACTCTACCTATTTTGTATAGACACAGGCTAACAATTTGCTGGACTATTCTGGCTTGTTTTTTTCTGGATGCTCAGTGGAGTTTAACAATATGAGATGACATTTGCAACACAAATGTCCTGGGGCAGGACAAGTCCAGAGTCAGAGGAGTGCTGTGGTTTACTAAAGATTTATAGGCTGAGTTCTAAAGAGTAATGTAATAATATGTGGCGCTTGGAAGCCTGTAAGCAAAACTACCCTAATGTCTGTACTAGTAATCCTAATAATGTTCTACTATTAAGTAATGTAGTTACAACCTGTACCAGAGATAAAAGAGTTTTTATTGTTTTTCCTTCCTATTTTCATTCATTTAATCATCTGATTTATCATTTCTGTTGGCAGCAAATGTATTTCTCTTATTTTAGACTTTGAGTAGCACCTGGCACAAGGGAAATCCAAGGCAAGGTGTTTTGGTGCAACAGCAGGAGAAGTGACAGACATCTCCAGTGACCTGCAAGATCACACACACATCAAGCATCCCAGGTGTAATTCGGTGTTAACTTGGATTGTTTCTAGTTCTGGTTTAACAAAGGCATCCACTCCCTCAAGTATATGGATTTCACTGATGTTTTATGCAATGACACCTTTTAAAAATTCTTTTTCTTATTTGCTCTGAGAAGCTTGTTTTGGTACTGTATCTGGGCTTAGTTAGATGTTAATACTTTTGGCCTGTGTTTGTCCCAGACACCTGTGAGAAGTTATTCTTTTCCTGCCAAGCTGTGGGAAAACAAGAGCTGATTAGAGAGAGCTTCGTCCTTGAAGGAAGCATTTTGTACAAACTAAAATTAATTGGGGCATCACCATTGGCTGACGGCCCTCCGAGGGCATTTGAAGGACAAAGTGAAGAGGAGGGTGATGAAGTACACCCCAAGACTCATTTAGGGAAGACCCCCCCAAAGGCATATCATGCAGGCACGGGGAAATTCCAATGTACCCACGTGTGCACAGAAGGGGCACCACTGACATCACGGGGGGAGGGACCCAAGGCCTCTGGCTGGGCGGTGCTGGCCTCACCTGCCCAGATAGACCTCACCTGCTGATTGTATAAAAAGCAGATA